>JAPQWN010000008.1:46070072-46475072 GCA_028538565.1 Umbellularia californica
GGGCTCTAGAAACCTCGGCATCCAATGGTGGGAGATAAGCCTGATCGATGGCTCAAGTTGCTCCCGGGGCTGAGATAGGAGGAATGTCGGGCATTCCCCACAGGTGATTTGCCATGGGAAAGAAGGTGGGGATGAGAAAAGAAGGACTTTAGAAAAGATGAGAAGGGAAAGAACTTAGGAAAGAAGAGAACATTTTATGAAACAAATGCAAGTGGTGGAAAGGGAAAGACAAATGGGGTGGAGCTCTTATGTTGTAGTGGGGAGAGCTTCAGAGGGCAGTCATATGGACCCCAGTTCACATTTAATTTATACTCAAAATGACCCATAAATAAACGGGATACAGACATCCGGTCATTGACCGAATGCTCGTGATCTATGATAAAACTTATAAAATACCCAAGTAAATAATGAGACAACAAAAGATGTCCCATCACGATCGCCAGGCTGTTGGCAAGGAGATCGTGGGACCTGCAAAAGACTCAGATTCGTGATAAGACAACAGAAGATGTCCCATCACGATCGCCAGGCTATCGGATGTGAATTTTGATCCCCCAGGTGAGGGAAATCGCCATTCAACTATATGAGATAAAAAAAATACATCGAAAATGAGGATTCTGACTACCCTCAAAATTGACGGATCACGATCGCCAGTTACGGATACAGCCGTAACACCGTCTTTCGCCGAAAGTCGAAAGAGAGCAGGAGAAAATGGAATGGGTTCTTCTCTCGTCTAATGTGCCGCCGGCGACACACGACGGTTGTCTTATCACTTAATTTGAGTCTTTCAATTTGGGTCGAATCACGGGTCTCAAAATAGGGTCATAGTGAACTAGGCAGGGGAAATCGACATCCAGGGGGTGTAGCTTAGTCAAAATCAAATCCATATACTCTAAGGGGGTCAAATATAATAAAATAGGAGTAGGGGGAAGGTGCCAAATATTTAGAAAAGGATCGGGCCCGCTCTCGGGTATCCCCTTCAATGTCCTCTGACAACCTAAGGTTTAAAGGTTGATTCTTCAAACCGAAAGAACGATGCAAACGGGACTTTGAGTTGTGATTTCTGTGGGTTTGCGTGCGATACGCAAGTGATAGGAGTGCATGGCCGATGATGGGCCGGAAATAAATAAAAATGGCTGATGATGGGCCGGGATTGATTGAGGGTGGCCGATGATGGGCTGAAAGTAAATAAACTGATATTGGGGATGGCTGACGATGGGCCGAAAGCAAATAAACTGATATTGGGGTGTGTGAAATCACTCGTCTAGTCTCGTCATTATCATTAATTCGAATTCTCGGAATCAGCCTCTATTCCTTTTAATTTGAGTTCAATTGAATATTTGGCACTGGAGGTGGAAGGAAAGAGAAGAAAATGTTTTTGGGGTTAATTTGTTGGTTTTATAGTTTTTTTTGGATTTTTAATATTGGGGCTAGAAGGGCCTAACTAGGGGATTTCCTACTTGGATTTAATCTAACTAATCCATTTCCCAGAATGGATCTCTACCCTATTTTAAGGTCTCGACCGCCCTCATCTGCTCTCCCGGTCCCTTAGCGGGTCCCGGAGAGATAGTGGAGCCTAATCAGTTGGGGTTAATGAAACTAGGGTAGTCTAAGCTGGCTAGGGAGAGACCTAGATCTGGGTCCGGGTCTGACCTAATCAACCTAAACCACTACTTAACTTCTAACTCCAGTTTATTAATATTTTGATTTTTTTAATATCTTTTACTTTGTTTTTGGTCTTTTGGGTTTTTTATTATATTTTTACTTTGTTTTTGTTTTTGGTGTTTATTTATGAGACCTAAAGCCCTAAACTAACTTATCCAATCCTGATGAAAGGGGGAGAGGAGAAGGAATGATTTTACTAGTATTTATTTATTAATCTACCTAACTAATTCAGACTTTCCTAAGTAAATTCCCTAATCCTAAGGAGAGGGGAGGAGGAGAGAAGGGATTAATTATTAAACCTACCTAATTGTTTTAATTAACCTAACACTCAAAATTCTATTTTTTTTGTTCTTCTATTTTCTTTTTTTCTTCTTTTTTTTTTATTATTTTGTTTTTGCTCTTTTTTCTTTTGGGAAGTTAAACTGACTTCTTTTGTTTTTTTTTTTTTTTTTTTTTTTTTTAATTACGCAATCCTAAAGTTTATCTAAAAAGATAAGAAATAAAATGCAACTAGGTTATATGATGCATGAGCAGGTTGGATGCCTGAGCTAAGGACAAATCAAATCAAACTAAAAATAAAGATAAAAAAAATGCTAATTTAAATGGATGAGCATATTAGATGCATGGACAGACATGATGCTATCTAGGAATGATTTAAACTGAACAGTAAAATTAAAAACTTACCAGGGGCACAGGCAAATTGAGACTAAGTCGAGGCAACGCAACAAAATCAAGATTTATTACTTCGAATATTTCATGGGCATGCCAGATAATGGACTATCTTAAATGCATGGCTATGTTAACAGTTAATTGCGTGAAGCATTATAAAAGAAATAAGCAACTGATCAGATAACTGAATTCAATGCGAGAAAATGGAATAAATATGCATGGGCCTGTGTTTAGACAGAGGTTCTCGTCAGGCGGGTGCAATGGCGAAGTGGGTGCAGCAGTGGGGGTGCGTGGAGAATGGAAAGGAGTGAGGGACAGGAGGAAGAAAAAAAGAAAGAAAGAATGGGAGCGTGCGGATGGTATGGCAAGTAGGAGGAGGAAGAAGAGAGAGAAGGAGAGAAAAAGAAAGAAAAAAAAAGGAGGAAAGAAAGAGGTGCAGATGGGTGGATGTGTGCAGGTAGGTGCGCTGGTATGGTGTAGTGGGTGAAGGGAAGTGCAGGTGGTGCAGCAGTGTAGAAAGGAGAAGAGAGAAAAGGAAGGAGGAGAGGAAAGAAAAGAAAAAGGAAAGAAAAGGAGAGGGAAGAGAGTGCTCAGTGAAGTGGGTGTGGTGAAGGTGGGTATGTAGTGGAATGGGATGAAGGGGAAGGGGAAGAAAAAAGAAAGAAAAAGAAAAGAAGAAGATGGAGGTGCGCAGGTGAAGTGTAGTGGGTGAAAGGAAGTGCAGGTGGCGCAGCAGTGAAGAAAGGAGGAGAGAAAAGGAGGGAGGAGAGGAAATAAAAGAAAAAGGAAAGAAGAAAAGGAGAGGGAAGAGAGTGCTTAGTGAAGTGGGTGTGGTGAAGGTGGGTATGCAGTGGAATGGGATGAAGGGGAAGGGGAAAGGAAAAAGAAAAAGAAGATGATGGAGGTGCGCAGGTGAGGTGTAGTGGTTGAAGGGAAGGAAGAAAAGAAAGAAGAAGAAGAAAGAAAAGAGGGGGAGAAGTGCAGGTGTCGTGCGCGGAGGAGGCAGGGTGGAGTGCGGTGAGAAGGTGGGTGCGCAGGTGTGGTGTAGTGGGTGAAGGGAACTGTAGGTGGTGCAGCAATGAAGAAAGGAGAAGAGAGAAAAGGAGGGAGGAGAGGAAAGAGAAGAAAACAGAGAGAAAGAGAGAGGGAGGAAGAGGGAGAGGAAGAAAGAAAGAAAGGAAAGGTGCAATGGGTGTGTGCGTGGGTGTGGTGTAGTGGGTGAAAGGAAAGAAGAAAAGAAAGAAGAAGAAGAAGGAAAAGGGAAGAGGGGTGCAGGTGTCGTGCGGCAATGAAGAAAGGAGAAAAGAGAAAAGGAGGGCAGTGCAGATGTCGTGCGGCAGTGAAGAAAGGAGAAAAGAGAAAAGGAGGGAAGAGAGGAAAGAAAAGAAAAAGAAAGAAGGGAAGGTGAAGGGAGAGAGTGCTCAGTGAAGCGGGCGTGGTGAAGATGGGTACGCAGGGGTATTACAGAGAGATAAGAAGAGAAGAGGCGTACCTGGTGCAGGGAGGCGTTTGGCAGTGCGAGGAGGTGCTGCGGAGGAGAAAGGCGAAGGCGCTGCGTGTGGGACGGGACTGCTGCTGCGTGGCGTGCGTCTGGGGTGCTGCTGAGTCTAGAATCTGGCGGAGGAAGGTGTAACAGAGAAGGAGATGGGCGTGAGAGAGAGGTCTGCGGGAGATGGAGATGGGCTGGGAGAGGGCGCAGTGCTGGATGGGAGAGTCGAGGGTGGAGCCAGAGTGCCGAGATGGGAGGATCCCTGGAGAGATGGGAGGATCGTGAGAGAGATGGGATTATGGATGAGGGTTATCAGAGATCTCATAGGATTAGGATGATCAGAGTTTGTGATAGAGGGGAAGAGGGAGATCGTTGGGGGAGGGGAGAGTCCAGATCTCGTGGACTCTCCTCTCCCATGCAAGTAATGGGCCACACGGGCCGGGTCGAGTATGGGTCAAGTATGGGTCGGGCTTGGATCCATCCTGAAATAATGGGCTTAAGTTGGTTTGGGCTAGAGCTTGATGGACTAGGTGAGTTGGAACTTGATGGGCCAGGCCTAGTGGGTCCGGGTTTAGTTTAAAAGAAATTGATTTGGGCCCGGAAGGTAGGGTCCGGAGGAAATTGGTCGGGTTATTATTAATGGGGCCAGGCTTTGTAGATTTCAATCCGCCCGTCAGATTTCGACATTCTACACATCGTTGGAAAGCTCTCGGCGAGTAGGCCACGATGAACCGACTTTTAAGACGGTCAAACGTCTAGAAATAGTAGGTAGTTTTGTGTGCAGGTGCTTTTGGAGTGTGGGGCCCACTACCTTGACTTTTCAATCCGCCCGTCCGATCTTGGAGTTCTACATATGGATGAAAAGCTCTTGACGAGCAGATCACAATGAGCCAACTTCCGGGGTTATCAGGGGTCCATAAATGATATCATTAAATAGGGCATACTAGATTACCCCTCATAGGGTGCCAAAATGAGGTGTCTACAAGTCGTCTATATGCACTGATGAAGCTAATGATCAAGGTTTTGTTGAAGGACAAGAAGATTCACAAGAGAATATTCGGTACAAGAAGCTGATGGAGGATGCAGTAAAACCATTATATCCTTCATGTCGAGTTGAACATATGAAGTTGTCAGTGACAGTTGATTTGTTGAGCATGAAGGCTAGATATCAATGGTCTATTAAGAGTTTTACAGAGTTTTTGAAACTGATCAAAGATATTCTACCAAGCGAGAACAAATTGCCTGAGAAAACATACACTGCCAAGAAGATGGTCAATTCTTTACGTATGGAGTGCAAGATTATTCATGCGTGTAAAAATGACTGCATACTTTATTGGAGAGAGCATGAAAATAGGAACAGTTGTCCTACGTGTGGTGTAAGCAGGTGGCAACCGAGGAACATTTTGAAGCCAAGATGCAAACGCTTGCCATGGAAAAAGCTAAGATACTTTCCAATAACACAATGGTTGCAAAGAATGTATAGTGTACCGTGGATTGCAGAGAGTATGAAATGGCACGCAAATGCAAGCTTAGTACAAAATCAAGCAATAATGCGTCATCCAATGGATTCTTCGTGTTGGTCACAGGTTAACCGTAAATGGGCTGACTTTGCTGCTGAACCGAGGAATGTTCGCTTGGGACTAGGGATGGATGGATTCAAGCCTTTTGGGAACAATAGCAACTCCTATAGTTGTGGGCCCATTATGATTGTTCCATTCAATCTTCCACCATCTCTATGAATGAGGAAAGAGTTCACCATGTTTGCATTATTGATCCCCGGAAAGAAAGGTCCAGGACATGACATTGATGTTTATTTGCAACCATTGATCACTAAGCTAGAAACATTGTGGTCCACCGGAGCCACAACATATGATTCTCATACTAAGAGTCGATTTTCAATGAAAGCAATTTTGTTATGGGCTATACATGATTTCCAGCATATGGCCATTTGTCAGGTTGTGGGACTACACGTAAGTATGGTTGTCCTCTGTGTAGTGAAGGAACTGATTCGGTGTGGCTAAAATATAGAAGGAAGTTTGCCTACATGGGACATAGAAAATTCCTACCAACGAACCACCCTTTCAGAATCCAAAAATCCCAATTTAATAGGAATGAAGAAAATGGGAAACATCCTAGGCGTTTGACTGGGTCCGAAGTCTTATTAAAAATGGAAACCATTGATAGCAATTTCGGGAAGGCAGAGAATAAGAAGAGGAAGAGACGTCAAGAGGAGAAAGAGATGATTGCATGGTCGAAGAGATCCATCTTTTTAACTTGTCATATTGGAAGGTGCGCTTAACTTTAACTCCTCATGTTAAAATAATGCATCAAATAAAATGCTATACTAATATTAATTTAATATTTTCATAGGATCTGCCTATTCACCACAATCTAGATGTGATACACGTGGAAAAAAAATGTTGCTGAAATTTTATTTGCAACAATCATGGACACTAAGGATAAGACTAAGGATGGCCTTGAAGCCCGCCAAGACTGTAAGGCTATGAAAATAAAAAAAAAATTTATGGCCAAAGGAAAATAACTGCAAGTTGACATGTCCAGAAGCACCTTACACTCTATCCCAACAGGAGAAAGATTTAATTTGTAAAACCTTGTATCATCTGAAGGTTCCTATTGGGTATAGTGGAAATTGGAGACACAAAGTAAGCTTGGAGGATAGAGAGCTCAAGAATATCAAGTCACATGATTATCACATACTACTTCAACAATTATTACCAGTGTTGGTGATGCACGCATTTCAATCCCATAAGCCATTACGTGTCGCTATTCGGCAACTATCAATATTCTTTAATGTCTTATGTTCAAAAGTTATAAATCGTGCAGAACTACGAAAGATGAAAGAAAAATTTGTGGAAACACTGTGTGTTTTTGAAAAGTACTTTCCTCCTTCATTTTTCGTTTCCATGACACACCTTATTGTGCACTTGGCGGAAGAGGCGCAGGTTTGCGGACCCGTTAGATATCGATGGATGTATCCTTTTGAGAGGTAAATAAAATTCTTGATTGCTTGAGACTGTTCATATTAATCACAAGTTAGCACAATGATCTAATTTACTTTTTTCTTTTTACCAGGAAGATGAAAACATACAAACGATATGTTGTAAATCAAACATATCCAGAGGGTTTTATTTCTGAGTGTTACCTCATAAATGAAGCAATGTTGTACGCCATGAATTACATGCCCGATGGCACAAAAAAAAAGCCACAAGCAAGGAAGGTTGGAGTGGATGGACAAGGAAGGTGAAGTTTCCTATCCTATCGATAAGAATGGAAAGGTCTACATTCTTGAAAATGTGCAATATCAGCAAGCACGCAAATGGGTACTAAAGCATTCTACCGAGGATGTTGAGATGGAGCAGTAAGTAAATTTTAATGATCATGCAAACAACTTTATTATTTTAATATATAAAGCATTCACACTACATAAATAAATACAAGATTTATGCTGAATACGTCGAAAGCCTAAGATCTAGAAATCAATATCCAAGAGGCAGTACGCAAGTTGAAAAGGTATTAGATTACATACCTTGGCTTAGAAAGCAATTAGAGAATGAAGAAAATTGTACCCTCAAACGGCTTGCGGATGGACCAAGTTTTCAAGCCATTTCGTATACATCCTACATGGTCAATGGATATGCATTCTATACAGCAAAGGCAAAAATTGTTAGACCCCATCCTAAACTAGCTCGACTAGTGTTAATTAAGTGAGTGTTTAGTTTTAAGAGGTTTAGTATTCGTGGGATTAGAATAGTGTTTAGTCTTGGTGTTAGTTTGGGAATTTTGAGAGCGTTTGTTGATTCAGACACACTCAAGGAGGCCCTGAGTATACGTGTAAGAATGGGAGGATAAGCATAGATTTCAATTTTGATTGTGATTTTTTATTTATCTTAAATGGTTTTATTATTTACTTTGATTCTCGTATTTGAACCGTCAATGTACGAGGCCCAGAAATCTGTGTTTTTTATCAAGAGGGTAGGATTTGTCTTTTACACCCAAAACTGGACACGATTTTTGAAATATCGAAACCCTGTCAAAAATGTACTTTTTGGAAACTAGATTTTTCAAGGATCGTTTTATTCTTCTTCGTCGACCTTGTCCAGAGCCCGCAAGATCATGTTTTAGCCGTTTGAAGTTCCAGACTCAAGGGGCCCCACACCCAAGCCATATTTATCCCTTTTCTCTTTTCACTCCCACTCATCGTGCATTCTCGTGGACTTCTCAACGTGCAGAGCCTAAGGACTTCTCCTTTCTCTCTCTCTCCATCTTTTCCTCCTTGGAGCTAAATCTTTCGAACTTGGATAGAAGCTTGGACCTCACCATCATCTTCCTCACCTTCCAAGCTCTCCGTTGGACCTATTTTGTTGGGTATTTTGACTTGGCTAGCTATCTTCTTCTCCATTCCTTCTTGTTTGGACATTTCTAGGTAAGAGCTTCATCAATCTCTTCAATGGAGTTCCTTTCATCTTCCTAAGACCTTGCTTCTCTTGTTTACAAATCCTTTTTCAAAATGGTTTCCTTTGTTTTCAAATGTTAGGGTTTTGAAGTTCTTTTTTTTTTTTTTTTGGATTTTGGTAGATTTGACTTCAATATTGAATAGAGCTTTTGAAGAAGGTTTCATTCTCCAAAGCAAGTTATCCTTTTAGTTTCTTTAATGAATGTTTGAGTATGGATTTCATCTTTTGCCCAAATGTGATTCTAGGGTTGTTTTTGTACTCATATAAAGGTGATGTTTTGTTTTGGAAATCCATTTTTAGATTGCATTTATGTGTTTTAGCATGATTTGAATGTATTTAATTAGCTCAAGTTTACTTTAGTTGGATTTGTATTGCTTTGGAGAAGTCAGTGCCAAAAATTCTGCATCTGGAGTGACCTGTCCCGAGCTGGCGGTCACCTCGGCGGCTAGCCGGATGGTGATTGGCGGCTAACCGACCGGTTACAGTTTGAAATCCAGAAGGCGGCAAATTCTGAAGAGCCCTGGCGGCTAGCCGAAGATTTGACCACGGCTAACCGCCAAGGCAACCGTCAGGTCACCGAAATCTCGCGGCTAGAATCACAGAGTTCTGCAGCAAAATGGGTTCTAACGGTCAGTTGACGGTCAGCTAACGCCTAACCGCCATTTACATCTGCGGCTAGCGGACAGGTGACCAAACATTTTCAGTTACATTTCCAGAATGCTGTTATTTTATGTTTGGGACCCAGCGGTCAGCTGGTGGCTAGCCGATCTACTTTACTGTGGCTAGCCGACAGGTTACCGCGAGTCAACCGAAATTCAGTTTGTGCCCATTTTTACGGATTTTCTTTGGAATGAAAACCCAGAATATGATTAAGGGCTTTTAGCTTGACTTTATGCATTGGAACTTAAAATGTCTCCTAGCTTCGGAAGCACCAAATATTTTTCACTACGACATTTGAGTGTCTAATACATGAGAGTCAAATAGAAGGGACCTTATTCATATGCTTGATGAATTTGTTTAGACTCTCAGTCTTGACACGATGACTATCGTTTTGTACCTGTTTTGATTTACAAGCTTCAGTCATGTTTTGAGCGGTTTCAAGAAACCAATAAGGGAATCATTTCACAAGTTCAGTTTTGCTACAGCTTATGCTACTACTGAATAGTTTTGTTTCGCCCTATTCTGGTGATGATTTTCCCTATTTTCGATCTGTTTTGTACACGTTAGCTTTGTTTTATGCATTCATGACGTATGATGAACACCACTGAGCTTAGACTGCCCTTTCAGTCTGATCCACTGTCTGGGGGTCTTTAAACACTTGGACTTTCTGCAGATTAGTCGTATATTATATATACATCCTGTTCTGACCGGTAACGCGGCCGGTACCCGCCTACCTTTTATGGTACGGGATCCTGTTTTGCTCTGTTTTGCTCCTGTTTCTATTCTGCTTTCTCTTTTCATTTATATATGATGGAGAAAGGATGGGCTCATTGTGGGATTATCAGTGCATGATATTATAAGTATTCTTGTTAGTTCTGCTTATTTGAAATGCATCCTAGTTCTGCAATTGTTTTAAGTTCAGTATATGTTTTCAGAAATATTTCTCCTTTCAACAGTTTTAAATACATGTATCTAAATTGATTTCTTGCCAAACCGTTGTGTTTGATTCTCGTATTTTTGGTGCTTAGGTGCGGACGCCTTTGCCCTTGAGGAGGAGTGTCAAGAGGAGGCTGTTGAGCCACCCCCAGCTCGTGAGTGGCAGCCCAATGACGTCATCTAGGCGTCGGGAGGGTCCTTGAGACGTGCATCTTTTGGGAAGGGTTTTACATTTTGATTCTTTTGGGATTGTATTGGCCTTTATTGGCCTCTTATTGGGTTGTATTTAACATTACACTTTTGTTAACTCTAAACTTGAATGTAATTGGGTATTGTCCTGTTTATATTTCCCTCTCTGGCATACATGCGTAATGAATTTAAATAGATGAGAGTGGTTTCTATATCTTATGTCTTATCTTGACGTGATTTGCTACACGCTTCCGCCATCCATTGTTTTGTGAGTTTGTCCCGTGTCCTCGGGATCCTCACCACGGGAACCTGTGGGAAGTCGATGTCGTCGGCGTTTACCCCGTCACGGGCCCGGGCCCCCGGTCCGGGGTTGCGACAGATATGAACAAAACGACACAGAACAGTGGAGTCTCATTGATGGCCTTGACCCCTTTCAGGGCAAGTGCGAAGGACATGAATCTTGTGCATGAAGAATTTGCTTACTACGGTATAGTTAAACAAATTCTAGAGCTGGATTATTATGACTTTAAATAGGTAGTATTCTACTGTGATTGGGTGCGTCTAGACAGTTATGGATGTAGAGTTGATCCAGAAGTGGACTTGGTCTATGTTAATTTAGGGAGGTTGCAAAGAAACACAAAAGAAGATGATGAGCCATTTATTTTAGCTAATCAAGCAACTCAAGTCTTCTATTGTAAAGATCATAGTAGGCCTGCGGAAGAATGGCATGTTACATGGGATGTTCCAAGAAACCTGAACCAAGATATGGACTCTTTTGAAGACCCCCTAGTCTTTGAGGGAAGAACGAATGAAAATGACTTAACAGCAGCACTGCTAGATGATATCATTGATAATGTGGAGACTAAACTATAAATCCATGTATGACGCTTTCTTTATTGCATTTTTACAGTGTCATTTTCCATGTTGATATTATTTTTAAATGTAACATAATCATAAATATAAAAATTTGATATCTTTTATATAATAGTTTGCTTGATTTTGTTGTAGTTTCATCTATTTAAAATTTGACATATGCGGTTGCAGGTATTATGTCATATGATCCACCATCGTCAGCAATCGCATCTATAGTACAAGGATGTGGTTCTCGTGAGAGTATGAAATACATATCCCAATTCACGTTAATTTGAGATATTAACTATTTTAATGTTCATAAGTTGATATGTCATTTGTAACAGGTCATGTCACCCTGGTGACATTTAACATTGATGGGCAACCCATCGGTGACAATGCAACTAGTTTGTCCACAATGATAGGGCGGTCTATGAAGAATAATATACAGCCCTCATTCAATAAATGGTCAAACGTGCCCAATGTAATGAAGGAGAAAGTGTGGGACATAGTAACTGTGAGTAATTGTGCATTTGGTTCAAGAAGTTTTCATATATTATTTATGTTTTTTTCTTGCTTTATCTCGCTAAATAATCTACTTTGCAGGATAAATTTGAAATCCCAATCGATAATAAAGATTGGGTACTTATGAAGGCAAATGAGTGTTGGAGGAACCAGAAGTCAAAACTAAAGCGTAATATATATTCTAAATATCACACAGACGCAAATAGAAAAAAGAATGTACCAAAATTTGTCAAGAAGGAGGATTGGGAGAGTTTTATCGATATGTGCTCGACAAATGCGGCACAAGAAAAGAGTAAGTAAGGGAAGGCCGCTAGGCAAGCTATGAGGTGCCCATACACCTCCGGTAGGAAAGGGCAAGCGAGGGTTGCTGATGAACTGGTAATCACAATTTATGAATTTTCCTATTTTTCAATATTTCAACAATTTTTTTATGTTATCGGGATGTTTGCTACTAACATTTTCCAGCGGCGAAAAAATCCTGACAAGGAGATCAAGCGTACGGATATCTGGCTTGAAACTCATACAAAGAAGGATGGTTCTGCTCCCTAAGAAGAAACGGTAAGAAAAACTTACTTGGATTGGCATTAAGTTTAGTTAGGGGATTATCACATTTGCAAGTCACCAATTTGATTTGTTTTTAAGATATATAAGAATTCTCATTCTTGAATTCATTATGTAAGTACTATGTGATGTGTTGATATGGATTGTTGATATTGGAGTTTTGAGGGGCATTGGAGTTATATATATGAAGTGTTTTAAGTACTATGTGATGTGATGATATGGATTGTTGATATTTGAGTTTTGAGGGGCATTGGAGTTCTATATATATGAACTGTTTCAAGTACTATATGATGTGATGATATGGATTGTTGATGTTGGAGTTTTGAGGGGCATTGGAGTTATATATATGAAGTGTTTTATTAACAGGTAATACATTTGTGCACCCAAGATATTTTTCGGGGTCCAAAAAACTAGGGAGACTCTGCCGAAATTTTTCTAAAGTTATGACTTCTATTTTTCTAAAGTTATATCTTCCTCATCCATCTCTCACTTGGTGCCCATACCATACATTTCTGAATCAATGAAACCAAACAGAGTATGGCACAATAAAATGCATTGCTCTAATGGGTCCTCCCTCTCTCACTCTTATGATGATATCATTTTGTTTTCCAAAGTTAAAGAGGATTTGGTTTATGTTTCCTACTTGCAAAACATGCATTATCCCTCTCTTAGATGATGGTCTGCTCTATTCCTCTTCATCCTTGGAATGCTTCAATTGGCCTCTTACATAGTCCTACATTTAAATGGAAATAGTCAACATCATAATCATCATCATCAAAGCCATGTGGCGCATCAGTTATGGTTCAAAAAACAATTTACTGTCACTTGCACTCTGATATGTCACTTTTCACAATTTTTTCTTTTTCCAATTCTTCAATGGTCTCACCATTTTCCTAGATCTTAGTATTTGTAGCATTCCAACTCATACAAGGTTTTCTTGTTGCCTATGCATCTACACAGACCCTTTTAGACAACATTCCTTGATTTTCACTCCCATTGGATCCACTCTTTGTCTTTTTCTTATGCACTCATTCCTAATGTTGTCCTTTACTAGCATTCTGCATCTGCACTTGGATGTATCAATATTAGCTTCTTTTACTGTCTTCTTTTGTTTCTTTCTTCCCTAACACGGCCCCTCAATGGAACTTGGAAACTGCACAACAATTCACTTGCTTCTATTGAATTGTATTGGTCATCATATAAAGTCTTTGGAAGATCTTGTTGTTTTATATGAAACTCCCAAACTATCGGTATCTATTACCATACGGTGCTAAGTGGTTTTCAATTTTCACTAGATCATTCTTCCAAAACTCAGATCTACTAAACCTACTCTATACTTCCTGTTCTCTTCATTTTGTTAATTTTCAAACCATTTGTCCTAAATGCTTGTCCACAGAAGTTCATGGTATGACAGTTATGTGCAACTATACTTGTGCACCGGTGTCTATATGATACTATCTATTTCAATTCAATAATGTCTTTTCTCTTAATTTAATTCTAAATATCTTCTCAATTTTAGCCCAGGCCTTTGTTGCTAGTTTTCGTACAAAACAGACTTGTTCATAGTTTAAAACCTTATTATTGCTTAGAGTTTAAAACCTTGTTATGTTTTTCATTTTACAGGAAAGATTTCGCGTAATACATGAGAATAACCCTTCGTTTGCACAAGGACATCTGGATCAAGACCCGGTGGCACGGGTATGTGGCCGTGATACTCGTGGACACGTGAAGGGCATGGGTTCAGAAATTTCTAAGTATGCCATTTCGCTTTCAGCTCCTTATAAGAGAGCATTAGAGCAGGAGAAGAAGTTGAATGTCACCCTTCATACTGAGGTGGAACAGTTGAAAGAGCATGTGAGGGAAATGCAACAAATTCTTGCATCTCGTGGTGAGGGACAGATGCGATTTTCGAGTAATCATGGGAATTCATCTCAGGTACTTTTTTTTTTACATTAATAATATATTCCCTAACATAATTTAAAATCCTATTGATGAATTACTCACTTTTCCTAATATATAATATATGTAGGTAAGGCAAGATTCCTCATGTCAGGAGGCACAATCCGACTAGGCAACCACTAATCAATCAAGTTCACCTTTGCTAAAATTGTTACATTTGACAAAACATACATGTGTCTCATATGGAAGACAGTCAAATGAGTCTACTGAAGAATCAAGTTGGAAAAGGGTTATTTTAGACGAGGTTGTTGATGGAAATGTTGACTTGATAAACGGACGAGGCAAGATGGAAGATCTCACACCAGGTGATGCCATAGATCGGCCTGAATTTAGGATCATCTCCATTTAACATTTTCAATTGAATATTTTGAGACACTAAATTTAGTGATGGATGGTTACATTGTTAATTATGTTAATGCATTAGTTGATAGACAGTTGATTACTATATAGTTGTTTGAAATAATGTTAGATGGTTTATTATTATATACATGTTTGGGTTGGATGTTTTGAAAGAACCATTTAGTTTATTGTTATGGAAGACTCATTTAGTTTATTGTTATTGGTATAAAACAGGTGCATTTTTAATTTTTTTATTTTCAAAATGTTTTTTTAAATAAAAATAAAAACCTTGGCCTTCGGCAGTGGTTTTTTTTTTTTTTTTTTTTTTTTTTAAGTCAAAACAACCACGGTTTTGTGTATGGTTCCACATGTAATGGCTGTGGTAATTTTTAAATTTGCCACAGGTTAGAGCTGTGGTTTTTCTTAAAAAAAAAAAGTCAAAACAACCACGGTTTTGTGTGTGGTTTTATTTTTTTGTTATCCACATGTAATGGCTGTGGTAATTTTTAAATTTGAAGCTGTGGCTTTTGAATTACTACACCATTCTTCGCCACGGCAATTGCCACGATCTTATCTGTGGCCAAAAGGGAAATACCATGGCCATTGGCAGTGGTTTTTTAGCATTTCTGATGTAGTGATTCTTCAAACTGTGGTACATCTTCGTGCTACCCGGATGCATGGAATATCTTGTGCGGTGAGCTTCAGTCATTATTTCATTCTTCAAGTCGTCAACATTAGGTACACACAATCGATCACGAAAATACAATATCCCATTCACCATCTTGAAATCTGGACATTCTGTGAGATGCTCTACAATTTTTGCTAAATCTGGGTCTTGCAATTGACTATCCTTGATCTTCTAGATGAAGGTAGGTTCAGGTACTATCATATTTGCTAACATCACACCCAACTTTAGGATTTGCACTTCCACACCTAACTCTTCAAACTGCTGGAAAACACTGACTTCTCTCAAAGTGGCCATGACCATTGATTTTTTCTGCTCAAAGCATCAGCTACTACATTTACTTTCCCCGGTTGATACTAGATCGAGAAGTCATAATCTTTGATGTATTCCATCCACCGCCTCTGTCTCATATTTAGATCCTTCTGTGAGAACAAGTATTGCAAACTTCAATGGTCATAATGGACTTCAAATTTCTCTCTGTAGAGGTAGTGTCTCCACATCCTCAATGCAAATACAACTCCTGCCAACTCCAAGTCACGAGTCGCGTAATTTCTCTCATGAACTTTCAACTGTCTTGAGCCATAAGCAATCACCTTGCCATCCTGCATCAATACACAACCCAGCCCCACATTCGAAGCATCTGTATATACGATAAATCCGCCACTGCCTGATGGTAATGTAAGGATTGGAGCTGTGGTTAATCTTCTTTTCAATTCTTGGAAACTTGTTTCACACTACTCGGTCCAAACAAATGGAACATTCTTCCGAGTCAATTTCATCAATGGTGCTGTAATGGACGAAAAACCTTGGACATATCTTCGATAGTAACCCACTAACCCCAAAAAGCTTCTGATTTCTGTCACACTACTCGGTCTTTTTCAGTTAACAACTGCTTCTATCTTGGCTGGATCAACTGCTAAACCTTCTTTTGAGATGATGTAGCCTAGAAAAGCAATCTGTTCCAACCAAAATTCACACTTACGAAGCTTTGCATAAAGCTGGTTGTCCCTCAAAAACTGTAATGATGTCCTTAAGTGTTCTTCATGATCCTCCTTACTCTTAGAATACATGAGAACGTCATCAATGAATACCACTATAGAGTGATCCAAGTACTGAGAGAAGATTTTGTTCATGAGGGCCATAAAGACTACGGGTGCATTTGTCAAACCAAAGGGCATCACTAAGAACTCGAAGTGCCCATATCTTGTTCGAAAAGCTGTTTTCTGTACATCCGAGTCTCTAACTCTCAACTGATGATACCCAGACCTCAAGTCTATCTTGGAAAAAATAGGCTGCTCCTTGCAATTGGTCAAACAATTCATCTATCCTTGGCAACGAGTACTTGCTCTTGACAGTCACTTGGTTCAATCTTCTGTAGTTGATGAACATCCTCAAGCTTCCATCTTTCTTTTTCACAAATAAAACTGGCGCTCCCCAAGGTGAAACACTTGGCCTAATGAAGCCTTTGCTCAACAATTCTTGCAGCTGAAGTTTTAATTCACCCATTTATGCTGGAGCCATTCTAGCTATATGGTGCAATAGAGATTGGAGCTGTCCCTAGAAGAAGTTCGATTGTGAACTCAACTTCTCTGATTGGTGGTAATCCCGGGATTTCTTCTGGAAAAACATCTGGGAATCTGCATGCAACGGGGATATCTCCACCCCTTGGGACTGTTTATCCTCCGTGATAAACGCAATAAACGCTTCGCACCCATTCTGTAGTAATCTGCTTGCTTTTAATACTAATATAAATCCTGCTCTAGTTTTCTTCTTGTTTCCTTGAAATAGCAATTCTGTCATTCTCCATGCAATCTGAATGTTACGGTTTTACTAAAACAATCCATGGTAGCATGGTATGCTTCAACCAATCCATGCCTAAGATGATATCAAAATCATGCATGTCCAGAAGAATAAGATTTGCTGGTAATTTAACATTTCCTAACAAAACTAGGTAGTTAGGATAATAGATTCTACAAACAACTTGTTTACTTACTGGTGTGGTGACAATCAAAATATAATCCTATTCTATATGTGGTGCATCAATCATCTTGGCAAAAACAAGAGATAAAAATGAATGTGTGGATCTAGGATAAAATAAAATATGTGCTTTTATTCCATAGACAAGAAGCTTACCTTCTACTACGTCTCCTGCAGCTTCAGCATCCGCACGATTTAGATGAAATAAACATCCATGCTATTGTTGCCTAGCTTGTGCCTGATTTTGCCTTCCTGGTGCATTTCTATTCTGTTGCGGGGGACGAGCATTCTGATGTTGTGCTGGTAATCTGACTTGCTGTTGTTGTTGATGTTATGGCTTAGCTTGATTATGAACTAGTGCCTGATATTGTGGAGCTGCCTGTCGCTGAGGTTGATTCCTATTGCCTTGGTTATGAATTTGTGGGCAGTCCTTGATCGAATGGTTCAGGGTCCCACACTTGAAACAAACACCTGAGGCCTTGCGACATTCATGAGTCTCATGATTCTTGCCATAGTGAGCACAACCCTGTCCTGAATGATTAAGTTGTTAGTATCTTGCGACAGTCATTTCTTGTTATGCTGTTGCTTCTGGTGCTACTGTTGGTAGTGCTGCTTTCTATCTTGAATGATCAAATTGTTAATATCTTCAAATTTTTATACCTTCTTTACTGCTTCATCATAGGTAGCTGGTGGAACTACCCCTATGGCATCTCTCATGATGATTAGGTTCAATCCTTCCAAGAATTATGTTATCTTCTTCTGCTTGGTGTCTATCAGTTCGGTAGCATATCGGGCTAGCCTCTCAAACTTGGTGCCATAGTCTAGGAGGGTCATGTTCCCTTGCTTGAGCTGCTGGAACTCAATTGCTTTCTACCTCTTGACATGGGAGGGAATGTACTTGTCTTGAAATTGTGTCTTGAATGCCGCCCACGCGTCTTTGTTAGCCATTGTCATATACGGTTCCTTGATCGTTTGCCACCATTGGTCTGCAAGCCCATAAAACAAAGAAGCAGCAAGGTTGACCTTTTGTCTCCCTGTGCATGTGAAGACATCGAAGATCTTCTCAGTGTTTGCCAACCAATCATTTGCAGCTAGCGGGTTCTCGTGACCAGAAAATTCCTTTGGTGCTCTCTTTCTAAACCTCTCGAACAATAAATTAGGGTCATGATCCCTATTGTTGATGACAATATTCGGACCCAAAAGGTTGTGCAGGTGGAGCTTGTGGTCTATTCTGTAGAACCTCTAATAGTTGTCTCTGAACTTGAGCCATTACCACATCCTTTTTAGCCATTTGCACTTGAAATCTTGTTTGGGTCTCATTTGCTTGCCTCTAATGCTCTAGCATAGCTTGCATTAGCTCTTGGAATTGAGTAACGGTAGGTGCATTAGTCGGATTTGCCTCGGTCTGATTACTACCCGAAGCATTGTTAGTCGGAGCTTTTCTTAGAGGCATGATGCTGTAAAACGAAACGTTGGTACACAACAAACATGGTTTGATGGTCTTCTAGGTTTCATACTAAACGAACCTAACGAACGCACGAATCCTCGCCACAATCCTAAGACCTTTCTAGTTTCTTTTAAGTGCCTAAAACAAGTCCCGCTCTGATACCAGTCCTGTCGCGACCCCAGACCGGGACCGTGACTTGGTTTAAGATTATGATAATTTCCCACAGATTCCCGCGGTGAGGATCCCGAGACACGGAGACTAACTCACACGATCAAATTTGCGGAAGCGTGTAGCAAATCACATCACGATGAGACATAACAAACTAACATCAAGTCCATAAGTAAAATAGCTCCAAGGCCAGGATATCAGAAAAATAAATATTACATGGCATTCCCATTATGATTCAAGTTAGAAGTTAATACAAAAGAAGGTTAGGTTAGATACATCCCAAATAAGAGGCCAACAAAGGCCAATACAATTCCCAAAATAAAACAAGAAGACCCAAAACATATGAAGCGAAATCCTTAAGACCCCGCCCGACGTCTAGTTGATGTCGTCGGGCTGCCACTCATGGACTAGGGATGGCTTAACAGCCTCCTCCTGACACTCCTCCTCAAAGGCAGCGTCGCCTGCACCTAGGCACCAAAATAAACAAGTATCAAACACGACGGTTTGGTAGGTAATCAATTTAGGTATGAGCATGGATAAATGAATGTTTAAGGAAATCAAAATAAAATAACTTGCCAAATTTAAAACAAATACTGATAGAGATGCATTTCGGAGATATAAAACAAGGCTAGCATGAGTACTTATAAAACATCATGAATAGTTAAACCACAAAGAGCCCATCCCTTCTCTATCATATAAAATGAAAGA
Organism: Umbellularia californica; assembly: GCA_028538565.1. Classification (NCBI taxonomy): domain Eukaryota; kingdom Viridiplantae; phylum Streptophyta; class Magnoliopsida; order Laurales; family Lauraceae; genus Umbellularia; species Umbellularia californica. The sequence continues at coordinate 46,089,371 of JAPQWN010000008.1, forward strand.
GCAAGCACGCACGACAAGCACGATAAACATGATAAACAAAACACTATTCCCACGTCACACTGAGGTAAACGGGGATTTCCAGCCGCGGAACCGGATACGCACGATGTATAATGAAATACACGACTAATCTGTAAATAGTCCACAAGTTTAAAGACCCCCCTGACAGTGGATCAGACTAAAAGAGCAGTCGAAGCTCAGTGGTGTTCACTTGGATTCATGAATGCACAAAACACGAGATACACGTTCAAAACAAATTGTAATAAAGGGGAAAATCACTTATCAAAACGAAACAAGACATGGCTAGCAAAAGGCATAATTATATGCATAACAAGCTTAGGAAGTGATCGCCTTTTTAATGCTAGAAATAGATTTTCAAACGAGCTTATACTTGAAATTCAAAACGAATACACGATGACATTCACTGTATCAAAGCTAGAGTACGAAAATAAGGTCTCTCAAGCACATGTGAGGACCTTTGGTTGAACGTTGTGGAATTGAAACGCAAACGTTGGAATTTAAAAGACAATCGGTGCCCCCGAAGTTAAAAGACATTTCAGGTTTTCAAGTGCACAATATCAAGCTAGAGGTCCCTTAACATGTTCTGGTTTTCACTTTTACAGAATTTCTTCAAAAACAGGCATTTTGTCAATTTTGGTCAGCATCGCAGTCACATGCCGGCTTGCCAAAATGTGCTGTGTCGGCTAGCCACCAGCTGACCGCTGAATCCAGATCAGAACTTACAGCACTTTGGAAAAGGAACCGAACTGAATTCGGTTGGCTCGCGTTAGCCGAGGTGGTGCAGTTCGGCTAGCCGCCAGCTAACTGAAATTCACTAATGAGATGCAGGCTTCTGGAAATGGAACTGCCAAGCTCGGTTGGCTAGCGGTTAACCGAAATGGGTATTTCGGTTAGCCGCCCATTTCGGTTATTTCGGTTAGCCGCCAGTTGACTGACATGCTAACCGACACTGCACGGGCAGTGCATTTCAAGTCAGATTTTCACATTTCTTCTTCCCTTCTTTTTATTCCTAATTCCAACTACACTTCCCTGAGCCTACATGCTCTCCAAGGGATCAATACACATTTCCATTCTTCATAAGAATCAAAACCAAACCACATTTTCTCAATGAAACATAATGACAAATCATATGAAATATCAAAGGCAATAATGAAATCTACAAATATACATGCAACATTAGTCTTTAAAGATTACTTGCCTTGCCCAAATGCTAAACAAACTCTTTCTTCTTCAAGTACACCTATCCAAGAGCTAAGCCAAACACTACAAAAACCCCATGAAACCCATTCAAAACTCAACCAAAAATGAAAACAAAGAACCCATTTCCACAAAAGGGTTTGCATGTATGAAAAACATGTTCCTTAGGAGTTAAAAAGACTCTATTGAGAAGGTGGGTTGAAGCTCTTACCTAGAGGGTTTCCAACAAGGAGCAAAGGAGAAAATGGAGAGGTTTTCTAGCTGGAAACTGTTGGAAGTAGGTGGGTCTCATGGACATATTTTCAAAACTTTTGACCCACTTGACTCAGGGATCAAGAACCCATAAGCCCAAAAACCCTATCTTGGATGCAATCCCTTAATCTCATCAATCAAGTACGGTAATAAAACCTATCTAAAATATAGAAATCAGCAACACCATGCAACCAATTAATCCACAACAAATAGAGAAGCAGATTATACCTTTAGAGCCCGGTAGTGCTCTTGTAAGTGTTGGAAGTAGGTGAGCCTTAGGGACAGATTGTCGCGACCCCGGACCGGATTACTGACCCAATCCGGGATCAGGACTCTTTAATGGATATTGATATGATTAGTATGGTTAGTGCCAATGCGTACACGGGTTAATAAAGAACGCATATTACCCGTGCACGTGATTTCTCACAGGTGTCCGCAATGAAGATATCTCAACAACATAAATATTTTTCTTAAGTGCGGAAGCATGTAGCAAATCAAGTATGTAATTCATTTCCATATAATTAAGATGATGACAATTGAATAACAAGTATCAGAATGAGCAATGATCATTAGCGTTTCCCAAAAGTATAGTTAAAGTTTATACAAAGATCATTTAATTACATTCCCAAAAATAGAGGCCAACAAATGCCAATACAACAAAATGTAAACCTAAAAGAATGGTTAATCACAACCCTCAAAATGTAACGTATCTCGGGCAACCGGATGTTTAGACAACATCATCGGTGTGCCACTCAACTAGGCGCTGCGGTTCGCCAACCCCTCCTCGTGCTCCTCCTCGGGATAACCAACAACGGGACCTGAGTACCAAAGAGTGGGTTAAACACGACGGTTTGGCAGATGGGTGAAAAGATATCACAGTACTAAAATAAATACATTTACCTTGGAAAACATTTAAACCTGTTTAATAATAACTTTCATAAAGAAAATGAATCATTTACTGAAAACATATATGTAGTATAAAACATGTACAGGTATCCAAGGAATCAGGAAGACAAGCGAGGTAGCAACCACACAAAGCTATATCCTCTATCACCGAAGTGACAAGAGCAAGCATTTCAAGGCGTTGACCTCAGTCATCGAAGTGAGGAGGTACAAAGAAATTTACATATACATATATAATATACGGGACATGACCACGGTAACAAGCCGGGCATCAGGAACCACGGTAGCAATCCATGGTATCGGGATAAGACCACGGTAATAACCGGGTAGCGGGATCCAAACTGCAGCTTGCGGGACAAGTGGGGGGGATCTCCAAGTCGGTGGATCAGACCGGCAAGGTTATCCAAGCTTAGTGGTGCCGACTCATAGGTCAAATAACAAAATCAAGACACGTGTAAAATAAATCAAGTACAAGAATATAATCGGGCAAGACAGGGGTGCTCAAGGCATAAGTATCCTTTCAATATCAAGTAATGTACGTTGGGGCTAGAAAATACTACAAGTGTAATTTCAATGCTTTCGGGAATGACAAGTCATAAATCGTGTATTTCGGACGGGTAAATAACATGAACCTGAGCTTTCGAAATCTCGGGACTAATATCGGGATTCGAGGTAACTCAAGGTGAATAGGGGTCTCGTGTGTCGATTTCAATATAGACTTGGTACTCCTTAAGTTTGGAAACATTATGGGCTCCTTACTCACCTTAGTAATCTCGACACTTCAACTAATCTCTGTGATGTGGTTTCTCTCTCAAACGGGCTTCCAACAAACATTTCATCTTTGCTTCGAACATATCCCCAGGTGAACAGTGCCCATTGCTCTAAAAAAAAAAAAAAACTCCCAAGCAAATAGGATGGAAACTCCCTTCATCTCTCTTTATTCCTAGAATTCTTGGAAATTCGGTTACCTGGTGCTCAGCTGGCGGTTAACTGCCAATGGATTCGGCGGTTAGCCGCTGGCTGACCGTGAGGTTGACAGCGGGTAGGCTGACCAAATGCAGCATTCTGGAATTGTGACCGCATCAGTTCGGTAGGCTGGTGGTTAGTCGCCAATGGATTCGACTTTTAGCCGCTAGCTAACCGTAGGCTGGCCGCGAGATTGAAACTCTCTGGAAGACTAACCGAAACTGGTTCGGTTAGCCGCCAGTCACCAGACGGCTAGCGGCTGGGTGACCGTCAGCTGACCGCCAGTTGCGGGAACTCCACAATATAGTTCAGATTCAGGTCCTTCCCTTCTCCAATCAATTTCCTTCATTCTCCATTCACTTATCTGCAATAAAATCAGCTAAAAAGCTCCTCCAATTCAACTTACAGCACTTCTCCCATCTCAAACTTCTACAAACCACTATCCAATCACTTCCTTCTTTTTCACCCTCAACCACAAAAGAGAGAGAAAACTCAACAGTCACCAAGACTCATTTAAGCCACATGCAAGAGATAAACAAAGGCCAAAATCCATCACATTTCTAAAACATTATTGCACTTTCATAAGCATTTATTTCAAATCAATGCAAGTTCATAAACATAAGTAAAAATAGCAAAACCAACCACATTTCTCACAAAATTCAATAAATGCTTAAACTATCCAATCATCCACTTCCTTGGGTCTCAAATCAAGAAATCAAGCTCCTATTCACTTCTTCCAAGCCAAGAACACAACCTACACAAAAACCCCCAAAACAAATCCTAAATGGGTCAAAACAAGGAATGGAGAAGAAGAAACTCTCAATAAAGAAAATGGGGTTTCTCTATAGCTAGAGAATACATATCAAAGAGGAAAGAGGAATTTACTTACTTGGAAGTTCTTCAAAAGCACAAAGCTAGCTCAAGGAAGGTCTTGGAATGGATGTCTTCTTCCACCAATGGTATCAAAGGAGAGCTCTCAAAGAAATGAAGAAGATGATGGTTTCCATTTGGCTTTTGATGCAAGATTGGTGGTGATTTGGTGGTGGAGAAGCAAGGAGAAAAGAGAGGAGAAAGGAAACCCTAGCTTGGGTGGCTCTTTTGTGCTGGAAAAGGAGGAAGAAAGAGATGGGTTCTCTATTTATACTAATGGGGTGTGGGCACCACCACTAAAAATCTTTGGAGGCTGAAATCAAGACTTTCGGGATCTCAGTCGCAATCGATGAAGAAGAGGAAAATGATCACCAAAATATCTAGTTTCCAAAAAGTATATTTTTCGTGGGTTTCGGGGATAGCAACTTTTGGGTACAGATTTTGTGTAAAATGACAATTTTGCCCTCAATGCCAGAAAAATCGGATTTCGGGGTTCCAAACGAGGACGAGATCAACATGAAAGTTGTGGAGATTGACGAGACGAGTAAAACGGAGTTGAAATACAAATCACTGGAATTTTGGATAATCCCCGAAGTCAACGCAAAGTCACAAAAAGGAACCCCCAAAGGATCCCACTAATCACAAAGGCACTCAAAATTTCCAAAAGCTATAAAAGAGCTATTCTAGTCCAAACTTAGTCAATTTCTATTAATCACACTTAGCACTAAAATGTGACTTAATTGGTACTAATTGTGGTCACTCGGGTCTGGGTTTTACACAGATTTTCAAAACTTTTGATCCACTTGACTCAGGGATCAAGTATCCATAAGGCCAAACACTATATCCAGGATGCATAACCCTCAATCTCATGATCATGTACTGTAAAATTCTATCTAAAGGATAGAAACTAAACATCCATAACGATCTACAACATGTAGAGAGTAGATCGGTAGTGCTCTAATGGAGAACTTTATGACTTTCTTTGATGTAGAACTCTTCTACAAAATAAAATCAGAATCTCCAACACCTCTTAGCCTTCCATGCTATGACCTGAATCAGATCAATTTTCTCAAGAAGATTGGTGGGATTTCCAAGAGAAAACCCAACTCGAAACTCCAAGGAACTAGAAAAGGAATAGAGGAGAGAGATGAGCAACAATTGCACACAAAAGGGGCTAGACATTTTTCTCCGGTTGAAGGACATCCAAGAGGTGTTAATTCCCTTTTATAACCATTCAAGCCACCTCCTTTCCTTATTGAAATAGAAGTCTCACTTCCACAACAATTAGTAAGTATACTATTACCACTATTAGAAGTCCTATTCCAAATAGAAATAGTAACTTTCTAATTCCTTCCTTTTAGAGCTCAAGTAGGATTAGTATCTCTTTAATAACTTGGGCAAGCGTGGGGACCACTAGGGATTCCATAGAAAGCTGACTCCAACTGGGACACCGTGACCCCACATCTAATGTGCAATCCGGGCCCGCAGTTAATTGCAAATAACACCACTATATAAATGTAATTGGACTCCAGTCTTAGGAATAAATTACAATGAAGACCCTAAACTTCCGGATTACCACAAGTAGGCCCCTCTATCAATATCCATGGATCGATTGGAATAAATATGTCTCTTCCAATCTTAGTTCCACATCTTATTATCCTTGAGCCCCAATTAATCACAGTGATCATCAGTACGATCCAATTAACTCTTAACCGTGATGGGTGCGTACTTACTAATGACAAATCCATTAACTGGCACAAGGAAATAATAGAGATAGATTCCATCTTGATCATTCAATGTTCCCACAGTCCTACTATCACATATCCAAGACAACGAGGTGTTAACCTATAGTTGGCCTCACTTATTGGTGACTCAAAGCAAATGAATAGATAGAAACTTGAGTTCATCAATGTCTCAGGATTGAAAGCCTATTGCTAGGGGATTATGAGAGTAGACCTTATAATAGAGACAAAATTCCATAAGGTGCTTCTCATGGTCCTTCAATACATCCAATGTACCAACACCATGATCCAGAATCTTACATTCTGATGATCGAGACAAATCACACTATCTCATAGTGATCAAAGTGCTGCAACCTTATCAGATAAGATGCCCAGTCTTATCACTGGTTGTGAAGCTATTTAAGTATAAGATTTGTGACATATGTCTCCCGTGTGTGGATCTCATCCATACACATATATCACATCTAATATACTAATGGGACCCGGTTCAACTCATGAACCATTATGTCAAGTGTATTGGTCATGTGCATTAAGTAATAAAATAACATTCATCATATGAAAGTAAAGCATGATTTTATTAATAAATAAAGAAATTAATCAATTTATCATATCAATTGATGGATTGAGTCCATACAATCTAACAGTTAGACCCCGACCCGAGTGACCTCGATTACTACTAATTAAGTCATGTGTCAGTTCTAAGCGTGATTAGTGGATTTTGGTTAAGTTGGGAATGGAATAACTTTTGATATAGCTTTGGGGAATTTTGAGCGCCTTGTGATTAGTGGGACCCTTTGGGGGGGTTCCTCTTTGTAACCTTACGCGTGATTGGGTGATTAATCGAATTTCCGATATTTGTATTCCAATCCCATTTTACTCGTCTCGTTAATCTCTACAACCTTCATGTTGATCCCGTCCTCGCCCGGAACCCCAAAACCCGACTTTCCTAGCAGTGAGGGTAAAATAGTTTTTTTACACCAAATCTGGACACGAAATTTGATATCCCCGAAACCCTTGAAGAAAATACTTTTTAGAAACTAGATATTTCGGCGATCGTTTTTCCCTTCTTCGTCGAACTCATTCGAGGTCCCAAAAGCCGTGATCTCAGCCCACAAGATTTCTAGTGGTGGAGCCCACACCCCATTTGTATAAAAAGGAAACCCTTCTTCTTCATTTCCCTTTTTCCAGCCCAAAAGCCACCCAAGTTAGGGTTTTCTCACTTCCCTTCTTCCTCTTGCTTTTCCATCACCAAATCATCACCAACCTTGCACAAATTGAGAGATGGAAGTCATCATCCCCTTCCTCACCACTTGAGCTCTCCATTGATACTATTCTTGAAGAAAAGCCTCTCATTCCAAGGTCCTCATTGAGCTATTCTTGCTCATTTGGAGACTTACAAGTAAGCCACCCTCCCTATCTCTTAGATTTGTATTCATCTAGCCTTGTAGAAGCTTCATTTTTATTATTGAAGTCTTCCTCTTCTTGTACCTGGTTTTGACCTATTTTAGGGTTTGTATTTGGGGGTTTTGCTTGTGCTTGTAGGTTATTTTGAGAGAGAGCTTGATTAGTTGCTTGACTTCTTGATTTAAGACCCCAAGGCAAGTGGATGAATGGGTATTTGAGTATTAAATAGTTTTCATGACAACTATGAATGATTTTGCTATCTCTATTAATGTTTATTTAACTTGCATTCATTGTGAAATAAATTCTCATAAAAAGGGTTTTGGTTAGCTCATTTATTGTCTTGGAAATGTGGTTTATAGCCTTTGTTTTATCTCTTGTTTAAGACTTAAATGAGTCCTTGTGGTTGTAGATTTTCTCTTTCTCTTTGGTGATTGAATGTGGAGAAGGAGATGCTTGGGAGTAAATGTTCATTGAAGTATTGATGGGAGTTTTAAGTAGTTTTTGAAAAGGTTTGATGAGTGATTATTGGAGGCAAAGAGGCCTTTTTATTGTAGGAAAAATGTGTAGGAGAAAAGGGGAAAGAAGGCCAGAATGGCCATTCTCGGGCAGCACAGTAGACTGCCCGTTCGAGCGCATCCCAGGCCACTAGAGCGCACAGTCAATCTGACTGCAACTCAGGCAGCAAAATGACTGCTTGCTCAAGCAGCCGTAGGTCCACTCGAGCGCGCAGGTTGTCCTCTCGAGCGGACATTTGGCCGCTTGAGCGGGCAGACTTGTTGTTTTCCTGTCTTCCTGCGTAGCCCATTCTGCTCGAGTGCACCCCCTCTCGGGTGTAGGCCACCTTTGGAGCACAAAAGGAGATTTTGAGAGGGGGAAAGAGCTATTTAGAACTTTACTTCCATGATGTAATGTTTGGAAGAAGTTCTTAATGAAATCCGTTTGTATCAGAGGAGTTATGAGGCAATGTGTGAAGCCTGTTTGAAAAAGAATCCGCATCACAAAGATTCATCAAAAGTTTTGAAATTCCTAAGGTGTATAAGGAGCACGGGATGCCTCCGAACTCAAGAGTACCAAGTCTATATTGAATCGACATATGGGACCCCTATTCACCCTGAACTAGTCTTGAACCCCGACACTTGTTCCGCAAATTTCAAAAGTTCAATGGTGTTTTCATTGTTCTCGGATTTTGATATACATTCCCGAATGTCCATGATTTATCATTCCCGAAAGCACTGAGATTTGTATTTGTGGCATTTTACTAGTCCCGATGTGTATTGCTTGATATTGAAAGGATACTTGTGCCGCGAGCACCCTTGCCCTGTCCGTTTACATACTTGCACTTGATACATTTTGTTCATCTCTTGATTTCAGTTATTTGACCTATGAGTTGATACAACTAAGCTTGGATGACACCGCCGGTTTGATCAACCGACTTGGAGATCCCCCACTTGTCCCGCCAGCTACAATTTGGATCCTGCTACCCGGTTATTACCGCGGTCTTGTCCTGATACCCCGGATTGCTGCCGTGATTCCTAATGCCCGGTTCGCTTCTGTGGTCATGTCCCGTATTATTATATATGTATATGTAAATTTCGTTGTACTTCCTCACTTCGGTGACTGAGGTCAACGCCTTGATATGCTCTTGTCACTTAGGTGATAGAGGACTTAGCTTAGTGTGGTTGCCATCTTACTTGTTTCCTAATTCCTTTGTCACCTGTACATGTTTTATACTGCATTTATGTTTTTCATTAAATGATTCATTTCTTTTATGAAAGTATTGTTTTAAACAGGTTTATATATTTTCCAAGGTAAATTCAATTATCATTTTATTGCTATATCTTTTCACCCACCTGTCAAACCATCGTGTTTGACCCACTTTTTGGTACTCAGGTCCAGTCGTCGGTTTCCCCTAGGAGAAGCTTGAGGAGGCGGTCGGTGAACCGCAGCGTTTAGTGGAGTGGCATGCTGATGATGTTGTTAGACATTCAGCTATCTGAGTTGCGTAATATTTTGGGTTGTGGATAACCATTCTTTTGGAAGTTTATACTTTGTTTACATTGGCCTTTGTTGGCCTTCTTTTGGGGAATGTAATTAAACGATCTTTCGTTTAAACTTTAACACTACTTTTGGGGATTATGCTAATGACCATTGCTCACTCTGACATCAGGTGGTTTATATGTTATTAGTCTTGTTATTGGAAATGAATTTCATACTTGATTTACTACACGCTTCCACACTTAAACAAAATATTTATGTTGTTGTGAAATCCTCACCGCGGACACCTATGGGAAATCATGTGCATGGGTAGTATCTTATTCTTCATAGACCCGTGTACGCATGTTATGTTCTATAATTCATTCACCAAACATTCATTTATATTCATTAATCAATTACGAGTCTCGATCCCGGATTAGGTCTCGATGACTCGGTCCGGGGCCACAACAGCTCTGATGGAGGAAAAGACAATTATAATGATCAAGAACTCTTCTTGAAGCAATTTAGGATCTTCAAGACCTTGTTGGCTTCCACGCTATGACCCGCTATCAGATCTCTTTTCTCAAGAAGATTGGTGGAAACTTCAAGAGAATACCCAACTAGAAACTCCAAGGAACTAGAAGAGAAATAGAGGAAAGAGATATGCAACAATTGCACACCAAAAGGGGGCTGGACGTTTTCCTCCTTATTGGACGTCCAGGAGGGGTTGGTACCCCTTTTATTTTTATGGCACTTCAAGCCTCCTCTTTTCCTATTTGAAATAGAAGTTTAACTCCCATTACAAATTAGTAACTTTCTCCCTTTCTAATTATCATAGAAGTCTTACTTCCACAACAATTAATAAGTTTACTTTTACCACTATTAGAAGTCTTACTTCAAATAGAAATAGTAACTTTCTAATTCCTTCCTTTTAGAGTCCAAGTAGAATTAGTATCTCTCCAATAACTTGGGCTAGCGTGGGGACCACTAGGAATTCCATAGAAAGCTGGCTCCAACTGGGATACCGTGACCCCACTCTCATGTGCAATCCAGGCCCACAGTTAATTACAAATAACACCACTATATAAATGCAATTGCACTCCAGTCTTAGGAATAATTTACAAAGAAGACCATAAACTTCCCAATTATCATGAGTAGGCCCTTCTATCAATATCCATCGATCAATTGGAATAAATCTGTCTCTTCCAAATCTTAGATCCACATCTTATTATTCTTGAGCCCTAATTAATCACAGTGATCATCAGTACCATCCAATTAACTCTTAATCGAGATGGGTGCGCACTTACTAATGACAAATCCATTAATTGGCACAAGGGGATAATATAGATAGATTCCATCTTGAACATTAGATGTTCCTACAGTCCTACTACCACGTACCTAAGACACCGAGGTGTTGACCTACAGTTGACCTCACTCATTAGTGACTCAAAGCAAATGAATAGATAAAAACTTGAGTTCATCAATGTCTCAGAATGAAGAGCCTATTGCTAGGGAATTATAAGAGCAGACCTTAAACTTGAGACAATATTCCATAAGGTGCTTCTCATGGTCCTTCAATACATCCAATGTACCAACACCATCATCCAGAATCTTACATTCTGATGATCGAGACAAATCACACTATATCATAGTGATCAAAGTGCTATAACCTTATCAGATGAGAAGTCCAGTCTCATCCCTGGTTGTGAAAATATTTAAGTATAAGATTTGTAACACATGTCTCATGTGTGTGGATCTCATCCATACACATATATCACATCTAATATACTAATGGGACCCAGTTCAACTCATGAACCGTCATGTCAAGTGTATTGGTCATGTGCATTAAGTAATAAAATATCATTCATCTCATGAAAGTAAAGCATGATTTTATTGAGAAATAAAGAAATTAATCAATTTATTACATCAACTGATGGATTGAGTCCATACAATCTAACAGAAACTTTAAGAGATTTGCATCAATGGAAAGCTTGGAAGGAGAGGAAGAAGATGATGGTCTTGGAATTCCATTTGGACGCTTCTAGCTTGTGTATTCAAGAGGAGAAAGTGAAGAAGAAAAAGGGGTTTCTCAGCCCTAGGTCTTGAAAAGTTGCAGGAAAATGAGAGTAAATGAAAAAGAAGAAGAAGAAGGATTTAAGTAGGTGGTTTGTGGGCCCCATGTGTCTGAGACTAGAGATGGCTAAAACATGGTCTTGCGGGCCCTAGATGACAACGACAAAGAAGGATAAAACGATCTTCAAAAAATCTAATTTCCAAAAAGTATAATTTCGGCGTGGTTTTGAGGTTTCGAAATTTGTGTCTAGATTTAGGTGAGAAAAGACAATTTTACCCCTTTAGGGCCAAAAACTTGGATTTTTGGGCTTCAAACACGAACGGGCCGAAAACAAAAGTTGTAGAGAATAATAAAGCCATTCAAATGAAATTAAAATCACATTAAACAGAAACCAACACATTCTCCCAAGCTTGCACATATGCTCAAACCTTCTTGAGCGTGTTTGACAACACTAAACGCTCTAAAAAATTCCCAAAACTAAATCTAGGACTAAAACTAATTATATTCTAACCCATTGGTAACTAAACCCACTTAGGACTAAGCACACATTAAGTATACACTAATTGGTTTAGGCTGGGTCGGAGTCTAACAAAAGTCATGCAATTCAATGAATTTTGATCAATTTTGACCATATTTCCAAAAATAACCCCAAATGCATGAAATCATGAAATTGAGTGCAATTCAATGAAATTAGCCCTAATTAAGTCCACAAATGCAAATGAAATGATGACAAGATGACCTATTTTGTAGACTTATCACCTTTGGTTGAAATCAACTCCTAAAAGCCTAGATCTCTAGTTAAGCAAGTTATTTCAGTCATCATTTCATCTCTTATGTGTAGGGTGTTCTTTTGGAGCAATAGATTTCGGGGTTTTGCTTTATAGGCTTGGTAGTAGGTGAGTAAGGCTTGGAATTAGTGGTATTTGAACTTGGGACCAAGGAAAAGGCAAGTGAACACTTATAATTGTTTGTTTTATTCTTCATGTCATACATGCTAGAATACCCATTTCCAAGCTCACTAGGGTGGGTACTTAGGAAGTTTTGTTGATTTGAAACATGTGTTGTGTTAATGTTTATTTAACATGATTTTGAGTTAAGCATTATGTTAATGTTTATTTGACATAATTTTGAAACACGCATTTTGTAAATATTTATTTAACATGGACTTGAAACATGTATTATGTTAATGTTTATTTAACATGATTTTGGAACATGCATTATGTTAATTATATTTATTTGACATGATTTTGAAACATGTATTATGTTAATATTTATTTAACATGTTTGTTTAGGAAGCTTAAATACGCCCATTTTAATGTAAAAATATAATTTTTAAGTAAAGCGGAAAGTTAACCATGGAGACATAGAATTTGAAGGGATTTTTTGACTTAGTCTTGGACCTTAGCAATGGAACCCATATAGCCTAAGTAAGGCCCAAATGAATATTTAAAGCTATGTAGGTGATGGTTGAGCTGTCATACACCTATAAGAATGTTTGATGTTTGGTGATCAATTATACTAAGCCAGAGGTGTTGGCCTAAGATATTTGGTGCCCATAATCCCAACTAATACCAATATTAATGTAGGCCGGGGACATCGGAGACCTTAGTACTACATGTAGTTGGATAGTGATGCCAACGGGTCTTATGGACCTTAGGACGGATTGTGGTTTATTCCTTGACATATGATTAATCTATTTGCATGTGTATTGTCATACGTTTTCCTAGATATATGCATGATTTATCTCATTCCTGTATATTTGCCTTGTTATCTTGTTATCCTATATTATGCCTTGATTTGAATTATGCTCTCATGTTTTATCCATGTTTACCATGTTTATGTGAGTATGTTATCTTGGACACTCACATGTTTATGTTACGCCAATGTTTCATGTTGTAAGACCCCGACCCGAGTGACCCCGATTAGTACTAATTAAGTCGCGTGTTAGTGCTAAGCGTGTTTGGTAGAACTAGACTAAGTGGGATTAGTATAGTTCTTGACATAGCTTTGGGGAATTTTAAGTATCTTTTGTTTAGTGGGGCCCTTGGGGGTTTCCCCTTTTGATAGTCTTGACGTGTACTTGGAGGTTTATTCGAGATTTCCATAATCTTTATCTTGGTCCCGTTTTACTTGTCTTGTTGACACTTACAACTTTCATGTTAACCCCATACCTGTCCGGATCCCCGAAACCCGACCTTCCTAGCATAGAGGGCAAAACAGTCTTTTTATAGGAAATCTGTACCCAAAAGTTGATATTTCCGAAACCCGTGAAACATATACTTTTTGGAAACTAGATATTTTGGTGATCGTTTCTTTCTTCTTCGTCGAACTCATCCGAGGTCCCGAAAGTAGTGATTTTAGCCCAAAGAGTTTGTTAGTGGTGGAGCCCACACCCATTGGCTTTAAATAGAGAACCCATTCTCTTCATTTCTCTTTTTCCAGTACAACACAAAGCTAGGGTTTCTCTTTTCCCTTTTTCTCCTTTCTTCTTGCTTCTCCACCACCAAAGCACCACCCACCTTGCTCAAATTGAAAGATGGAAGTTATCATCTCCTTCTCCTCCACTAGAGCTCTCCATTGATATAATCCTTGGAGAGAAACCTTCAATATAAGGCCTTCTTTGAGCTAGTCTTGCCCATTTGGAGAACCTACAAGGAAGCTTCCTCCCTAATCTCTTAGATTTGTATTCTTCTAGTATGTGGAAAGCTCCATTTTCATTATTGAGAGTTATCTCTTCTTGTTTCTTAGTTTGACCCATTTTAGGGTTTGTTATTTTGGGGGTTTTTGTGTAGCTTGGAGTTTGTCTTGGAAGAGGAGAGTAATAGCTTGATTTCTTGTCTAGAGACCTTGATGCAAGTGGATTGAATGGATGTTTTAGTTTTCAATGATTTCCATGATATATATGTTTGATTTATTGTCTCATTAATGGCTTGTTTCACTTGCATTCATTATGCTATAAATGCTTTTGGAAAGGGGTTGGTTAGTTCATTTATTGTCTTAAAAATGTGGTTTTGAAGCTCTTGTTTAGAACTTAAATGGATCACTGTGGTTGTGGTTATTTTCCTTCTATTTGGGTTGGAATGTAGAGAGGAAGGGATTAGAGAGGGGTTTGTAGAAACTTTGATATGGGAGAAGTGTTGAAGGTCGAACTGGAGGATCTTTTAGCTCATGTTTTTGCAGCAAAGTGAATGGAGAATGAGAGAAATTGATTTGGAGAAGGGAAGACCTGAATATGAACCCAGTGAGGAGTTCCCGTGACTGGCGGTCAGCTAGCAGTCACCAAGCGGCTAGCCGTCTGGTGACTGGCGGCTAACCGAAACAGTTTCGGTTACTTTCCCAGAGAGCTGCAATCTCGCGGTCAGCTCCGCGGTCAGCTAGCGGCTAACTGCCGAATCCATCGACGGCTAACCGCCAGCTAACCAAAGCAGTTTCGGTTACTTTTCCAGAGAGCTGGAATCTCGCGGTCAGGTAGTGGCTAACCGTCGAATCCATCGGCGGCTATCCGCCAGCCAACCGAATTGAAGCGGTCACAATTCCAGAGAGCTGCAATCCCGCGGTCAGCCTCACGGTCAGCAAACAGCTAACCGCCGGATCCACTGACGACTAACCGCCATCTGACCGCAAGGTAACCGAATTTCCCTGAATTCTATGAATAAAGGGGGTTGAAGGGAGCTTCCATCCCATTACTTGTGAACCTTTCTGAAAGCAATGAGCACCGCTCACCTGGGAATGTGTTCGAAGCAAAGATGAAAGGTTTGTTGGGAGCCCGTTCGAGAGAGAAACCACATCACAGAGATTCGTTTAAGCATTGAGGCTACTAAAGTGTATAAGGAACCCGGCATGTCTTCCAAATTCAAAGAGTACCAATTTTTCTTTATTACACAGACATACGGGATCCCTATTCACCTTGAATGAGTTTTAAACCCCGTTTGTTTCACGTTTTTATTCCCGAAATTTATGATTTATGATTTATCAATCCCGAATGCCTTGAAAGTGTACTTGAACTGTTTTACTAGCCTTGACAGGCATGCCCGACATGATATGACAGTTGTGCCTTTGAGCACCCCCGTCTTGCCCAGTTACATTCTTGCTCTTGATTTGTTTTACACGTGACTTGGTTTATACGATTTGACCTATGAGTCGGCACCACTAAGCTTGGATAACCTTGTCAGTCTGATCCACTGACTTGGAGATCCCCCGCTTGTCCCGCCAACTGCAGTTTGGATCCCGCTACCCGGTTTATTAACCGTGGTCTTTTCCCGATACCGCAGATTGCTACTGTGGTTCCTGATGCCCGGCTCGCTACCGTGGTCATGTCCTGTATATAGTATATGTATATGTAAATTTCGTTGTTCCTCCTCACTTCGGTGACTGAGGTCAACGCCTTGATATACTTGCTCTTATCATTTCGGTGATAGAGGATTTAGCTTCTTGTGGATGCCATCTTGCTTGTTTTCCTGATTCCTTGGATACCAGTACATGTTTTATTATTGCATACATGTTTTCAATTAAATGACTCATTTACTTCATGAAAGCTATTGTTCAAACAGGTTTAAATGTTTTCCAAGGTAAATGCTTTTATTACTGAATGTTTATATCTTTTCATCCACCTGCCAGACAGTCGTGTCTGACCCTTTGCTTTGGTACTCAGGTCCCGTTGTCGGTTTTCCCGAGGAGGAGCCAGAGGAGGCGGTCGAGAACCGCAGCAGCTAGTTGAGTGGCGTGCCGACGATATTATCTAAACATCCGGTTGCTGAGATTCGAAACATTTTGGGGGTGTCACTAATTGATATTTTGGTGGATATTGTTTTGTTTACAATTGGCCTTTGTTGGCCTCTCTTTTTAGGAATTGTAATTAAATGATATATGTCCAAACTTTAACAGTACATTTGGGTTACGCTATAGAACATTGCTCATTCTGATACTTATTACTTAAATGCAATCAGTCTTATTATTATGGAAATGAATTACATGCTTGATTTGCTACACGCTTCCGCACTTAAACAAATATTCATGCTGTTGTGAAATCCTCACCGCGGACACCTGTGGGAAATTGCGTACACGAGTAATGTGTGTTCTTTTATTGACCCGTGTACACATTAGCATCAAACATACCTATGATCTTTTTATGTCATTTACTTCACAAACAGTCCCGATCCCGGATTGGTCCCTAAACCCGGTCCGGGGTCGCGACAGACTGGTATCAGAGCGAGACGTGTTTCAAGCAGTTAAAAAAAACTAGAAATCCTAAGGACGTGGCGAGGATTCGTTAGATCTTTCGTCAGCTAGAATCGCATGATCAATGTGTGACCCTATTCTTGACTATTATGTGCTAACAACTTGTTTTACAGCATCATGCCACCTCGTAAGCGACCCGTAAACGGCAATCCCACCGCAAGTAACAGTGATTATACCGTGCCAGTTGAGGATACAGGGCCGGTTGGGGAAGATAGAGTTGAGAATGCGATGCCAAATCAGTTTCAGCAGATGTTGCAAGCTATGCTTGACCAGCAGCGTCAAGCCAATGAGAATCATACTAGACTTCAAGAACAAATGCTCAAGAAAGATGAGGATCATGCCAAAGAGTTGGCAGAGATGCAAACGCAGTTGCTAGAGGTGTAACAAAGGAGACCTAAACCAGTTCAACCTCAACCTGCGATTGTCATCAATCAGAGAGAGCATGACCCAAATGCCTTATTTGAACGGTTTAGAAAGAGAGGTCCGAAGGAGTTTGTGGGGACAGAAGAGCCCTTGGCTGCAGATGACTGGCTAGAGCATACAGAGAATATAATTGAGTCTTCAGATGTAATGGATGTGAGAAAGTACAACTCGCAACATCACTCTTCACCAGCTTGGCAGATAATTGGTGGAAGACAGTAAGGGAGGAGTACAGGACTATGGCAGACGCAGTGGCTTGGGCAAACTTCAAGAGGCAATTTAGAGAAAAATATGTGCCCACCCATGTCAAGAGGCATAAAGCAGCAGAATTCCAGCAGCTTGTCCAAGGCAGTATGACAATGCTAGACTACCTCACCAAGTTTGAAAGGTTATCACGATATGCTCCAGAATTGGTGGACACGGTGGAGAAAAAGATTGCTAAATTCTTAGAATGACTTCACCCCATCATTGAGAGGGATGCCACCGGTGTAGTACCACCTCTCACCTTTGAGGAAGCTATCAAGAGGGCTTACAAGTTTGAGAACTTCCATCACAAGATCCTTAAAGTCCAGGGCAAGGGACAAAGGCAACCTCAGCAGCAGGATCACCAGCAAAGGAACCAACAGAACAAGAGGCAGAGGCAAGACCAAAATGTGCAGCTAGTTTGTATTCATTGCGGGAAAAACCATGAGAGTGCTCAATGTCGTACCATCACAGAAGCATGCTTTAGATGTGGCTCCATGGACCATCAGATGAGGAACTGCCCAAGACCGAACAGACAGAATCAGCAGCCTTAAGGAGCACCGCGTCCAGCACCGCCACAGAATGCACTAGTGGTGCAGAATCAGGCAAGGCCACTCCGGCAACAGGCACCACCGCAACAGTATAGACCTCAACAGCAGCAGCAGGCTCGTCAGCAAGGACAGCAGCAGAATCAGCGTCCACCGCAACAGAACAAAAATGTCCCTCAAGGCAAGCAACAGCAGGCACCTATCAAGCCACATCAGCGAGGACAAGTGTATGCGGTCAACAGAGCTGATGCAGAGGCAGCGGGCAATGTTGTGGAAGGTATACTTTTTGTTAGTGGGATAGAAGCTAAGATATTATTTGACCCTGGCTCTAAGCATTCCTTTATATCCCATGCATTTTCTAGATTGATTGATGTGCATGGTAGGGATCTTGAGTACATTTTGACTGTGGCAACCCCAGTAGGAAAACAAGTTGTGTGTACTAGTTATTACCCTAATTGTACAGTCCAGATAGGAGAAGTTGTGTTACCCGTAAATCTTATTTTGTTGGAGATGAGCGATTTTGATGTCATCCTAGGGATGGATTGGCTGGCAGGATACCATGCCACAATGGATTGTTTCCATAAGACCCTCACATTCAAGTTAGATGAGACACCAGCAAGGGTGTTGTTTCAAGGAGAGAGGAGGAATCCTCGTGCAAGGCTTGTCTCAGCGTTGAAAGCTGATAGACTATTGAGAAGTGGATGTGAAGCCTATTTGGCGTTTATCACGGAGGATAAACGGTCCCAAGGGGTGGAGGAGATCCCTATTGTTTAGGAGTTCCCGGATGTATTTCCGGAGGAGATTTCGGGATTACCACCCATGAGAGAAATTGATTTCACCATTGAGTTGTTACCGGGGACCGCTCCGATTTCGATTGCACCATATAGAATGGCTCCGGCGGAATTGGGAGAGTTGAAAGTACAATTACAAGAGTTATTGGACAAAGGTTTCGTAAGACCTAGCATTTCACCGTGGGGAGCTCCGGTTTTGTTCGTTAAGAAGAACGATGGTTCGATGAGAATATGTATTGATTACCAAAGGTTGAATCAAGTGACCATCAAGAACAAGTACCCATTGCCATGGATAGATGAATTGTTTGATCAATTACAAGGTGCCTCGTATTTTTCGAAGATTGATTTGAGATCCGGTTACCATCAGCTGAGAGTTAGAGAATCAAATGTGTTGAAAACAGCTTTCCGGACAAGATATGGCCACTACGAGTTTCTAGTGATGCCATTTGGATTGACCAATGCATCGGCAGTGTTCATGGCGTTGATGAACAAGATATTTGCTCAATATCTGGATCAGTTTGTGGTAGTATTCATTGATGACATTTTGGTGTACTCCAAGACTAGAGAAGAGCATGAAAAGCATCTGAGGATAGCATTGCAGCTTCTGAGAGAGAACCAGTTGTACGCAAAGCTCAACAAGTGTGAATTTTGGCTAGAGCAAGTAGCATTTTTGGGGCACATTATCTCTAAGGAAGGATTGTCAGTAGACGTTTCTAAGATTGAAGCAGTAGTGAAGTGGGAAAGGCCGAAGAATGTGTCAGAAATCAGGAGTTTTCTTGGATTGGCAGGGTATTACCGGAGGTTTGTACAGGATTTTCGTCGATTGCAGCACCGTTGACGAAGTTGACAAGGAAAAATGTACCCTATGTGTGGACAGATTAGTGTGAAGCTAGTTTCCAAGAGCTGAAGAAGAGACTAACCACCGCACCAGTCCTTACTTTGCCATTCGGAAGCCGCGGTTTTACCATTTTTACCGATGCTTCGAACGTTGGACTCGGTTGTGTATTGATGTAGGAAGGAAAAGCTGTGGCATATGGGTCCTGGCAGTTGAAAGATCACGAGAAGAATTATGCAACCCATGATCTTGAGTTGGCAGCGGTTGTCTTGGCGTTGAAGATGTGGAGACATTACCTCTATGGAGAGAAGTTTGAGGTCCATTCTGATCACCGCAGCCTACAGTACCTGTTTTCTTAGAAGGAATTGAACATGAGACAGATGAGATGGATGGAATATATCAATGACTATGATTTCCCAATCAAATATCACCCAGGGAAGGCGAATGTAGTTGTCGATGCTTTGAGCAGAAAATCAGTGGGCATGGTAAATCTAAGTGGCACTTGTATTTTTGAACAGTTTGAGGAGTTGAAGATAGACCTACAGCCACTGAGGAAGGGTGTTATATATGCCAATATGTCAGTGTCAGAGCCTTCGTTCATTCAAAAGATCAAGGATAGTCAGTTGCAAGATCCAGAGTTAGCCAAGATTTCAGAGCATATAGTGGAACGTCCTGATTTTCGTATCGTGGATGGAGTTCTTTACTACCGTGATCGTCTGTGTGTGCCTAACATCGAAGATTTGAGAAATGATATCATGGCAGAAGCTCATAGTACGAAGTACTCCATGCACCCAGGCAGCACGAAGATGTATCAGAATTTGAAGGGCAGATTTTGGTGGAACAACATGAAGAGAGAGGTTGCAGGTTTTGTCTCTCGCTGTATGACGTGTCAGCTGATAAAGGCAGAACATTAGAAGCCTCCAGGGTTGCTACAACCATTAGAGATCCCGGAATGGAAATGGGAGCACATTACCATGACTTTATTTCGGGACTACCGAGAACTAGCAGAGGCAATGATGCAATATGGGTTATTATGGACAGACTCACCAAGTCAGCTCACTTTATTCCCATGAAGACAGGGAAGAAGATGCACATATTACCCCTGGCAGAGTTGTTTGTCAATGAGATTGTTAGTAGACATGGACAGCTAGTTTCTATTACCTCCGACAGAGATAGAAGATTCGTCTCGAGATTTTGGAAGACCCTACATGAGTCTATGGATATGAAGCTGCAGTTCAGCAAGGCTTATCAGCCTCAGACAGATGGCCAGTCAGAGAGGACAATTCAGACACTCGAGGACATGCTACGTGCTTGTGTATTAGACTTCAAGACTCAATGGGATAAGACTCTACCATTGTGTGAGTTCGCTTACAACAATAGCTACCACTCGAGCATTGGGATGGTGCCTTTTGAGGCCTTGTATGGCAGGAGGTGTAGGACACCTGTATGTTGGGAAGAAGTTGGCACCCGCAGTTTCGATGGACCAACCATAGTAAGTGAGGCCAGTGACAAAGTGAGATAGATTCAGGAATGTTTGAAAATAGCCCGGAGTAGACAGTGTTGACACCAAAAAAGTCACTATGTCTCCTCAACATCAAGAAGCCTCGTGAAGCTGCATCCTACTATAAAACAGGCAAGGCTACTTCAAGCATCAGATCTTTTCAGAATCAGACAGAAACTGAGAGATCCTTCAAGACAGCTAAAAGAGGGGTACACCTAAGGTTTCGGGCCATTCCGACATCGTTTGTCCCCATTTCACTGCTCCGACAGCTAAACAAGCGCTCCCGGCGGCGACATCATCAAAGACACCAAAATTTTGATCAGAGCCTACGGATGACTCCAGAATGTCTCCAAAGGACTCCATGCCAAATTTCAAGTCAAACAGACAACGTTTGACCCTCCATCAATGCTCGAGCAGCTAAATCAAGCCTCCCAGCGGCGGGAACCACAGAAACGATCACTCATCAAACCAAGTACATGAGTGGCTTCAACATGCTTCCAAAAGGCTGCACGTCGAATTTCAGGTCATTCCGACAACGTTTGACCAGGTTTCGATGATCCGAGAGAAAATCAAGCCTACCGGCGGCGGAGCAACCCGGGACCATGACATCCAAAACGGAGCCCATGGAACGTCTCAAAATGACTCCAATAGGCTCTTTATCGAATTTCAGGTCAATCGGACATCGTTTGACCACATATCAAAGCTCGGCATTTTCCCCGCAGCAAAATCAAGTGAAGTATCGATGGGAACCCAAACGGCTTCAAAACTCAAATAAAAGCCCATGGTTGGTCCTATCCACTGCTCAAGAAGCTTCACCTC
Source organism: Umbellularia californica (assembly GCA_028538565.1). Classification (NCBI taxonomy): domain Eukaryota; kingdom Viridiplantae; phylum Streptophyta; class Magnoliopsida; order Laurales; family Lauraceae; genus Umbellularia; species Umbellularia californica. The sequence goes on from JAPQWN010000008.1 coordinate 46,111,166, forward strand.
AATTTTCAGGTCATTCCGACATCATTTGACCTAGTTTCGACTCTTGACGGAAAATCGGCTACAAAGTCTTCGGATTTCCCCAGAAAAATGGGAAACTTTGTGCTCCGATTTCGCACGGGTTCTCGTCAAGTTTTCTCCAAGAAAATGAAGTCAATAATTGAGGAAAAATTTCAAGAAAAATACAGAAGAAAAAAGGAACGAAAAAGACGCAAAATCGGCCGAAAACGAAGCTCGGCGACCAAAGGGCAAAAAACCCTAAGGTCGCCGGCGACCCTGGCCCAGGGTCCCCGGCGACCCTGCAAATCCGGGTCCCCGGATTTTGCACCAAAACGTCAGTTTTTCGATGGTTTTCGCGTTTCGGGTGTTCCTGCCTCAGTGATTTTCTGAAAATCCAATGTTGATGCTTGAAAACGACTGATCTTCGTCGACATCTCGGATCCGCCGTCAAAAGCATGAAATCATCACCGATCGTTCCAAGATCGCCAACCGGCTGACCAAGAAAGTGCACTTTCTGTCCGACCGATCGTGAAATCGACAAGACAGATGTCACCGGCCCACCAACATCAATCAATGTCTGAGATTGCACCGCAATCCAACATCAAACAATGCGTGGATCCACCTGTGATGATCGCAAGAAGAATCTCAAAAGGTGCAGCGCGGCCCACGACTCTTCACATGCCTTGGCAACCACTTAATGACGTTAATTGACCCGTTTATGACAACTTAATGCGGTCATTAACTCATTATTTTGGACGGCCCAATCAGATTCAAGCATTTGGGAGTTACAAATCCAAGTAATCATGGCATTAAACCCATGAAACTCCCATCATCATGAAGCATAAAGGCAATTAACAGCACACTACCTTCATCGGCCAATCACAAGCCATGAAAAAGGAGTTACAAAATCAATTTGTAACTCCTCATCAATTCTTTCATCATGGCCATCAATGCCAATAAACACCTCATGGCTACCAAAAGCCTATAAAAGGAGGTCCATTCCAAGAAGAAAGCATGATGAAAATAGATCCCAAGTGCAAGCTCTGAAAAACCAGAAAATCCAAGAGAGAGACGAAGTCCTGCTACTTTGCTCCCGGAAGCACCACAAGGTGATCAACGTCCCTTGGGGGCCCACCCCCCTAAGGTTTCCTCCTTCTCCAACATGGCCTAAACGCGGCTTTTCAGCCCGTTTACTTGGTTTTTCATTGGATATAGGACTTCCTCTTGGTCCTTGTCCTTTAAAAAACCGAGGTTAGGAGCCAAGCCAAAGAATCAAAGCATCACATGTTCTCATTTGAAGGACGATGGCGAAGCCCATACATGACTTACGACCGTCGATCTCAACGTGTCCCCACAATCTCCTGAGAAGTTAGATCCCTTTTCTCACTTTTCTATTGTAGCTTGTATTTCTTAAAGAGACAAAAAGAAATCACAATTCTTGTCTTTCACATTTGATGAGTTTTGTAAAATCGCCTTTCACGGCAAAATCGCCTTTTATGGCAAACAAACAAAAACGCCTCTTACGGCATTCTAAAAAAACAAACTTGTCTCTTTTCTTAATATTAATGCAATTTGAAAAGTTAGAAAAAAGGATTGATTTCCTTTCCACTTGTGAAGGTGAATCTCCGGATTATCACCATCCCAAATTCCAAGTAGAAAGTAAATCTGGCATACCCGTACAAAAATGTTGATGCCCGAGATTTTCCCTCCTCCGCCGAGACCCTGGTCAGCCCCCGGGGTGCGGAGGGAGAGGACGGAAGATTCCCTTTTCGGGTCCATCAGACAGAAAAGCTATGCAGACTCTCACCGAAGGGATCTTCAATTCAAAGAAGGAGATAAAGTCTTCTTGAAGGTATCACCTACCAGAGGGACATTGAGATTTGGGCAGAAAGGCAAGTTATCCAGGAGATACATCGGACCGTATGATATCATAAGTAAGATTGGTGATGTGGCTTATAGATTAGCCCTGCCACCCGAGCTATCCGGTGTACACAACGTCTTCCATGTGTCGATGTTGAAGAAGTACGTCCCCGACCCTTCACATGTACTTCGGCATGAACCAATGGAAATCAGAGAAGATGCTACCTATGTTGAGAAGCCCATTCAGGTCATAGACACGAAGGAGCAAGAGTTGAGGACACGAACTATTCAGTGGGTGAAGGTACTTTGGGAGAATCATGGGCCGGAAGAGGCAACATGGGAATTGCGAGATCAACTGCAGAAGAAGTATCCGCATCTCCTACCCGATGTGAGTTTTATATTTCATTTGGAGGACCAAATGCCCTAAGGGGTGGAGGATGTAAGACCCCGACCCGAGTGACCCCGATTAGTACTAATTAAGTCACGTGTTAGTGCTAAGCGTGTTTGGTAGAACTAGACTAAGTGGGATTAGTATAGTTCTTGACATAGCTTTGGGGAATTTTAAGTATCTTTTGTTTAGTGGGGCCCTTGGGGGTTTCCCCTTTTGATAGTCTTGACGTGTACTTGGAGGTTAACTCGAGATTCCCATAATCTTTATCTTGGTCCCGTTTTACTTGTCTTGTAAACACTTACAACTTTCATGTTGACCCCGTACCCGTCCGGAACCCCGAAACCGACTTTCCTAGCATAGAGGGCAAAACAGTCTTTTTATAGGAAATCTGTACCCAAAAGTCGATATTTCTGAAACCCGCGAAACATATACTTTTTGGAAACTAGATATTTCGGTGATCATTTCTTTCTTCTTCGTCGAACTCATCCGAGGTCCCGAAAGTAGTGATTTTAGCCCAAAGAGTTTGTTAGTGGTGGAGGCCACACCCATTGGCTTTAAATAGAGAACCCAGTCTCTTCATTTCTCTTTTTCCAGTACAACACAAAGCTAGGGTTTCTCTTTTCCCTTTTTCTCCTTTCTTCTTGCTTCTCCACCACCAAAGCACCACCCACCTTGCTCAAATTGAAAGATGGAAGTTATCATCTCCTTCTCCTCCACTAGAGCTCTCCATTGATATAATCCTTGGAGAGAAACCTCCATTCTAAGGCCTTTTTTGAGCTAGTCTTGCCCATTTGGAGAACCTACAAGTAAGCTTCCTCCCTAATCTCTTAGATTTGTATTCTTCTAGTATGTGGAAAGCTCCATTTTCATTATTGAGAGTTATCTCTTCTTGTTTCTTAGTTTGACCCATTTTAGGGTTTGTTATTTTGGAGGTTTTTGTGTAGCTTGGAGTTTGGCTTGGAAGAGGAGAGTAATAGCTTGATTTCTTGTCTAAAGACCTTGAGGCAAGTAGATTGAATGGATGTTTTAGTTTTCAATGATTTCCATGATATGTATGTTTGATTTATTGTCTCATTAATGGCTTGTTTCACTTGCATTCATTATGCTATAAATGCTTTTGGAAAGGGGTTGGTTAGTTCATTTATTGTCTTAAAAATGTGGTTTTGAAGCTCTTGTTTAGAACTTAAATGGATCACTGTGGTTGTGGTTATTTTCCTTCTATTTGGGTTGGAATGTGGAGAGGAAGGAAGGGATTAGAGAGGGGTTTGTAGAAACTTTGATATGGGAGAAGTGTTAAAGGTCGAATTGGAGGAGCTTCTAGCTCATGTTATTACAGCAAAGTGAATGGAGAATGAGAGAAATTGATTTGGAGAAGGGAAGACCTGAATATGAACCCAGTGAGGAGTTCCCGTGACTGGTGGTCAGCCAGTGGTCACCAAGCTGCTAGCCGTCTGGTGACTGGCGGCTAACCGAAACAGTTTCGGTTACTTTCCCAGAGAGCTGCAATCTCGCGGTAAGTTAGCGGCTAACCGCCGAATCCATCGACAGCTAACCGCCAGCTAACCAAAGCAGTTTCGGTTACTTTTCCAGAGAGCTGCAATCTCGCAGTCAGCTTCGAATCCATCGGCGGCTAACCGCCAACCAACTGAATTGAAGCGGTCACCATTCCAGAGCGCTGCAATCCTATTAGACCCCAACCCAGACCAACTCGATTAGTACTAATTAAGTGAGTGTTTAGTCTTAAGCGAGTCTTAGTGCTAGTTGGGTTAGAATGTGATGGATTATAGCTTTGGGGATTTTGAGGACGTTTAGTATGAGTCAGACACACTCAGGGGCGCCCTGAGTACACGAGTAAGAATGGGTTTTTTTTCTAGTCTTTGGTGTTGTTGTGATTTGTATTGATCTTGAATGGTTTTATTAATTGTGACAACTTTCGTTTTTAGCCTGCATGCATTTGAGGCTTAGAAAACCCAGTTTTGGCCCAATAAGGGTAAATCTGTCTTTTCATGCAAAATCTGGGCACACTTTTCGAAGTCGTGAAACTATGTCAAAATTATACTTTTCTGAAACTAGATTTTTCGACGATCGTTTTGTTCTTCTTCGTCGATTCCATCCGGAGTCCACAAGAACATGTTTTAAGCGTTCCAAGTTTCACTGCTTAGAGGACCCACTTCCAGACACTATATAAACCCTTCCTCTCCTTCCTTTCTCTTTTTCCAAATCTCTGTAATTTTTGACCTAGGGCAAGTGAGTGAAGGAGGTTTTCTCTTTGGTCTTCTCCCTTGGAAATGATCTAGCTAGAAGGCTCCAATCTCAGATCCAAGACCACCATTCTCTTCCTCTCTTCTCAAGCTGCAGCTGGAGTGTTTTTGGAGCCAAGCCATTGCACTATTCATCATCTTCTACCTCTTTTCTTCTTGTTTGGCTAGCTCAAGGTTGGTGTCTTCCTTCATTCTTTCCATTTGATGTTCTTTGGCTCACCAAGAGCTTGTTTTTCATGATTTCAAGCCCATTTTCGAAGTGGGGGGTTTGTAGTGGCCAAAATGATGATTTTTGTGTGCTCTACCTTGGAGGTTTTGTGTAGATTCCGTGGAGCACCTCTTCTTATTGGTTTTGTGAAGCTTTCTTTGGCTTTGGATTGAGGCAAGTGAACTCTTTAGGATTTTTCATGTACATTGCATTAGGGTTTTACTTTCCTCCATTGGAATATGATTTTCATGGTTGGTTCTTCATGCAAGTTATGTTTCTACTCTTGCAAATCATGTGTTTCAACTTCTTTACTTGTATTGTTATTATGTCTTCTCAAGAGCTTAGAATCTTGTTGGACCTTGTAAGTTTTATGAATTTTGGGCATGGAGGTGTATTGAGATTTTTCCAATGGGTTGAATGGTTTAATTATGGATTAAATGTTGTCTTTTGACCCTTGGTGAGCATGGTGTCGCGACCCCGGACCGAGACCCGGGCCCGCGACCACGGCGGTGTGATTAATTAACATAACACACACCGCCTGTGTTGATTTTCCCACAGGTTTCCGCGGTGAGGATCCCAAGACACGGGTTGAACTCACACGATTAGATATGCGGAAGCGTGTAGCAAAACGTGTCACATAAATCTTAACCAAGGAGATACAAGGGACACTATAAAATCGAGACATGATATCATAAGAGAATGTCATCACAGCATTCCTAACATGATTAACGTTTCAATGTTTGACAAAAGTATATTAATTCAAGTTACAAAACCAAGAGAGGCCAACAAAGGCCAATACAACAATTAGAATCCCCAAAAGAATAACCTATCATAACCCAGCTAGGTGAACGAGAAACTCAAAGTCCCGACCGGCGTCTAGATGACGTCGTTGGGCTGCCACTCTCGTGGTGGGGGTGGCTCAACAGCCTCCTCCGGGCACTCCTCGTCAAACGTGAACTCCCCTGCACCTGGACACCAACATAACAAGCATCAAACACGACGGTTTGGCAAATGAACAATTTAGCTTGAATATAAGAAATAATGCTAAAACAGTTCAAGAGTTAGATACACGTTTAAAGTTTACGAAACTAGCATGAATACTTATAATATCATGAAAAGATAAATCCACATTGAGCTCATCCTTTCTCTATCATACATGATGACAAGAGCAAGCACGCACAACAAGCACGACACGAAACACGATCCCACGCCACTCAAGGTAGACGGGGTATCCGGCCGCGGAACCGGACCACGAACACGCACGATGTGTAATATAATACACGACTAGTCTGCAGACAGTCCACATGTTTAAGGACCCCCAAGTAGTGGATCAAGCTAAAAGGGCAGTCCAAGCTCAGTGGTATTCACTTATATCATAAATGTACAAAACACGGCGATACACGTTCGAGAACACGACAAAACAAGAGGGAAATCATTTACCAAGCATAACACGGCAAGACTAGCAAAATAGCATAATATAAATGCTTAACAAACTTAAGAAATGATTCCCTTTTGATTCTTAAAACACATCTTGAAAACGAACTTGCACTTGAAAATCAAACGAGAACACGATGATGCATGAAGCACCAAGACAAGCGTTCACACATAAATCAATCAAGCATAGGCTAAGACTAATCCCTGACCCTTGTGGAATTGAAAACCAAATGTCGGAATTCAATAATACTTGGTGTCCCCGAAGGTATATTACATTTTGGAATTCCAAGTGCACAAGGTCAATAAAAAGGTCTAAAACCTAGTCTAGTTTTCATTCCCGCAAAAATCCTTCAAAAACAGTACTTTTTGTAACTGTGGGTCTGGGTCCAGCATCTCTACCGGTAGAACTTCCGGTTTAAGATGTTCTACCGGTAGAACTTCCGGTTGAAGCGCTTCTACCGGTAGAACTTCCGGTTGAAGCACTTCTACCGGTAGAACTTCCGGTAGAACTGAGGTTTTTCAGTTTCTTCAACTCTCTGCCAAAATTTGGGCCGTTTCTACCGGTAGAACTTCCGGTAGAACTAAGGTTCACAGTTTTTCTCAACTCTCTGCCACAATTCTAGCCACTTCTACCGGTAGAACTAAGGGTTCACAGTTTCCTCAACTTTTTGCCAAAATTCGAGCCACTTCTACCGGTAGAACTTCCGGTAGAACTTTGAAGTTCAATTTTTTTCACACTTCTCTCCCATCTTCACTTCCATATTTTTACCCCTACGCTCCCCAAGCCTACAAGCTTTCCAATGGATGATTTCCACACCAAAATTCATTCACATTTCATTCAAAACATCAAAATCACCAACCCTTATACATTCAAATCATGAATCACTAACTTGTAAGGCTTTCCATAGAAAAATATACTTCCATTCAAGATAAAACTTCTAAATTAAATGAAGAAATTAGTAACCATGCTTATCAAGATTAAATAAACTAGAAGAGGTTAATAACATAAAAGGAAAGACAAGCTCCATGATGAATAACATTTCCAAAAGTAAAATGCCCTAAAACTTGCAATGTACTAGGAAGAACTAAAATGTTTACTTGCCTCTAACCAAAGCCAAGCAAATACTCCACAAAAAATCGAACAAGAGGGGGAGATCCACGAAATCTACACAAAACCCCCAAAATAGAGTATACAAAAATCATCATTTTGGCCACTACAAACCCCCATTTCGAAAATGGGTTTGAAATCATGATAAACAAGCTCTAGGTGAGCTAAATGAACATCAAAGAAAGAATGAAAAGGAACACCAACCAAGAGCTAGCTGAAACAAAGAGGATAGAGCTTGAAGATGATGAATAGTAGTGAAGGTTGGCTCCAAAAACGGTCCAGCTGTAGCTTGAGAAGGGAGGAAGAGAATGGTAGTCTTGGATCTGAGGTTGGAGCCTTCTAGCTAGATCATTCAAGGGGAAAAGAAATCAAGAAGAACCCTTCTTCTCTTCTTCACTCTAGGTCATACTATTGTAGAGATTTGGGAAAAGGGAAATGAAGGAAAGGAAGAGTTTATATAGTGTCTGGAAGTGGGTCCCTGAAGCAGTGAAACTTGAAACGCTTAAAACATGGTCTTGTGGACCCCGGATGGAAATGACAAAGAAGAACAAAACAATCGTCGAAAAATCTAGTTTCGGAAAAGTATAATTTTGACATAGTTTCACGACTTCGAAGATTGTGCCCAGATTTAGCATGAATAGTCAGATTTACCCTTATTGGGCCAAAATTTGGGTTTCTGGGCCTCAAACGCATGCCGGTTAAAAACGAAAGCTGTCACGAATAATAAAACCATTCAAGAGAAATAAAAATCACATCCACATCAAAGATCTAGAACAAAAACCCATTCTTACACGTGCACTCAGGGCGTCCCTGAGCATGTCTGACTCATACTAAACGTCCTCAAAATCCCCAAAGCTATAGTCCATACTAAGTCTAATCACATTCTAACCCAACTAGTACTAAGACTCACTTAAGACTAAACACTCACTTAATTAGTACTAATCGAGTTGGTCTGGGTCGGGGTCTAACACATGGTGGCTCGGAGGTTTATTTGGTTCAGAAGTAAGGAGAAGAGGGAAGAAAAATGCAAGTGAATGGAAGAAGAAAAGTGCAATTTCTGCACTCAGACGCGTCAAGGCAGAAGCCTGTTCGCTCGAGCGACCATAGGGTCCGCTCGAGCGAACATGCCTCTGTTTTGAAGGATTTCGAGCAGAAACCTGTCCGCGCGAGCGAACTTTTGGGTTGGCTCGTGCGAACAAGTTTCTGTTTGGAGTCCGCTCGAGCGATGGTAAGACCGCTCGAGCGAACCTGATGCTCATAGCTTGGATTTTTAATCCTTTTCTAAATGTCTTGGAAATTAAAAACTAGACTATTCTTTAAACTTTTAATTGAAGTTGTGTAAATTGGAATTCCAAATGTGTACCTTACCTTCGGGGACATCAAGCCATGTAAATTCTAATATTTGGGTTTCAACTTCACAAAGGTCAATGGACAGTCTTAGCCTATGCTTGATGGATTTCGTTTACACTCTTGATTTGATGCTTGTATTATCATGCTCTCGTATGGATTTCAAGTTAAGCTTGTCTTAAAACGTGTTTTAAGAATAAGAAAAAGGGAATCATTTCTTAAGCTTGTTAAGCATTTATATTATGCTATTTTGCTAGTTTTGACAGGATACGTTTGATAAATGATTTCCCTCTTGTTTTGTCGTGTTCTCGAACGTGTATCGCCGTGTTTTCGTGCATTCATGATATAAGTGAATACCACTGAGCTTGGACTGCCCTTTTAGCTTGATCCACTACCTGGGGGTCCTTAAACTTATGGACTGTCTGCAGACTCGTCGTGTATTATATTACACATCGTGCGTGTTCGTGATCCGGTTCCGCGGCCGGATACCCTGTCTACCTTGTGTGGCGTGGGATCGTGTTTCTCGTGTCATGCTTGTCATGCGTGCTTGCTCTTGTCATAATGTATGACGGAGAAAGGATGAGCTCAATGTGGATTTACCCTTTTATGATATTAAAGTACCCATGCTAGTTTCGTAAACTTGAAACATGTATTTAAATCTTGAACTGTTTTAGCATTATTTCTTATATTCATGCCTAAATTGTTTATTTGTCAAACCGTCGCGTTTGATGCTTGTTATTTGATGTCCAGGTGCAGGAGAGTTCACGCTTGACGAGGAGTGCCCGGGGGAGGCTGTTGAGCCACTCCCAGCACACGAGTGGCAGCCCAACGACGTCATCTAGACGCCAGTCTGGATCTTGATTCTCGTTTCGCCTAGTTTGGGTTATTTTTTTTGGGATTGTAATTGTTGTATTGGCCTTTGTTGGCCTCTCAGGGTTTTGTAATTTGAAAGTAAAATACTTTGTTTAAATGTTGAAACTTAATCATGATAGGAATGCTTCGACGACATTCTCTTTTGATACCAAGTCTGGATATTATATTTTCTCTTACATCTTGTTGTTTTAAGAATTGTGTGACATGTTTTGCTACACGCTTCCGCATACCCATTCGTGTGAGCTAGACCCGTGTCTTGGGATCCTCACCGCGGAAACCTGGGGGAAAATAAATAGCGGCGGTGTGTTTTGTGTCGGTTAACCATACCGTCGCGCAGTCACGGGCCCGGGCCTCGGTCCGGGGTCGGGACAAATCCCGCGGTCAGCCTCACGGTTAACCAGCGGCTAACCGTCGGATCCACTGACGGCTAACCTCCATCTGACCGCAAGGTAACCGAATTTCCCTGAATTCTTTGAATAAAGGGGGTTGAAGGGAGCTTCCATCCCATTGCTTGTGAACCTTTCTGAGAGCAATGGCCACCGCTCACCTGGGAATGTGTTCGAAGCAGAGATGAAAGGTTTGTTGGGAGCACGTTCGAGAGAGAAACCACATCACAGAGATTCATTTAAACATTGAGGCTACTAAAGTGTATAAGGAACCCGGCATGTCTTCCAAATTCAAAGAGTACCAAGTTTTCTTTATTACACAGACATACGGGATCCCTATTCACCTTGAATGAGTTTTAAACCCAGATACTATTCCGATATTTCGAAAGTTTGTTTCACCTTTTTATTCCCGAAATTTATGATTTATGATTTATCAATCCCCAATGCCTTGAAAGTGTACTTGAACTGTTTTACTAGCCTTGACAGGCATGCCCGACATGATATGACAGTTGTGCCTTTGAGCACCCCCGTCTTGCCCAGTTACATTCTTGCTCTTGATTTGTTTTACACGTGACTTGGTTTATACGATTTGACCTATGAGTCGGCACCACTAAGCTTGGATAACCTTGTCAGTCTGATCCACTGACTTGGAGATCCCCCGCTTGTCCCGCCAGCTGCAGTTTGGATCCCGCTACCCGGTTTATTAACTGTGGTCTTTTCCCGATACCGCAGATTGCTACTGTGGTTCCTGATGCCCGGCTCGCTACCGTGGTCATGTCCCGTATATAGTATATGTATATGTAAATTTCGTTGTTCCTCCTCACTTCGGTGACTGAGGTCAACGCCTTGATATGCTTGCTCTTATCATTTCGGTGATAGAGGATTTAGCTTCTTGTGGATGCCATCTTGCTTGTTTTCCTGATTCCTTGGATACCAGTACATGTTTTATTATTGCATACATGTTTTCAATTAAATGACTCATTTACTTCATGAAAGCTATTGCTCAAACAGGTTTAAATGTTTTCCAAGGTAAATGCTTTTATTACCGAATGTTTATATCTTTTCATCCACCTACCAGACCGTCGTGTCTGACCCTTTGCTTTGGTACTCAGGTCCCGTTGTCGGTTTTCCCGAGGAGGAGCCAGAGGAGGCGGTTGGAGAACCGCAGCAGCTAGTTGAGTGGCGTGCCGACGATGTTATCTAAACATCCGGTTGTTGAGATTCGAAACATTTTGGGGGTGTCACTAATTGATATTTTGGTGGATATTATTTTGTTTACAATTGGCCTTTGTTGGCCTCTCTTTTTGGGAATTGTAATTAAATGATATATGTCCAAACTTTAATAGTACATTTGGGTTACGCTATAGAACATTGCTCATTCTGATACTTATTACTTAAATGCAATCAGTCTTATTATTATGGAAATGAATTACATGCTTGATTTGCTACACGCTTCTGCACTTAAACATATATTCATGCTGTTGTGAAATCCTCACCGCGGACACCTGTGGGAAATCACGTACACGGGTAATGTGTGTTCTTTTATTGACCCGTGTACGCATTAGCATCAAACATACCTATGATCTTTTTATGTCATTTACTTCACAAACAGTCCCGATCCCGGATTGGTCCCTAAACCCGGTTCGGGGTCGCGACACATGTTATGTCATGCTTGTTAGTATGTTCTTGGTTTACATTATGTTCATGATTATGCTCAATGTATCACTCTCAGTGTCGGCACCACTTAGCTTCGACTTTACCCCTGTCAGGCCCAACTGAGGGTGGGTTTAATATCTTATTTATGGACTAACTGCAATCTAGATTATGTTCTTGGGAGCTTACCGATTCTCCAAGTCCACGATGGAGTCTTGGGGCCCTCATCCTCCTAGTGGTACCATCATATCTTGCCTCGTCATGTTTCTTGCTCTCATTTAGGCCATGCATTGCAGTCAATTTGGGAGAATATAGCCAATGTAGTTTGCCAACTTGTTAGGATATACTGTTAGAGATTGTTATGTTTGTCACATCATGTCACATGCTTATTCATCCACTATTATGCCTAGTTTATCACTTTTGGCCTCATATGATCATCCGTCTATTATTCTCATTTGATGTTACATGCTTGTAAATTATATTTATTCACCTTGCTAGATCGTCGTATCTAATAGTTCTACACTTGGCGTTACAGATCATGACGCCCTTGCCCTTGCCACGAAGACTGTGGAGGTCCAAGAGTCTCCTCAACGGGTAGATGAGTGGACCCAATATGACGTCTTTTAGATGTTTGTTTCCGCAAGAGCCCGTAATGTTTACTTAGTGCTTTGCCACAGTGGCCAATGGAGATGTTTAAACTTTAATTTGAATTGGGATTGTAAAATTTAAATATTTGCTTCCATCACTTCTTTACTACTTCCTATCCTTTAACTTTAAACTTGAACTTAATCATGCGCTACGAACACGTTTAAGCTATGATTCCCTATATATTATCATGTGATGGATGGTGAATGTTTATGGTTCATGGATTGTTTGAACGATATTCAGGTTTAACGAGTTACACGGGCTTCCGCAAAAGAAACATATCCTAGTTGTGATGGTTTGACAGGATGCCTCATAAGTGAATCCTAAGGGAACTCTCGCTTCGGGAATAAATATATGTTGAGTCAGTTGGCTCTAGTCCCCATGCAAATGTGTCACGCCTCGGTACTTGGGTGTGATTTTGATGGATTTTGGGCTGGGGGCGTGACAGGAAGAGTGTCAGAGAACCTACCCACTTTATGGATGATGAGGTAGGATGGCAAACATTCAGAGAGCAATTTCGAAGAAAGTTTATACCAGAGCATGTCACCCAGCAAAAGAAGATTGAATAGGAAAAACAGACTCAAGGTGATCTATCCATTGTTGATTAAATCTATGAGTTTACCAAATTGTCTAATTTTTCTCCGTGATCTGTTGATACTGAATAAAAGAAAATCAAGAGGTTTATGGAAGGGTTAAAGGCGGAGACCCACCAAGGCTGCCATTATGAAGCTTCTAAGTTTTGAAGAAGCGGTCACCCGAGCCTATTGGTTTGAAGAGGAGAATGCAAGAATTCAGCAATAAGAGGCAAAAATAAAAGGGGTTGTACTTACTCCTAGAAGTGCTCCACAACAAAGTAAGAAGTTAAAGTCTTCTAAAAGCTCATCTAAGATGGTAACTTGTGATTTCTGTGAGGAAAGACATGTAGCGGGTCAATGCTGGAAACAAATGGGTGCATGTTTTCGTTGTGGATCAATGGAGCATTTAATCAAGGATTGTCCAAGGAATTATGGGACATCTCAGCAGCAAAAGCCACAACAAGTTCCCAGGCCATCTTCCTAAACTTTTCAGTAGAGGACTTCAATGCAACAAAAGCCAGCTCAACAACAACAGCAGCAGTCTAGGCTACAAATGCAGTAGCAAAGGCCTATGTAATTCTCAAATAATAAGGATTTAGTACTCCCTAATTAAGACACCACTATGGAAATGGGGAAAAGACTCTCAATTACGTTACCTAGAGATGTAGATGACTTATTTCATTGGTTGATATTAATATATAAGATTCCTACGTAAATATGAATGAGCCGGTATTTTGAGGATAATCATAAAAGTATAAGATTTGAGGACACTCCTACAATCTAAAATCCTAAAATCTCTCCCTCAAGTTAAAATTAATTTTGCAATTGACATCAAATTTCTCAATCAATTGTGAAATTGGACTCCAATTTGAAAATTGAATCCTGCCCCTTTAATATATTATAACTAGCAAAACATGCCCGCTCCTAGCACTGGCAATATAATTTATAACATTAAAAAGAATAAAAATTTTAAAAAAAATTTAGTCTAAATTATATTAAGATGGTAAAAATCACAATCAAAATTAAAACCTTTAATAATAATAAAAAAATATAGCTGGTTAGTTTCAAAATGAGAGAGCTTTAATTTATTTGAAATTAGTTGAGTATTTTACTTCAAACATTCTTTTGGCATTAGAAGAATAAACCCATAATAAAGAAAAGTAAATTGATAAAAACACCACAAAGATACAACACAAAAACAAAAAGTCCATAGACAATCCAATAATATGAACAATTTAAAATAAATAAATAAATTTATGAAAGCACAATGCCTAAAAACCAAAATATCAAAGAAAAATCAGAAATCCATGAAAATCTATGACCACAAAAACTAAAAGCTAACCCATCAAAATCGGGAAAAAAATAAAACATGACTATCATGAAAGGAGAAAAAAAATCATTAAATAGAAAAAAAAAAAAAAACACATCAAAAAGGAAATGTATAGGAATAAGAAGCGTGATTTAGAAGAGACCAAAAAAAAAAAAACCATGTGAAACCAATAAAGCAATTGAAACTAAAAAAGAAAAGATAAAAAACCATCAAAATTGATAATAACAACAATAATATGCGGTTGCTCAATTGGTTGGCAACCCTAGATATCATCTAACTGCATAGGGACAAATAAGATTTACTTATGACATTAGATAAGAAAATCTAAATATGCATCGTTTAAGATTGAAATCCTTAAAAGGAAACTCATTTTAGATTGGACTCTTTATTTATATAACTAAAATAAAAGATTTATCTCGAATCCCTAAAATCTCTCTTTCAAGTTATAATTAAAATTAAAACCTTCTCAATCAGTTTCAAAATTAGAGCTCAATAGCGAAATCTTACTTACAACAGTTAAATAACTAATTACTAATATAAATTCAAAATCAGGAAATTAAAAAAAAATATGCTTTAATACATTTCTAATAAAAAAATGGATTTTACTTTTCAAAATGTTACTGCTTAAGCCAATGTGCTTGAAAATAGTGAAAAATGTACCTTATTTTCTTTTCTTTGATGTGTTTTCAAACTAAAAAAACAATCAAATTATAGTAAGCAATATATAAAGATTTTACATTTATATGTAAAGAAGGAATATTATGAAAGTGACTCTCAATAAATTGTGACGACAAACCAAATTAACAAATTAGAAATAGATAGTCTAGATCAACCAAACTAACAAAATAAGAAATACATTATCTAAATTGAAAAAAAAAAAAAGAAATGGAAAACAAATCCATCTTCAGTCTAATCAGAGACGAACCTAACTAAAGCATAATTTAATAATATAATATATATATATATATTTTTTAAAAGTGGAAAATTGTACTTTAAGTCGTTGGTATAATTCTACTTGAAAAAAATTAAAACATAGCAGAAAGTACCCATAAAACTTCTAGAAATACATTAAAAAAAAGAACATCATGAAAGAGCACGAATCTCATAGTCCAAATAAATTGTGCATACCAACTAATCAAACAAAATATAAATTAGATGGTCTAATAAATAAAAGATCACGATCAAGTGTAGTATATGTTCTATTCTTCTCCTTTTTCTCTCTTACCTCGGCCTAACTCTCTTACTCCAGGCCATCCATAATCGAACCCACACAGCCCATATCTAACTCATACTAAGGTCCAACCGACATAGCCCAACTTAACGTAGCCTACCTAACTCTTCGCTACCCCACTAACCCAACTACTTGCCCAACCCATCAAACCAGCCATCCCTTTCAGCCTTTCGAATCCATCTCCATCATCTCTCCCTCTCTCATATGCACATTACACCTCTTGGCCCAACCTACAATTTCTCCAGGTTTGTTCTTCTTTTCTCTTTCACTCGTTTTCTCTCAATCCTCCCATCTTTCTCTTTGTTCTGTTCTTTGTCCATTCGTCTCCCCCTCCACCCTTACATCTCCCTCAGATATTGTAAAAAAATAGATAATAGGAGATAGGAGAAAGAAAGTGAAAAAAAAAATCCACTGAAAAAAGAGAAGAGATACATACATTTCTAGTACATTTCTAATATTCACATGAAAAAATCATAGTATTTTGTAAGTAATCAATTTTTAATAAAAACTATATATTATCTTTCCCATTTTCAATCACCTTTCGCCTACTAAAAATTAAACATAATGATTAGTTGTTTGCCATCATTAAACGAAAAAAAGATTAGGTGATTAGATGAAAATGGATGTGTTTTTAATTATAATATCCAAGGTGGCAACGCGTCAGACATTTGAGCCGTGGGGAGTTCTGCTCGCACCACGTTTTTTGCTATTCCCACCGAATTTCTCTCCACACCTATGTATAAAAGTTGAATTTTTACATATTTTACTTTTTGTACCCATGAATATACCCAAACTATCCTTGCCATTTAAACCACATCTCCTCTCTACCCACACACGTTCATCTCCTTTTTTGTCACCAGAAACGTTGTGCATTCATCTTTGACGAAACCAATGAAGCCAAGTGAAGGGAACAAACCACATAGGGAATCAACTGACTTTTTTTGTCACTGAAACCTTCATTTTTAATCATGGGTAAGTCAACTTCCTGCTTCACCATTCTCATTGTGTTGTTTTTACAAATAGGTCAATGTAGCAACTATTTTGAATAAAAATATGTTCAAAGGATTCCAATGCTTTGATAGTTATCACATAATGAACTTTTCAAAAAAAATTCTGCACCGCGATTTGTTCAGTACTGAAAGTTCGAACACAATCACTATGTTTGGAATCATATTGTCGCGACCCCGGACCGGGCCTAGGGACCAAATCCGGGATCGGGACTAATGTGATGGGCATGTGATCATATGGGGTGATGACAATAATAAAGATATGTTTATGATCATGCGTACATGGGTTAGTAAAGAACACACATCCCCCGTGCACGTGATTTCCCACAGATGTCCGCGGTGAGGATTTTCCAACACACCTAAACATTTAGTAAGATTGCGGAAGCGTATGGCAAATCAAGCATGTAAATCATTTCCATAATAACAAGACTGATTGCATTTAAATAACAAGTATCAGAATGAGCAATGTTCTATAGCGTAACCCAAAATACTGTTAAAGTTAGAACATATATCATTTAATTACAATTCCCAAAAATAGAGGCCAACAAAGGCCATATGGACAAAACAATAACCACCAAAATGTATAGTTTCTAACACTCCCCAAAATGTCACGCAACTCTCGAGGCAACCGGATGTTTAGACAACATCATCGGCGCGCCACTCTACTAGCTGCTGCGGTTCTCCGACCGCCTCCTCTAGCTCCTCCTCGGGGAAACCAACAACGGGACCTGAGTACCAAAGCAAAGGGGTCAGACACGACGGTCTGGCAGGTGGATAAAAAGGTAAACACATTTAATAATAAAACATTTACCTTGGAAAACATTTAAACCTGTCTAAACAATACTTTCATGAGTAAATGCATCATTTAGTTAAAAACATATATGCAAGGTAAAACAAGTAAAGGTAACCAAGGAAATCAGGAAACGAGCAAGATGGCAACCACACGAAGCTAAATCCTCTATCACCGAAGTGATAGAGCAAGCATATCAAGGCGTTGACCTCAGTCACCGAAGTGAGGAGGTACAACGAAATACATATACATATATACTATATACAAGACATGACCACGGTAGCGAGCCGGGCATCATGAACCACAGTAGCAATCTGCGGTATCAGGACAAGACCACGGTTAAATAACCGGGTAGCAAGATCCAAACTGCAGTTGGCGGGACAGGAGGGGGATCACCTAGTCAGTGGATCAGACTAACAAGGTATCCAAGCTTAGTGGTGCCGACTCATAGGTCAAAACATGGAAATCAAGACATGTATAAAATAATTCAAGTGCAAGACTATAATCGGGCAAGACGGGGTGCTCAAGGCACACAGCTATCATATCAGGTCGGGCATGTATGTTAAGACTAGAAAAAACAGTACAAGTATGCTTTCAAGGTTTTCAGGATAAATAGATCCCAAATCATCAATTTCGGAAAAAAAAGGGTGAAGTAACCTTTTGAAATGTCAAGACAGTGTCGGGGTTAAAACTAATTCAAGTGAATAGGGATCCCGTATGATTATCTTACAATTGCTTGGTACTCTTTGAATTTGAAGGCATTCCGGGCTCCTTAGACACTTGGAGGTTTCTAAAACTTCAATGAATTCTTGTGATTATGGTTTCTTTCTCATCCGAGCTTCAAACAATGGTTATGAGTCTTCTCATCCCAATAAAGATGTTAACAAACCTCCCTCCAATGCTAGGATATTTTATCTTTGCTTCCAAAGTGGCCCCAGATGAACAGTACACGTCGCTCAAGCGGACATGGAGTTCGCTTGACCGATGTGCTCTCTGGAATGGCCTTCTGGGAGGGTTCGCTCGAGCGGACCTGCCCAGTTCAGGATGGCACGAGCGAACGATTAGTGCGCTCGAGCCAACCATTCTCTGGATGGCTGCTGAGAGGGTTCGCTCGAGCGGACATGGGGTTCGTACGAGCGGACAGCTCTCTGGAATGGCACGAACCCTTTCCTGGGCAGTTCGCTCGAGCGAAGTGTCAAGTTCGCTCGAGAGAACTGTCCAGAACTGGTTTCGTAAACAGCTCTTTTCTCATTCTCCTTCTCTTACAAATCCACATTTCTTGAGGTTTTATCATACACCAAAGAGGGCATGTAAGCACCTCAACATCCTCTTCAAAACTCCATCAAGACTTCTCATAACCTCCACAAATGATCCATTCATTCATTCATTTTCACATTCAATCAAAAGGAGAAAGACAATAACCACATTTACAAAGATTCATTCAAGCTTTAGGCCCAAGATATAACAAAACTATCAATCAAATTTCAAGACAATAAATGGGTTCAACAACCCCTTTTTAAAAGCATTAAACCACATTGAATGCAAGAGAAAACAACCATTAATGAGATAATAAATCACACATTTGTCATGGAAATCATTCAAAACTAAAACATCCATTAAATCCACTTGCCTCAAGGTTTCTAAACAAAGAAATCAAGCTATTTCTCTCGTCTTCCAAGCCAAACTCCAAGCTACACAAAAACCCCCAAATACAAACCCTAAAATGGGTCAAACCAAGAAATAAGAAGAAGAAACTCACAATAATAAAAATGGAGCTCCTCCATGACTAGGAGAATACAAATCTAAGAGATTAGGAGGGAAAACTTACTTGGAAGCTCTTCAAATGGACAAGACTAGCTCAAAGAGGGTCTTAGAATGGAGGTCTTCCCTCAAAAGTTGTATCAATGGAAAGCTCTAGAAGAGAGGAAGAAGATGATGACTTCTATTTCTTGATTGGAGCAAGGTGGGTGGTGCTTGATGGTGGAGAAGCAAGAAGAAGAAGAAAGAAATGGAAACAAGGAAACCCTAGCTTGCTCTTGTGTTGGAAAAAGGGAATGAAGAAGATAACCTCCCTATATATACAAGTGGGTGTGGGCTCCACCACTAGAAAATCTCTTTGGGCTAAAATCGCTAATCTCGGGACCTCGGACGAAATCGACGAAGAAGAGAAAAGTGATCCTCGAAATATCTAGTCTCTAAAAAGTATATGTTTCGCGGGTTTCGGGGATATCGACTTTTGGGTACAGATTTCATGTAAAAAGACTGTTTTGCCCTCAATGCAAGAAAATCGGGTTTCGGGGTTCCGGACGGGTATGGGCTCAACATGAAAGTTGTAAGGATCGACAAAATAAGTAAAACGGGATCAAGACAAGGATTAGGGGAGTATCAAGCAATCTCCAAAAGCAAGCAAGACTATCAAAAAGGAACCCCCAAAGGGTCCCACTAAACACAAGACACTAAAAGTTCCCCAAAGCTATAAAAGAACTATAATAATCCAAGCTTATTCAAAACCACTAATCAAGCTTAGTACTAACACACAACTTAATTAGTACTAATCGAGTCACTCGGGTCGGGGTCTTACACATATGTTTGTACTTTTTATTAATGCTCGAAGACTGATGTTCGGAAGGGCACAGAACGTTCGGAACCTAATGTTCGATCATATGTTTGATGATCGGATATTATATTTCGAACATTACTGGAAGATGTCGAGAATTAAAATCCGTACAGTCCAGATTAGTTCGAATACACAGTACCGAACAGTAACTGGTACACTTAATTTTTATTTTTTTAACACTCTTCTTCCAATGATTCAGAAATGCATAGGCTAAGCAGTTCTAGATTAAGACCAACAGCTTCCAACAGGAGGCGTCGTCAAGGAATTGAAGAGGTTGTAGAAGAAGTACAGGAACCGGGTTATGATTTGGAACAAGGCAATGAAGAAGAAGGAGCCCCTGTTGAACAACTTGATGAAGAAGAACCTGTGGTTGAACAAGAAATAACTGCGGGGCCAGAAGATCGTTCATTGTTGCTCAGTTTCAACACACACATAGTTGCATACATTTGGCATTCACAGGTATTTATTCTTTTTATTTTTTATTTTATTTTACATCAAGATCAATGTATTAGTTAGATTCTTCAATAATGTACTATTTTCATAATACAGGAACGGGTTGCGCTCAAGTGTTTAAGCCATGGACTAAAAAATACCACACTGGCAATTGAATGAAAGCGACAGGTTCAGAGAGTTAGTGGATAGATCTAATTTGAGTCCACTTATCACAGTATCCTACCGCTCTCTTAGTGAGATCCTTGTCTCTTGTTTTGTGGAAAGGTGGCAACCTGAAACAAACACCTTCCACATGCCATTCGGCGAGATGTCCATAAGTCTAGATGATGTTGCCACCATACTTGGGATCCAGGTGACTGGCCGTTTTGTTGCATATAGTGTTAGAATGTCATTTCAAGATGCTCATTCACTCTTTGTTGACACTTTGAGAGTTGACCCAAACGAAGCAAATGATGAGCTGCAGCAAGTTAGGGGCCAAACTGTAAGATTGGAGTGGCTAAGAGGGAAGTTCTCAAAAATATCTGATGAGGATGGAGATGACATGATCAATAGTGAAGTGAGAGCTTATCTTCTGTATTTATATGGTTGCACATTGTTCACGGACAAGAGTGGCACTCGTGTGCCAATTATATATCTTACTCTATCGACAGACCTAGAGCGTGTCCGTACATATGCATGGGGTGCTGCTGCTCTGGTTTATTTGTATCGACAGTTGGGATTGGCTACTCGTCATGAAGTTAAACAAATTGTTGGATATCTTACGCCGCTAGAGGCATGGATTTATGAGCATTTTGAGTGTTTGGCTCCAACTCCCAACATTTACTATGGAGTCAATCAACCCCGAGTGCATCGCTGGCTCCCTCGTAAGGAAACTGCTGCTCCTCTACAAGCACTACGGAGCGGCTAGATTTTATGGGTGCAGACTAGATACTCAAAATTGCTTGTTCATGAGTTATTAGATTGAATGACATAAAATTTCTAATAATTGTTTTGGTCATTGCAGGTCACATGGGATCCTTATCGCGATATTAGGCAGCACCATCCATTTAATGATGTCGCCTTCTACTGTGGATGCATTAAGTCCATGGACGTTGTTGAGCCGTATCATCCAAATAGGATCCTTAGACAGTTTAGTAGGGTTCAGACTATTCCTCGACTTCCATTAATTCCAATTCGTGCTGCACGAGGCCCGATCGCAAATGCATACCACATTACGTATCAATATTTTGATCAAGTATGGGAAAGATAGAATGATCACCTACTGTCTGGGTTGAATCGAAGCACACCGGTTCGACGTCCTTGGGATTGCGTACCAAATTACATGGATTGGTATGCACGAGTATCATGGAGGCTGCTTCAGAACCCTAACCTCCAATCAAGTTTTCGCCCACGTCCTCCAGATGCGCAACCTAGTTCAAACATTAATTATGAGATACTATGGTTAACTGAGCAATATTGAACCTTTTTTTTAATGTTTCAGTGAACTCATGAATTTATGGCCTACTTGCAGCGAAATGCGGGTGCCCTACGAATCCTTGATAAAGTCGTCGTTCGGGGTCCGGATGGTTGGATTGAAGACTCTTATGATATGTACACTCACATCAAGCAGGCAACACATGTTTTATGTGGAATGTCTATCGAAGAGGCAGAGCGCAATGTCCGACACCCTAGCATGATTGCTCATTCTTACGCACGTAGGCCCGACAGGGATAGTAGTTGATTTCATGATTATGTTCCATGACTTTATAACAATGTAATAGATTTTATGGGTTGTGTGGGTTGGCATTGTCATACATTTTGGTTACATAGATTTTATGGGTTGTATGGGTTGGCATTGCTAGCAAATTTTGAAGGTTGGTGGTTGTAATACAAATTTTGAAAAGAACTCAATTGCATTTCTAATTCAAATTGTTGTCCATACATAGGATCATACATCAGGATAATACATGAACTCTGCCAACCATGTGGCTAAATGAGCGTTCGAAAGCAAAAATAAAAAATAAAAATAAAAAAAATAAAAAATACAGTATCCTCAATCCAATGAGACGGTCTCACATATGGATACATTTGGACTTATAATCTCTTTAAAACGCCTGATTCGATCTTCGTATGCTAATTCCCAACCGTTCGCGCAAGGAAGATGGAATTCTCTCCACTTATTGGCAATAGGTGGAATAGGATGATCTGGGATCATGAATACCTTCAAAAAAAAAAAAAAGAAGAAGAAATAAACATGTCATTTACGTTAACATATTAATTATAGACAAGTAATCTAATTTTAAATTCAATACTTGAACGAAGTGGTTTTCATTGACAAAACCTATCGCTATCTCCAACCGAGTAGCTGCAGGCAATGGTGGTGACCTGAGAGGAAGAAAGGTCAAACATTGTGCCATGCTGAAGTGATATAAAACCAAGCTGTAATGAGATGCAATAAGATGCCCCATGTCAGGCATAGTCAACCAATGGTTATATGAAGGATGATCCTCATAGTATAATAGTGTCTCAATGAGTTCTTTCACTCTGTTTTCCACTCCATATAATGCCTTATAACTTTCCACATGTGCCAACTGTCGCGACCCCGGACCGGGCTCGGGGACCAAATCCGGGATCGGGACTAATTGTGAAGTGTAAACGATCATATGGAGTGATGACAATAATTAAAGGTATGTTTATGATCAAGCGTACACGGGTTAATAAAAGAGCACTCGTTACCCGTGCACGTGATTTCCCACAGGTGTCCGCGGTGAGGATTTTCCAACACACATAACCATATAGTATAATTGCGGAAGCGTATGGTAAATCATGCATGTATTTCATTTCACAAAATATCAAAGCTGATTACATTTGAATATGAGTATCAGAATGAGCAATGTCCTACAGCATAACCCAAAAGTACATATTCAAGTTTAATCAGGAGATCAGTTAATTACAATTCCCAAAAAAAATAGAGGCCAATAAAGGCTAATATAAACAAAACAATAACCACCAGAAAACTATCCAAACAATCCCCAAAATGTTTCGCAACTCGGCAGCCCGATGTTTACATAACATCGTCAGCACGCCACTCAACTAGCGGCTGCGGTTCTCCGACCGCCTCCTCTGGCTCCTCCTCGGGATAACCGACAACGGGACCTGAGTACCAAAGCAAAGGGTCAGACACGACGGTCTGGCAGGTAGACGAAAGGATATGAACATTTAATAATAAAGACCTTTACCTTGGAAAACATGGAAACTTGTTTAAACAATGGCTTTCAAAAGTAAATGAATCATTTCATTGAAAACACACATGCAGTAATAAAACATGTAAGGTAACCAAGGAAATCGGGAAACAATTAAGATGGCATCCACAAGAAGCTAAATCCTCTATTACCGAAGTGACGTGAGTATCAGGTGTTGACCTCAGTCACCGAAGTGAGGAGGTGCAACCAAGTTACATATATGTATACAATAATACGGGACGGGACCGCGGTAGCAAACCGGGTATCGGGAATCACGGTAGCGAACCGGATATCGGAAACCACGGGAGCGAGCCGGGTATCGGGACGGGACCACAGTTAATAAACCGGGTATCGGGATCCAAGCTGCAGCTTGTCGCGACCCCGGACCGGGACCCGGGCCCGCGACTGCGCCGCGGCGGCATAATTAATCGAACATAACAAATACCGCCGCTGTTGTGATCTTTTTCCCACAGGTTTCCGCGGTGAGGATCCCATGACACGGGTCGAGCTCACACGAATAGATATGCGGAAGCGTGTAGCAAAACAATTCATACAAATCTTAAATGATGAGATACAAGACAAATATTTAACATCGAGACAAGGTATCAAAAGAGAATGTCATCCAAGCATTCCTAGCATGAATAAAGTTTAACATTTAGACGAAGTGTTTTACTTGCAAGTTACACAACCCCCAAGAGGCCAACAAAGGCCAATACAACATATGGAATCCCAAAAAGAACAACCCGACAAAACCCGAGCTAGGTGAACAAGAATCACGATCCCGACCGGCGTCTAGATGACGTCGTTGGGCTGCCACTCGAGTGCTGGGGGTGGCTCAACAGCCTCCTCCGGGCACTCCTCGTCACGCGCGAAACCACCGGCACCTGGACACCAAAATACAAGCATCAAACACGACGGTTTGGCAAATAAACAATTTAGACATGAATAATTGGAATAATGCTAAAACAGTTCAAAGTTTAAATACACGTTTCAATGCTTACGAAACTAGCACGAATACATATAATATCATGAAAAGATAAATCCACATGAGCTCATCCTTTCTCCGTCATACATGATGACAAGAGCAAGCACGCACGACAAGCACGACAAGAAACACGATCCCACGCCACACAAGGTAGACGGGGTATCCGGCCGCGGAACCGGACCACGAACACGCACGATGTGCCATTCAAGACACGACTAGTCTGCAGACAGTCCACGAGTTTAAGGACCCCCAGGTAGTGGATCAAGCTAAAAGGGCGGTCCAAGCTCAGTGAAATTCACTTATATCATGAATGCACAAAACACGGCAATACGCGATCGAAAACACGACAAAACAAGAGGGAAATCATTTAACGAGCACGACGTGGCAAGACTAGCAAAATAGCATGGTGTTAATGCTTACAAACTTAAGAAATGATTCCCTTTCCGATTCTTGAAACCCATCTTGAAAACAACTTGCACTTGGAAATCAAGCGAGAACACGAGGATGCACGAAGCATCATAAACAAAGATTCAAACATAACTCTGTCAAGCATAGGCTAAGACCACATCTTTGACCCTTGTGGAATTGAAAACCAAATGTCGAAATTCAATAAAACTTGGTGTCCCCGAAGGTATATTACATTTTGGAAATTTCAAGTGCACAAGGTCAATAAAAAGGGTCTAAGACCAAGTCTAGTTTTCATTCCTGCAAAATCCTTCAAAACAGTACTTTTTGGTGTGGTTCATGCCTCTCTACCGGTAGAAATTCCGGTAGAAGATGTTCTACCGGTAGAACTTCCGGTTGAAGTGCTTCTACCGGTAGAACTTCCGGTTGAAGCACTTCTACCGGTAGAACTTCCGGTAGAACTGCGGTTCACAGTTTTTCTCAACTCTCTGCCATAATTTGGGCCGTTTCTACCGGTAGAACTTCCGGTAGAACTGCGGTTCACAGTTTTTTTTCAACTCTCTGCCACAATTTGGGCCGTTTCTACCGGTAGAACTTCCGGTAGAACTGCGGTTCACAGTTTTTTTCTCACTCTCTGCCACAATCTGGGCCGTTTCTACCGGTAGAACTTCCGGTAGAACTTGGGGTTTTTAATCTCCTCGATTCTCTGTCAAAATTTGAGCCCTTTCTACCGGTAGAACTTCCGGTTGAAATACCCCTACCGGTAGAACTTCGGAAATTCAATTTTTTTCTACACTTCATTCACTTCTTCACTTCCACATTTTCACCACCTGCACTCCCCAAGCCTACATGCTTCCAAGGGATGATTTTCACACCAAATCCATTCACATTTCATTCAAAACATCAAAATCATAAACCCATTTACATTCAAAACATAAATCTAATAACTTGCAAACCATTCCATTGAAAACATACTTCCATTGAAGATGAAACCTCTACATTAGATAGAGAAATTAGGGCTCTTGCTTAACAAGATTAAAACAAGCTAAAAGAGATTAATGACATGCAAGAAAGATAGCTTGATAATAAACAACATTTCCAAAAGTAAAAATGCCCAAAAACTCAACATGCACTAGGGAAAACTAAAAGGTTTACTTGCCTCTAACCCAAGCCAAGCCAAAGCTTCACAACTCAACAAGAAAGGGGTGCTCCACGAGATCTACACAAAACCCCCAAAATGGAGCATACAAAAATCAACATTTTTGGCCATCACAAATCCCCATTTCGAAAATGGGTTTGAAAACCATGAAAACAAGCTCTAGGTGAGCTAAAGAACATCAAATGGAAAGAATGAAGAAGGACACCAACCTTGAGCTAGCCAAACAAGAAGAATAAAAGTAGAAGATGATGAATAGTGCAGTGGCTTGACTCCAAAAACACTCCAGCTGTAGCTTGAGACGAGAGGAAGAGGATGGTGGTCTTGGATCGAAAAATGGAGCCTTCTAGCTAGATGATTTCAAGGGAAAAGGATCAAGAAGAGAGCTTCCTCCTCAACTTCACCCTAGGGCAGAATCGTTGCAGGAAATGGAAAAAGGGCAAATGAAGGAGAAGAGAGCTTATATAGTGTCTGGAGGTGGGTCCCTTTAGCAGTGAAACTTGGAACGCTTGGAACATGGTCTTGTGGACCCCGGATGGAATCGACGAAGAAGAACAAAACGATCGTCGAAAAATCTAGTTTCGGAAAAGTATTATTTTGACATAGTTTCGCGACTTCGAAAAGTGTGCCCAGATTTACATGCAAAGACAGATTTACCCTATTGGGCCAAAACTTGGGCTTCTGGGCCTCACATGCATGCAGCTTGAAAACAAAAGTTGTCACAAATAATAAAACCATTCAAGAGAATTAAAAATCACATCCACAACAAAGATCTAGCACAAAAACCCATTCTTACACGTGCACTCAGGGCGTCCCTGAGCGTGTCTGACTCATACTAAACGTCCTCAAAATCCCCAAAGCTATAATCCATACTAAGTCTAATCACATTCTAACCCAACTAGTACTAAGACTCACTTAAGACTAAACGTTTACTTAATTAGTACTAATCGAGTTGGTCTGGGTCGGGGTCTAACACAGCTGGCGGGACGGGAAGGGATCTCCAAGTCGGTAGATCAGACCGACAAGTTTATCCAAGCTTAGTGGTGCCGACTCATAGGACAAATCACATAAATCGAGACGAGTATAAAACAAATCCAGTGCAAGGCTATAAGCGGGCGAGACGGGGTGCTCAAGGCACAATCATCATTTAAATATCGGGTCACATCATGTCGGGCATGCATTCCGGGACTATAAAAGAGTGCAAGTACAAATACCATGCTTTCGGAATCGATAAATCATAACTCATAAATTTCTGGAATAAACAATTGCAATAGACTTTCAAAATATCGGGGTTTAAAACTAATCCAAGGTGAATAGGGATCCCGTATGTCTGTATAAAAAAGGAAACTTGGTACTCTTTGAATTTGGGAGACATTCCGGGTTCCTTATACACTATAGTAGTCTCAATGCTTAAATGAATCTCGATGATTTGGTTTCTCTCTCTAACGTACTACCAACAAACACTTCACCTATGCTTCGAACACAAACCCAGGTGAGCGGTGCCCATTGCTCTCAGAAAGGTTCACAAGCAATGGGGTAGAGTCTCCCTTCAATCCTCTTTTATTCATAGAATTCAGGGAATTTCGGTTACCTTGCGGTCAGGTGGCGGTTAGCCGCCAGTGAATCCGACGGTTAACCGCTGGCTGACCGTGAGGCTGACCGTGGGATTGCAACTCTCTGGAATTGTAACCGCTACAATTCGGTTGGCTGGCGGTTAGCCGCTGATGAATTAGGCGGTTAGCCGATAGCTGACCGCGAGATTTCTGCTATCTGGAAGAGTGACCGTAACTATGCGGTTGGATGGCGGTTAGCCGTCGATGGACACGGAGGTTAGCCGCTAACTGACCGCAGAGCTGGCCGTGAGGTTACAGCTCTCTGGAAATGTAACCGAACTTGCTTCGGTTAGCCGCTAGTCACCAGGCGGCTAGCCGCTGGGCGACCGCCAGTCACGGGAATTTCTCCACTGGGTTCAGATTCAGGTCTTCCTTTCCCCCAAACCAATTCCTTTCATTCACCATTGACATTCATACAATCACCAAGAGAAGGAAGACAACCAACATCACAAGGATCCACTTAGGCATTGTACAAAAGATGAACCAAAAGTTACAATTTAAGATTTAAAGACAACAAATGAAACAAAGCTAGAAATCATGTTTAAGACAATAAAGAGGCTTACCAACTCTTTTCAAAAGCATTTAACATCATTGAATGCCAAGGAAACAAGTCATTAATGAGATATGAATCAAGTCTACATGTCATGAAAATCATTAAAACCAAAACATCCATTCAATCCACTTGCCTCAAGGTTCTCTATGCAAGAATCAAGCTATTAATCTCTTCCTCCAAGCCAAGAATGATATTTGTAGGTTCTTCAAATGGATAAGGTGATCTCAATGAGGGTCTTGAGTTGAGTAGATCCTTCCACAAATGGTATTAGAGAGAAGCTTGCAAGGATGGGAAGAGGGTTGAGATCTCCATTAGTGCCCTAAGTGCAAGCTTGGTGGAGATTTGGTGGTGAAGAAGCAAGGAGAAGAAGAAGAGAAAATGAAACCCTAGGTCTCTTGTGCTTGAGCTGGAAAAAGGGAATGAAGAGAAGGGTTCTCTATTTAAAGACCATGGGTGTGGGCTCCACCACTAGGAAAACTCTTTGGCTGAAATCACTAATCTCGAGACCTCGGACGAAGTCAACGAAGAAGGGAAAACTGATCGTCGAAATATCTAGTTTCTAAAAAGTATATGTTTCGTGGGTTTTGGGGATATCAAGTTTTGGGTACAGATTTCATGTGTAATGACTGTTTTGCCCTCAATGCAAGAAAATCGGGTTTCGGGGTTCCGAACGGGTACGGGATCAACACCAAAAGTTGTAGGGATTAACAAGACGAGTAAAACGGAATAGAAATGCAAATCACCGGAATACGAATAATCCCCCAACACTAGTAAAACTATCCAAAAAGGGAACCCTCAAAGGGTCCCACCAACACAAAGCACTAAAACTCTCCCCAAAACAATAAAAGAGTTATTCTAGTCCAAGCTTAGTCAAAAATCACTAATCAAGCTTAGCACTAACACGCAACGTAATTAGCATTAATCGAGGTCACTCGGGTCGGGGTCTTACATCCTCCACCCCTTAGGGCATTTGGTCCTCCAAATGAAATACAAAACTCACCTCGGGTAGGAGATGTGGATACTCCTTCTGAACTTGATCTCGCAATTCCCATGTTGCCTCTTCCGGCCCGTGATTCTCCCAGAGTACTTTCACCCACTGAATAGTCCAATTTCTTAATTCCTGCCCTTTGGTATCAATGATCTGAATGGGCTTCTCTACATAGGTAGCATCTTCTCTGATTTCCACTGGTTCATGCCGGAGTACATGTGATGGATCGGGGACGTACTTCTTTAACATAGACACATGAAAGACGTTGTGTACACCGGATAGCTCGGGTGGTAAGGCTAATCTATAAGCCACGTCACCAATCTTACTCACAATGTCGTACGGTCCGATGTATCTCCTGGATAACTTGCCCTTCTGCCCAAACCTCAATGTTCCTCTAGTAGGTGACACTTTCAAGAAAACCTTATCTCCTTCTTTAAACTGTAGATCCCTTCTGTGAGAGTCTGCATAACTCTTCTGTCTAATCCGGGCTACTTTCAAACATTCTTGGATCTGTCTCACTTTGTCAGTAGTCTCACTCACTATGGACGGTCCATGGAAACTGCGGGTGCCAACTTCTTCCCAACAAACAGGTGTCCTACACCTTCTACCGTACAAAGCCTCAAAAGGCGCCATCCCAATGCTCGAGTGGTAACTGTTGTTGTAAGCAAACTCACACAACGGTAGAGTCTCATCCCACTGAGTCTTGAAGTCCAATACACAAGCACGTAGTCCTCGAGTGTCTGAATTGTCCTCTCTGATTGGTCATCTGTCTGAGGGTGATAAGCTGTACTGAACTGTAGTCTCGTACCCATAGACTCATGTAGGGTCTTCCAAAATCTTGAGACGAATCTGCTGTCTCTGTTCGACGTGATGGAAACTGGCTGTCCATGTCTACTGACGATCTCATTGACGAACAACTCCGCTAGGGGTAACATGTGCATCTTCTTCTCTGTCCTCATGGGGATAAAATGAGCTGACTTGGTGAGTCGGTCCACAATCACCCATATTGCATCATTGCCTCTGCTAGTCCTCGGTAGTCCTGAAATAAAATCCATGGTAATGTGCTCCCACTTCCACTCCGGGATCTCTAATGGCTGCAACAAACCTGGAGGCTTCTGATGTTCTGCCTTTATCAACTGACACGTCATACATCGGGATACAAACGCTGCAATCTCTCTCTTCATATTGTTCCACCAAAATCTACCCTTCAAATTCTGATACATCTTTGTGCTGCCTGGGTGCATGGAGTACTTCGCACTGTGAGCTTCTGCCATAATGTCATTCCTCAAATCTTCGATGTTAGGCACACACAAACGATCACGGTAATAAAGAACTCCGTCAACGATACAAAAATTGGGACGTTCTGCTATATGTTCTGTAATCTTGGCCAACTCTGGATCCTGCAACTGACTGCTCTTAATCTTCGGGATGAACGAAGGCTCTGACACTGACATGTTAGCCATAATGACACCCTTCCTTAGTGGCTGGAGGTCTATTCTCAATTCCTCAAATTGATCGAAAATACAAGTGCCACTCAAATTTGCCATGCCCACTGACTTCCTACTCAAAGCATCGGCAACTACATTCGCTTTCCCCGGGTGATATTTGATCGGAAAATCATAGTCTTTGATATATTCCATCCATCTCCGCTGCCTCATGTTCAACTCCTTCTGAGAAAATAGGTACTGTAGGCTGCGGTGATCCGAATGAACCTCAAACTTCTCTCCGTAGAGGTAATGTCTCCACATCTTCAATGCAAAGACGACCGCTACCAACTCAAGGTCATGGGTCGCATAATTCTTCTCGTGATCTTTCAACTGCCGAGACCCATATGCAACAACTTTTCCTTCTTGCATCAACACACAACCAAGTCCAATGTTCGAAGCATCGGTAAAGATTGTAAAACCGCCGCTTCCGGATGGCAAAGTAAGGACTGGTGCGGTGGTTAATCTCTTCTTCAGCTCTTGAAAGCTGGATTCACACTGGTCCGTCCACACATAAGGCACATTCTTCCTTGTTAACTTCGTCAACGGTGCTGCAATCGACGAAAACCCTTGCACAAACCTCCTGTAATACCCTGCCAAACCAAGAAAACTCCTAATTTCTGACACGTTCTTCGGTCTCTCCCACTTCACTACTGCCTCGATTTTGGACGGGTCTACTGATAATCCTTCCTTGGAGATAATATGTCCCAAAAATGCGACTTGCTCTTACCAAAATTCACACTTGTTGAGCTTCGCATACAACTGATTCTCCCTCAAAATCTGCAATGCTATCCTCAGATGCTCTTCATGCTCTTCTCTGGTCTTGGAGTATACCAGAATATCGTCTATGAACACCACTACAAACTGATCTAGATACTGCGCAAAGATCTTGTTCATCAAAGCCATGAACACTACCGGTGCATTGGTCAACCCAAATGGCATCACTAGGAACTCATAGTGGCCATATCTTGTCCGGAAAGCTGTCTTCAACACATCTGATTCTCTAACTCTCAGTTGATGGTAACCGGATCTCAAATCAATCTTCGAAAAGTACGAGGCACCTTGTAACTGATCAAACAATTCATCTATCCTTGGCGATGGATACTTGTTCTTGATGGTCACTTGGTTCAATCTCCGGTAGTCAATACACATTCTCATCGAACCATCCTTCTTCTTAACAAACAAAACTGGAGCTCCCCACGGTGAGATACTAGGCCTCACAAAACCTTTGTCCAACAACTCTTGTAATTGTATCTTCAATTCTCCTAATTCCGCCGGAGCCATTCTATAAGGTGCAATAGATATCGGAGCGGTCCCCGGTAACAACTCAATGGTGAAATCAATTTCTCTCATGGGTGGTAATCCTGGAATCTCCTCCGGAAATACATCCGGGAACTCCCAAACAATAGGGATCTCCTCCACCCCTTGGGACCGTTTATCCTCCGTGATAAACGCCAAATAGGCTTCACATCCACTTCTCAATAGTCTATCAGCCTTCAACGCTGAGACAAACCCTGCACGAGGATTTCTTCTCTCTCCCTGGAATAACACCCCTGCTGGTGTCTCATCCAACTTGAATGTGAGGGTTTTATGGAAACAATCCATTGTGGCATGGTATCCTGCCAGCCAATCCATCCCTAGGATGACATCGAAATCCTTCATCTCCAACAGAATAAGATCTGCGGGTAACACAACTTCTCCTATCCGGACTGTACAGCTAGGGTAATGAACCGTACATACAACTTGTTTTCCTACTGGTGTTGCCACAGTCAATATGTACTCAAGATCTCTACCATGCACATCAATCAATCTAGAAAATGAATGGGATATGAATGAATGCGTGGAGCCAGGGTCAAATAATATCTTAGCTTCTTTCCCACTAACAAGAAGTGTACCTTCCACAACATTGCCTGCTGCTTCTGCATCAGCTCTGTTGACCGCATAAACTTGTCCTCGTTGCTGTGGCCTGATAGGTGCATGCTGCTGCCTACCTTGAGGGGCATTTCTGTTCTGCTGCGGGGGACGCTGATTCTGCTGCTGTTGGGGCCTATACTGCTGCGGTGGTGCCTGTTGCTGAAGTGGCCTTGCCTGATTCTGCACTACCAGTGCATTCTGTGGCGGTGCTGGACGTGGTGCTCCTTGAGGCTGCTGATTCTGCCTATTCGGTCTCGGGCAGTTCCTCATCTGATGATCCATGGAGCCACATCTAAAGCATGCTCCGGTGATGGTACGACATTGGGCACTCTCATGGTTTTTGCCACAGTGGATACAAACGTGCTGCACGTTGTCTTGCCTCTGCCTCTTGTTCTGCTGATTCCTTTGCTGGTGATTCTGCTGCTGTGGTTGCCCTTGTCCTTTGCCTTGAGATCTAAGGACCTTGTGGTGGAAGTTCTCGAATTTGTAGGCCCTCTTGATCGCCTCTTCAAAAGTGATCGGTGGTATAACTCCCGTAGCATCTCTCTCGATGATGGGATGAAGTCCTTCAAGGAACTTGGTTATTTTCTTCTCCACCGTGTCCACTAATTCAGGGGCATATCTTGACAACCTCTCAAACTTAGTGAGGTATTCTTGAACATTCATATTGCCTTGGACAAGCTGTTGAAACTCTACAGCCTTCTGCCTCCTGATGTGCGTGGGCACATACTTGTCACGAAACTGTATCTTGAAATTCTGCCAAGCGACTGCGTCAGCCATTGTTCTGTACTCTTCCCTCACTGTTTTCCACCAGATGTCTGCCAACCCGGTGAATAGAGACGTTGCCAGCTTTACTCTCTCTCCCCCTGTACATCTGAAGACTTCGAAGATGTTTTCTGTATGGTCTAACCAATCATCCGTGGTTAAGGGATCTTCTGAGCCAACGAAATCCTTGGGGGCCCTCTTTCTGAATCGCTCAAACAAAGCATTGGGGTCATGCTCCCTCTGATTAATAACAATAGCAGGTTGAGGTTGGACTGGTTCTGGCCTTCTCTGTAAAACCTCTAATAACTGTCTCTGCATTTCTGCCAACTCTCTGGCATGATCCTCCTCTTTCTTCAGCATTTGCTCTTGAAGCTTAGTCTGATTCTCATTGGCTTGACGCTGCTGATCAAGCATAGCCTGTAACATCTGCTGAAACTGATTTGGCATCGTATTTTCAGCTCTATTTTCTCTCACTGGCCCTGTACCCTCAACTGGCCCGGTATAATCACTGTTGCTGTGGGATTACCGTTTACTGGGCGCTTACGAGGTGGCATGATGCTGCAAAACAAGTTGTTAGCACATAATAATCAAGAATAGGGTCACACATTGCTCACGCGATTCTAGGTAGCGGAAGATCTAACGAATCCTCGCCACGTCCTTAGGATTTCTAGTTTCTTTTAATTGCTTGAAACACGTCTCGCTCTGATACCAGTCTGTCGCGACCCCGGACCGGGCTCGGGGACCAAATCCGGGATCGGGACTAATTGTGAAGTGTAAACGATCATATGGAGTGATGACAATAATTAAAGGTATGTTTATGATCAAGCGTACACGGGTTAATAAAAGAACACTCGTTACCCGTGCACGTGATTTCCCATAGGTGTCCGCGGTGAGGATTTTCCAACACACATAACCATAAAGTATAATTGCGGAAGCGTATGGTAAATCATGCATGTATTTCATTTCACAAAATATCAAGGCTGATTACATTTGAATATGAGTATCAGAATGAGCAATGTCCTACAGCATAACCCAAAAGTATATATTCAAGTTTAATCAGGAGATCAGTTAATTACAATTCCCAAAAAAAATAGAGGCCAATAAAGGCCAATATAAATAAAACAATAACCACCAGAAAACTATCCAAACAATCCCTAAAATGTTTGGCAACTCGGCAGCCCGATGTTTACATAACATCGTCAGCACGCCACTCAACTAGCGGCTGCGGTTCTCCGATCGCCTCCTCTGGCTCCTCCTCGGGATAACCGACAACGGGACTTGAGTACCAAAGCAAAGGGTCAGACACGACGGTCTGGCAGGTAGACGAAAGGATATGAACATTTAATAATAAAGACCTTTACCTTGGAAAACATGGAAACCTGTTTAAACAATGGCTTTCAAAATTAAATGAATCATTTCATTAAAAACACACATGCAGTAATAAAACATATAAGGTAACCAAGGAAATCGGGAAACAATCAAGATGGCATCCACAAGAAGCTAAATCCTCTATCACCGAAGTGACGTGAGTATCGGGTATTGACCTCAGTCACCGAAGTGAGGAGGTGCAACCAAGTTACATATATATATATACAATAATACGGGACGGGACCGCGGTAGCAAACCGGGTATCGGGAATCACGGTAGCGAACCGGATATCGGGAACCACGGGA
The DNA here is from genome assembly GCA_028538565.1 of Umbellularia californica. Lineage (NCBI taxonomy): Eukaryota > Viridiplantae > Streptophyta > Magnoliopsida > Laurales > Lauraceae > Umbellularia > Umbellularia californica. The sequence goes on from JAPQWN010000008.1 coordinate 46,146,089, forward strand.
GCGAGCCGGGTATCGGGACGGGACCACAGTTAATAAACCGGGTATCGGGATCCAAGCTGTAGCTGGCGGGACGGGAAGGGATCTCCAAGTCGATAGATCAGACCGACAAGTTTATCCAAGCTTAGTGGTGCCGACTCATAGGACAAATCACATAAATCGAGACGAGTATAAAACAAATCCAGTGCAAGGCTATAAGCGGGCGAGACGGGGTGCTCAAGGCACAATCATCATTTAAATATCGGGTCACATCATGTCGGGCATGCATTCCGGGACTATAAAAGAGTGCAAGTACAAATACCATGCTTTCGGAATCGATAAATCATAACTCATAAATTTCTGGAATAAACAATTGCAATAGACTTTCAAAATATCGGGGTTTAAAACTAATCCAAGGTGAATAGGGATCCCGTATGTCTGTATAAAAAAGGAAACTTGGTACTCTTTGAATTTGGGAGACATTTCGGGTTCCTTATACACTATAGTAGTCTCAATGCTTAAATGAATCTCGATGATTTGGTTTCTCTCTCTAACGTACTACCAACAAACACTTCACCTATGCTTCGAACACAAACCCAGGTGAGCGGTGCCCATTGCTCTCAGAAAGGTTCACAAGCAATGGGGTAGAGGCTCACTTCAATCCTCTTTTATTCATAGAATTCAGGGAATTTCGGTTACCTTGCGGTCAGGTGGCGGTTAGCCGCCAGTGAATCCGGCGGTTAACCGCTGGCTGACCGTGAGGCTGACCGTGGGATTGTAACTCTCTGGAATTGTAACCGCTACAATTCGGTTGGCTGGCGGTTAGCCGCTAGCTGACCGCGAGATTTCTGCTCTCTAAAAGAGTGACCGTAACTATGCGGTTGGATGGCGGTTAGCCGTCGATGGACACGGAGGTTAGCCGCTAGCTGACCGCGGAGCTGGCCGTGAGGTTACAGCTCTCTGGAAATGTAACCGAACTTGCTTCGGTTAGCCGCTAGTCACCAGGCGGCTAGCCGCTGGGCGACCGCCAGCTGACCGCCAGTCACGGGAATTTCTCCACTGGGTTCAGATTTAGGTCTTCCTTTCCCCCAAACCAATTCCTTTCATTCACCATTGACATTCATACAATCACCAAGAGAAGGAAGACAACCAACACCACTTAGGCATTGTACAAAAGATGAACCAAAAGTTACAATTTAAGATTTAAAGACAACAAATGAAACAAAGCTAGAAATCATGTTTAAGACAATAAAGAGGCTTACCAACTCTTTTCAAAAGCATTTAACATCATTGAATGCCAAGGAAACAAGTCATTAATGAGATATGAATCAAGTCTACATGTCATGAAAATCATTAAAACCAAAACATCCATTCAATCCACTTGCCTCAAGGTTCTCTATGCAAGAATCAAGCTATTAATCTCTTCCTCCAAGCCAAGAATGATATTTGTAGGTTCTTCAAATGGATAAGGTGAGCTCAATGAGGGTCTTGAGTTGAGTAGATCCTTCCACAAATGGTATTAGAGAGAAGCTTGCAAGGATGGGAAGAGGGTTGAGATCTCCATTAGTGCCCTAGGTGCAAGCTTGGTGGAGATTTGGTGGTGAAGAAGCAAGGAGAAGAAGAAGAGAAAATGAAACCCTAGGTCTCTTGTGCTTGAGCTGGAAAAAGGGAATGAAGAGAAGGGTTCTCTATTTAAAGACCATGGGTGTGGGCTCCACCACTAGGAAAACTCTTTGGCTGAAATCACTAATCTCGAGACCTCGGACGAAGTCGACGAAGAAGGGAAAAGTGATCGTCGAAATATCTAGTTTCCAAAAAGTATATGTTTCGCGGGTTTTGGGGATATCAAGTTTTGGGTACAGATTTCATGTGTAATGACTGTTTTGCCCTCAATGCAAGAAAATCGGGTTTCAGGGTTCCGAACGGGTACGGGATCAACACGAAAGTTGTAGGGATTAACAAGACGAGTAAAACGGAATAGAAATGCAAATCACCGGAATACGAATAATCCCCCAACACTAGTAAAACTATCCAAAAAGGGAACCCTCAAAGGGTCCCACCAACACAAAGCACTAAAACTCTCCCCAAAACAATAAAAGAGTTATTCTAGTCCAAGCTTAGTCAAAAATCACTAATCAAGCTTAGCACTAACACGCAACGTAATTAGCACTAATCGAGGTCACTCGGGTCGGGGTCTTACACCAACAGCTCCTACAAGAGTTCTCTCCTAACGTGTTTCCATAACCACAATTACCATCGACTGCAACATCTTTGATAAGGTGTTCATAAGGCCTTAATCCTTGTGAGAATTGTGTACTATTTGAACTGGCATTTCTTGTTCTTCTTCTCATGACTCTAGGTTTTTCTTTTCTTTTTTTTTTTTTTTTTTTTTTTTGTGTTCCAACGCTATCTTATTGCTAATGGGAGCAGGTGAGGGACTGTCATGTGCAGATGGTACCAATTCAAAAGCACTTGGTTCTCTTCTGGTGGATGTATCAATCCCACTACATGGTCGCCCACGGGTTCGAGTCTTACTTTCAGGTTCTAACAAAAAAGTATTGTCTAACTTTGACAGCTCCCTCATCTTCTTTAAGAGTTGTAGTCTTCTTGTTTGATCATATTCATTGAACCACTGTTCAAGTAACCAAGACTCCGCCTTGTAGTCCAACTCCAGAGTTGAGCGCTTCGAAATGGTACAAGGATGCACGTCAAGCTTGGCCCAATGCGGGTGTATACATTGAAGGGGAATTGGCCGTCCTTCTGAAACATATGCAGCGATCTCATGTAAACATGGCAACCTATGTGTGGCACGAATAATACATCCACATGCAATCCTATCAATTCCAACCATACTTGTTCTCTTAGTTTCTACTAATATTTTTTCCAATGCATTTCATGAGATGTTCCCACGAAGCTCCTTAAATCTAGAGGGCTTAAAACTGTGTTGCACGATTGTCTTGCTCTTCTCGAATGAGGCTTTAATACTTGTGTGCTATAATTCAAGCAAGCTGTGCATTTTTACCCAATTTGTCTCAAAAGTACCCTGAGATGATCCAAGCTGCCTCTTCAACTGTGAATATGAAGACTTGACCCTATAGAAAGAACATAAAAATTAATAGGATTCCATGTGGATGTATAAAAATACATATAAAGTATCAATTATGGGATAATGAAAGTATAAGGCATACATGTTTGATGTAGTATTTCTGAAATGCATGCATTTATCTACCCACTCTGAGACAAATCTCGCATTGTAATCATTTAACCAACTATCTTTCACGCATTGCAGTGCTGAAGGATATGTTTTGAACTCTTGATTTAGCTTGCGCAGATTATTAATATGCTTTTATTCTGTGGAGGAATGGACCAACATATTCCAAAACAATGTGAATCTATCCCAATTCTCCTTTGTTTCGAACAACTTCTTACATTTCGCTAAGACATTCTTGTTTATGTGTCATTTGCATAATAAATGCCTTGCATTAGGGAATACACCCTTGATAGCTTTCATGAGTGATAATTCTTTGTCTGTCACAATAACATCACGAAGAGCATCCTCACCAATGATAGAACGTAATACACCCAAAGCCTATGCATAGTTGCCTTTGCGTTCAGCTTCAATATAAGCGAAGCACACAGAGAAAGTCATATCTATTGAAATGACTCCGACAATCTCTAATAAAGGCATGCGATACCTGTCATTCTCACAATTGCAAAACACACAGATGGAATGAGACTTCTTGGAAAACTGATTGTATTAATTTTGTGTGTCTTCTCTTGGAGAACGATCACCAATATATAGGAATATACATGCCTTAATCAAGGCTCTTACATAGGAAACTAGGTAATTACATTAATCACTAATCTAAAATAGGAAAGCAATCAAATTAAAATAGGTACAGCTATCTAAACATTGACCAAATCAAAACCACGTGAGATATAACTTGCTGGACTGGATTGACTGATGGGCCTTGGGCCCCTTCATGGGTCAACTTAACAATACCGGTTGTTCTTATAAGTGCAATCCATTATTAAGACATGAGGAAATGGCTGCAACAACTTTATGCTTTTTGGATGAGCCCAAACCAAATCAGTGATAGTGTCACTGTCCTTACAGTTCCTGTGGCATTCAATGTACTTATGCTCTGTCAACTTTCCCATGATTTGTTGTATCTGTGTCCTCCCACCTCGCTCAACAACTCTGTGTCTACGGCGTGCATTGTAAATGGTCTTCATTGCTGTTACATTTAATTCACTTCTTTGTTTTAACATAACCAGAATGTATTTCGGTCGCACCATGCTCTTAGACATATAAACCATCAATCTTGCTTCCTCCTCTATTAATCTCCCTACGAATGAATGACTCTCTAGATACTCTGCAGCAAAGTGATTATATACACCACATGCAACTTCCAACATCCAATCATCAAAAGTGTCCAACTTTTTGCCCTTTAATGTAAAAGGGCATCCACATTTCTTCGACCCTATTTGCTTGATCTTCTTCTTAGAAGGCCCCTCATCATTGGCCTTACTATGCTTGAAATGACCGCTTCTCTTACATGCTAGGACTGTTGGAAGTAGGTGGGCCTCGTGGACAGATCTTCAAAAACTTTTAACCCACTTGACTTAGGGATCAAGTGCCCATAAGGCCAAACACTATATCCAGGATGCATAACCCTCAATCTCATGATCGTGTACAGTAGAAATGCTATCGAAAAGATAAAAACAAGTAGTACTAAACATCCATAACGATCCACAACGTGTAAGGAGTAGATCATACCTTTGGAGCCTGGTAGTGCTCTAATGGAGAACTTGATGACTTTTTTTTATATAGAACTTTTCTACAAAATAAAATCAGAATCTCCAACACCTCTTAGCCTTCCATGCTATGACCCGAATCAGATCTCTTTTTTCAAGAAGATTGGTGGAATCTCCAAGAGAAAACTCAACTTGAAACTCCAAGGAACTAGAAGAGGAAGAAAGGATAGAGCAGTGCAACAATTGCACACACAAGGGGCTGGACGTTTTCTCCAATTAGATGGACGTCCAAGAGGGGTTTCATTCCCTTTTATAACCTTTCAATGCTCCTTTTTTCCTAATTGAAATAGAAGTCTCACTTCCACAACAATTAGTAAGTATACTATTACCACTATTAAAAGTCCTACTCCAAATAGAAATAGTAACTTTCTAATTCCTTCCGTTTAGAGCTCAAGTAAGATTAGTATCTTTCTAATAACTTGGGCTAGCGTGGGGACCACTAGGGATTCCATAGAAAGCTGGCTCCAACTGGGACACCGCGACTCCACATCTCATGTGCAATCCGGGCCCACAGTTAATTGCAAATAACACCACTATATAAATGCAATTGCACTCCAGTCTTAGGAATAAATTACAATGAAGACCGAAAACTTCCCGATTACTACAAGTAGGCTCCTCTATCGATATCCATGGATCAATTGGAATAAATATATCTCTTCCAATCTTAGTTCCACATCTTATTATCCTTGGGCCTCAATCAATCACTATGATCATCAGTACCATCCAATTAACTCTTAATCGAGATGGGTGCGCACTTACTAATGACAAATCTATTAATTAGCACAAGGGGATAATAGAGATAGATTCTATTTTGATCATTCAATGTTCCCACAGTCCTACTACCACATACCCAAGACACCGAGGTGTTGACCTACAGTTGGCCTCACTTATTGGTGACTCAAAGCAAATGAATAGATAGAAACTTGAGTTCGTCAATGTCTCAGGATTGAGAGTCTATTGCTAGGGAATTATGAGAGCAAACTTTATAATTGAGACAGAATTTCATAAGGTGTTTCTCATGGTCCTTCAATACATCCAATGTACCAGCACCATGATCCAGAATCTTACATTCTGATGATCGAGATAAATCACACTATCTCATAGTGATCAAAGTGTTGCAACCTTATCAGATTAGATGCATAGTCTCATCACTGGTTGTGAAGCTATTTAAGTATACGATTTGTGACATATGTCTCCTGTGTGTGGATCTCATCCATACACATATATCACATCTAATATACTAATGGGACCCGGTTTAACTCATGAACCATTATGTCATATGTATTGGTCATGTGCATGAAGTAATAAAATAACATTCATCTCATGAAAGTAAAGCATGATTTTATTGATAAATAAAGAAATTAATCAATTTATCACATCAACTGATGGATTGAGTCCATACAATCTAACAAGGACAACTCTAGCTTTTATTCAAGGCCTTGCAGCATTTGATACCTTTATGACGATGACGAAACCATTTCTTTTTCCCATATCACGAGCGCGGTTCACTAATGCATCTCTACTGTGAAATATCTAAACACATAACCATTGAATAAGACATTAGTAACACATAATATTTATTCAAACTATAATTTAATATGTCTTACTTCTTCGGTGGTAAACACATCTGTAAAGTCCACCACAAAGGTTGATTGAACGTGGCTTTCTTCTTTGGATATCTGCAATGAGGAAAAAGAAAATGTGAATTTCTCAAAACCGTTCGGACATATACAACCACACATTATAAATATGTTCAAAGTATTATAACCGGACACATACTGAATGTTCGCATATAACTTGCCGACCATACTATTGATACTCGGAAATTAATTTTCGAACATATGTGAATATTTCAAAAGATTAGGTTCGAACATTCCAAATATGTTTGGTCATATCAGACTGAACAGAACGTGAGCAACTACCACGTAAAACTTGAAAAAAGTGGCGAAAAAACTCAAATAATCAACCAGAATTACCTTTTCATTGCTATTAGGAATGAAAGACACGATTTCCTTTTTAACTTCCTTCTCCATTGCAATGTTTGGTTTGATTGAACTACAAAACATAGAGTTTGGATTTGATAGGAGCAAGAAGAGTTAAGTGGGAAGAAGGTGAAGTGTGGGAGAGTGGTACAATACTGTAAAAAGAGTAAAGGAAGAAGGAAATGTGTGAAGTGCAGTGGAGGATGAAGGAAAAGGAGATGAGTGAGTGTGGGAAGACCAGTGAAGAAGGAAGGAGAGATGAGTGAGTGTGGGAAAAAGGAAGGGAGAGATAAGTTATGTGTGTGAAAAGAAAGTTTATTTTTTATTTTGGATAATGAGATGTCCATTTCAATAATTTCACATAATGATCTTATTGTAAAAAAAATTACATAATATCTGCAGTAGGAATAGCAAAAAACGTGGTGCCAACAGAACTCTCCTAATCATATTTGACCTATTGGTACATTCAAAAACTCAAACGCCACCCACTAACCAGTTGTTCCACACAACCACGTTAATTATGACTAGTGGCATCTCTCTTTAACTCCCCATTCTTCTCCTAGAAATGTGGGCCCACCTGATAGTTGACAGAATGCTTCATCTCCAAAAATTTCGTTCAGAAGAGTCGTGGGAATATAAATCCAAATCAAATAGGGATTTGAAGTCATTCAAAAAAAATCAAAAGGGACTGAATGTGGATTTAAACTATTGATTGGATTTAAAGAAAGAGTTTGTTTAAATTTAAACTTCTCCATTGAATTTAAATTAAGAGTCTCGATCAAAATCGGGTTGAAATCAAAATCGAAATTGAGCTCCCATTTCTTAATCAATTGCGAAATTGGACTTCAATTTCAAAATCAAATCATATCCCTATAACATATAATAACTAGCAAATCATGCCCGCGCTTAGCACGGGCAACAAAATTTATAATATTAAAAACAGTAAAATCTTAAATAATAATTAGTCATAAATGAACTAAAATACTTTAAGCAATAATTAAATATAATATAATTTAACAAAAGAGAGATTTTGAGAAAATAAGGTGAAATATAAATGAATTTAAAGAAGGAGAGATTAAAAATGAAATTAAATGATGATTATATAACTTGTACATTCAATTCAATACATATGTGAAGACTGGGCTTCATTTCTCATAAAGGTGAGAGTTCTGATGATCTGCTGTAGATGCCTCCTAATTGTAAATTAACACCAGTCACTCTTAACTCCTTCCATAAATGTTCAATCCAATCACCTTTGTCTTAAAAAACAACAACAAATCATGATGCATAATAATAATAACTCAAAACACCACCTTAAAAGAATAACAAATATTAGCAAAAGAAGAAAATGATATAAAAAAGCAAACCTTCTTGCCATTGCCATATAATCATTAACAAAGCCTCATCCCTTCAATTCAAGTTAATTCAAAGAGTTCTTTCAAAGAGTTTTGTTGCAACTCAATACTAAAGAAAAACCCAACAAAAGTTAAAAGCAAAAAACTCACCTAAAAGAACAATAAATATTAGCAAAAAGAAGAAAAGGGATAGAGAAAAGTATGCAAATCATTGACCAAGTGACAAAACATTTTGCCCATGTTCTTGAGAAAGCGAGTGGCTACTTGATGATAATCAATCACTATCGTCAAAAAAATCGGGGCCCCCTATATTAAAAAAGTAACGGCTGGAAATGTGATTAAGATCAAACTTAAAACTATAATATCACCGGTTCAAGAAATAATCAATCTGATGGTGAGGATAACTCTAGATAAATTAAAACTTGATCTCAATTCCAATATAAGATAAGATAGTGATCTTTATGATTTTGATTTCATGGTATGGACCCCACTGGTGCGTTTACCAAGGCCCACATGGTAGACCTTATTTAGTGCGCGTTTAATTGAAGTGAATCCATTACGTGTATTTTTCAAAAGGATATAGAAAGCACCCACTTTAGAATATTTTTGTTATCAACAAATTAGAGAGAAATGTAGAAACTATGGGCATATAAACGTAACAAATAATGAGCAAATAGAAACTAATGGTTCTTTATTTTCTTTATATATATATAATCGATGAGTAATATGAACCAGTAAAAAAATACAAAAATCAATAACATATATTTCTCATCATATGAAGAAAGCAAGCATTTGAGTTGTTCGAATACAGTGACATTCACTTACACATTGAATGAGGTTGAATAACTAAAATCAAGTTTTATTATATCAAGTAAACACAAGTTTAGAGTAGAGAGATTTTAGGAATTGATTGAAATTGGAGAAATTAGCGAATTACTTATTTAATATATGGGGAGAGAATTCGAGAATCAATAGCAAAGGTAGAGAGATTTTAGGATAGGATAATGATTTTGAAATTTATCAAAAGAGTTCTCCTTAGATTAACTTGATGAGATAGAATCTCTAAAAAGAAAAGAAATTTTTTTACATGGAACTCTTTAAAACTATTAAAATATCTCAATCAGAAAAAATCAATTGTAAAATTTAAAGCTAACCAATTTCTCAATCAATTGCAAAATTAGATATCCAATTTCTCAATCAATTGCGAAATCGGACTCCAATTTCAAAATTGGATAAAATTAGAAATCCAATTTCCCAATCAATTGGGAAATTGGACTCCAATTTCAAAATTGAATCCTACACATATAATATATAATAATAGATAAATAATTATTATAATTTTAGATATTTCAAGTAGTTCATTATTAAGTGGACCAACATGAGTGCATTTATTTCAAAATTGAGTAATGAATTAAACTTGTGCTCGGATCTATGTATTTGGTGTGAATATAATAAATCTATACTTTTAAAAAATCATTTTTAATTTAATTTTTAAAAATTAGTTATATATATTTTTATTTTATAATTAATTTAAAATTATATTAATTTTTCTTCCAGATAAAAAATTTAATTTAAGAAGAAAAACTTTGGCTCGGGCAGTGGGGCATCCTTATCTTGTGAGGGCAAATGACGCATGGAATACTGAACAGGGACCCACCCGGTGGCCATGGTTCAACCGCCGTTTTGTCAGCATTCCGCTATTAATTATGAACTCCCGTTCTTAGTTTACTCCCAACCAACGGCCGGCCTGCAATTTGTCGCGTTTCGATCGACACCTTCCCTCTCCAGAATCAGAATCTACATGTCCCTGCAGAGCGTAAATCCAATCCTCCTTTCTTATCTTAGTCACTATGGACGTATTTGCCCAATTGATAATAAGACTAGGGCTTTGTCCTCCCAAATGCGATGCAATGGGTTCTTCTGCAATTTTCTCCTTTCCCCTCTTCCTCCAATTCTTCTTCATCTTCCTAGCACTTGCACAGAACCCGGGTCTCGAGGGTTCTCATCTTTCTCGCATTTTCGACATTCTCGACCGAGAGGCGCCGCCTCCTTCCGTTCAAGAAGCCGCCGCCCGAGGTGTGCTCGCAAGGCTTCTTCCCTCTCATTTGTCGAGCTTCGATTTCAAGATAGTCTCGAAGGTATATTGTTACTCTAATCCCTGTTTATTTTCATTAAAATACTTAGGAATTGAATGAATTTTAAAAAATGAGCATCAAATAGCCCTTAAAAGAAATTGTTGTTATTTGATGTTCATTTTTTGGATATTCACCTGTAATCTTCATTTTTAACCCCCCTGTGTTCAATTTGTATGTATTCTAATAAGCAAGCAAGCAGGCCCTTAGAGAAATCTGACCAGCATTCGACCAATGGGATTTGTGGATGTTTGCAACATTTCTGTCAGAATTTCACATGCATGTTGATTCTAGTGGCTAAGATTGTTTTTCTGCAAAGGGTTGCCTCTCATATTAATGTCACATGGCGATTATATTAATAATAATGAAAAGGCTTTACAGTAGGAGAGATATGATTGCAACAAAAGGATCCTACATAGGGGCAAAAGACATACGCAAGAAGAAAGTCTGTCACAGGTTTACAATGCTATTGAAATTTGAACCAAGTTGGGTGGAGCACTTGCTCTTTTGCTAAGTGATCTGTGTAAGTGTTTGCACTGTGATTGACATGAGAGAGAAACTTGGAGACTTCTTGCTAGATCCAGAAGTTCATCCTTAATATCAGCAAGGTTCCAAGAGGCTTTAGCTACACCCAAGGCCCAACAAATGGCATGAAAAGAATTCCCTTCAACTACTCTATGTAGGAGGTTCAACTGATGGATTTGCAAAGTCAAGTCACTGAGTCAATAACTCTGCTATATTAGTGGAGCTTCCAGTGGCCTAGCAAAGGATAAAATGGGAATGTCGAAATCATCTCAGATAATTCCCCCCAATCCAGCCAACCTCATTTCCTAGGCCACTTCCATCAAAACTTAATTTCAAGACCCTTTGGGGAGGAGACCAATAAGGTAAATGGAGGACATCAGCTGGAGAAGAGAATGCCACTTCTTTCCAACTTCTTAGAATCATACAGGTAAGGATATCTTGAAGTAAGGAAGGGGAACCCATGAAGCCATAATAAATCCGACCTTATCCTAACCATAATCTGATTGGGTTCTTTGCCTTCAGAACATTACATATTTCTTTTCGTCAATATGGCCCAACTAGTAGACACAAATGATCCTGCCTTTGTAATCCTCCCCCTTTTAGCCCCCCATACCCAACTTCCAAGCTTCAGAAAGTTACATAACATAATCAAACCAGATGGAAAATAGGATACTGTAGAAACTGAGCATATCTCCGGTTAAGGATACGCATATTCAACATCTGCCAAACACATGGGATACACATTTATAATAGTCACCACCACAAATTGTCCATGGCCAGAATACCCCTTAGCAGTGACATCCATCTAGAAGCAGGGATTCTATGAGGGGCTTGAAAAAGACCAGCAATATGGCTAGGAGACAGCCCACTACCTTTGATTGTAGAGAGGGAAGAGGCACCTGAGAAGATCCCAGCCATCGAGCTAAACCAAATTCTACTATCATTACCATCCATTGGAATGAAAACCTCGCTAATAATAGCCAACATCGACTGAATTGAATCTCCACCTCAAAAAGTTCCTCTCTAAGATGCAGCCCCATATCACTTTTTTTTATAAACTCATTTTACATAGTCCCTTACCACCACTCTACAATTTTGATCACAACAGAACAAATAAGGGAATAAGGTGACAAATGGCATGTCCTTGGTCTAGGTTTCTAGCCAAAACAAAATTTTATCCCCCTTTACTACAACATGGATATTCTCACAAAAAGCCTCCTTAACTACCATGAAGCCCTTCCCTAACACTGATGATGATGAGATACGCCCTCCCATCCACTTCTTAGGGCCCATTTGTTTTAATTGAATCGTGGGAATTCTAAGGTTTGATTAAAATTATGGAAACAAAGGTGAATATCCAAAAAAGACCATCAATAATCTCCCATTTAATAGAAAATGAATCGAAGGGAGATGGGAAATGAATACCCAGCTATCACCCTAGTAATTCAAATCCTAGGAAAGTCAAGGTCCCTTCTACATCTTCACCTTATATCCTTCACCCCTTAACTCTTTAATAATCCTTTGTTGGCGCTCATTTGACCATGAATTCCCTTGTATTCAATTTTGTGTTATCAGGAATAAGGCCTTTACAGTGTTATGTATATATCACATTAATCTTCCTTTGTTTATTTTATTTTGTTTCTTGTGTAAGTTCAAATTTTATAATATGAACATTTTTTTTTGCACATGGTACCTCATCTATTTCCTCTTTCCTTCTAGGAGAAATGTGGTGGGAAGCCTTGCTTTATGATTAGCAACCATCCCTCTCTCGGTGGGAAGGGGGCACCGGAAATTTTGTATGTTCTCTTTCTTTCTTTGGTTTTAGATCATTATTCAATGTTTGGATCTTGAAAACGATCCATTTATTTATTATATCCTCAAACTAAGTTCTTTAGTACTAATTACTAAGGGGAAAATATTGGTAGTGTAAGAGAAGTACCACCAATCTAGGGTTGGAGCCAAGTTGGGGCAGAGTGTGCCATGCCTCCTACCAAAATTTTTGACATTCTCTTTTTAGATAATTTATATTCCTTTCTTTATGGAAATACCAAGGATAAATTTAAAGAAGTGCAACCTATTTGAAGATTTGGCTGAGGTCATGTAGCTAACGCCAACTTAGTTTGGACAAGGCTTTGGTGATGATGATAATGGTATTTCTTTCTTTTAAATGGTGGACCTCCATAATTTTAAGCTAATCATAAAAATATCAAGTATAATAACAAGAAATAAGATAAGCATGGGAAATCTTAACCCACATTGTACTAAAAACATGCTATCTAAGGTAGGCAAGACTCCTAAAATTATTAAGGTGTGATACGGGTTGGCCTAAACCTGAACATGACCCGCGTTGTATCATTCCATCCATCCCGACATGGTTTTATAATTTGTGGTCCCAAACCGGCCTTATGATAGTTATGGTTTGGGTTGGGTTGGATATTGGTTGATTCTATTTTATTTTAAAATATAACAGGTTTCACAAACATTTCTTACATTGGTGTGGAATCTAATGCAACATTCTTACAATATGAAACAATCCATTGCCACTTCAGTTGAGGTTTTGTGTATAAAACCTTACTAACTAATATGTTAAGACTCACAAATGGGGTAGGGCAGAGTGCAACCGAAACTTGGACCTATAAATTATGACATCTAGCACATGCCCATTGTACCTGTGTTGGATCAGCGGATCTGCACTCGATACTGCATCGGTACTTCTAGGGTACAGGCTTAACATATCCTAAGTCCATTATACAATGTAGTTATTTTAGTTTTCTCACTTTTCAACATAAAAAATGTTAAAAAGGGATGCGAGCAATAATAATCTCATTTTTTTTGAACCATTCTTAAGAAATAATTAGGATAGTTGTATCCCTGATCCCCTCATCTTTGTTCATATATATATATCCATATATGGGCATCATAGCCTAAGCCCACCTCGACCTGATTTGGCTTAAGATTTAAAATCCCATACTTGCCTTGAACCCGACAAACCCACTACCTAGCATGCCCCCCAACTAGATCATGTTGGGGTGGGCCACCCTTATAACCTTGCCAGTTGCCATCCCTACTTTTGGCTTGGTCGGTGCCAAGTCTAAGTTGATTCAGACTTGGTCAATATTTGATACCTTAACGAACATACTTAAGAATTCTCGAATTATTTGCTGCGTGACTTCATTGGAATCTTGCCCTAATGATCATTAAACCCGATGAAGAATCTAATATTGAATCCATTTGGAATCCTATGAAAAATCTAACCTTGAATCCATTTGGAAATTTTCTTAGAACCTTATAGTAAGATCTTTAAAAATATGGACGATCTCCTCTCAAGTGTTTAATAAAGACACCATTACACAAGAAAAATTGTGATCTCCTAGAAAAGAAACTTTATGTGAAGTTCGAACTTCACTATGTTCGTACGAAAAACCATGGCTCTAAATGGTCATTAAACTGGTTGAATAATATAAGATCAAGCCCATATAGAATATCCTCAGATCTTTTTTTAGGATTGGTGGCATGACATGAACCCACAACTACAAGGTTGCAATAGTGAGCACCTTTGAATGTGCCATAGGCTCTTGTCAATTTGGTCATAGCAGTATAAAGAAATTGTTGAAATAATGCAAGATCTCCTAAAATATTTGGATAAGAATATCATAAACAAAGAAAAATCTAGATAAACTAGAAATTAAGAAATTAACCTTTCCAAAGTTTGAGCTTCACCTTGCTTGTATTGTTCATGATGTCAATGTAGAGTCTCGGCGTATCGCTAATTTAAGCTCTAATACCTAAAGAAGAAGCCATGCTTGATCTTTAAATTTGGATATGAGTTACTTCTTCGATTGGCTTTCTTGAAGGTCTTAATTGAAAATTGATTTGTTTTGAGCCCTAAACAAAACTGCCCGGATTCCATTTAATTTTTCTAAAAGAAAGTTTATGGGAAAAGAAAGATGGTTTGGAGATGTCCAATGCAGGCCAACAACGATGCTGGTAAGGAAAAGTTTTGCCATACAGGTTGATGGTCCACCAAGGGCAAGGGGTAGGCTGAACATGATGTGGATTGAAGTAGTAAAAATAGATCTGAAGAAGTGCAACCTACCCAAGGATTTGGCTTAGGATATATCGGAATGGAAAAACAAAATTCATGTAGCGAACCTCAACATAGTTGGGAGAAGGCTTTGATGATGATGATGAAAATGAAAACTTTCTTTCTTAAACCGAAATAAGATTGTATATGAGAGACAAAAGGAAAAGATGAAAGTACCAAAATACATCCTCTTCCTTTTTGCAACAAAAAACCAACTTTTCTTGTACGAGACTTGGTAAGACTAACAGTGTTTGATGTGCTTTACATGTAAAACTAATTTTTGAGGGTTTTTTTTTTTTTTTTTTTAATTTTATTTTTAATTTTACGTGTTTTGTATGAAATGGAGAAAAATACCTATTCAGGAGAGGGGTTGTTCCATGGGATAGGAAAATGCTCCACATATGTAAATGATTCACATATGAATCATTTCCACATGCAACTCAGTCACATGTGAACACATTCATTTGTCTGTTATTTTCACACCTAGCAAGTGAATCTGAGTGCATCCTATGGTTGACCTTTTTTCACAAAAAATTAACCATTCTTCATCATTTATCACAAATTTCTTAAAAAATATGATGAATAAAGGAACAATACTCGAGCCCCTAGCTGAACATGATCATTCTGAAGAGAATTAATGGTTCGGATTGTGAAAATGGTGCCCACAGAATAAACTACAGATTTTTGGATCTAGACTTTATTGCAAATATCTAAAAATTCGTGAGGAATTTGGATAATAAATTTGGTCCCATGGCTTTTTGGTCATTTTAAAGAGCTTCAATGGTTCCAATCATGATTGTGGGGCCCACATGCATAGAAAATTGAAAAACCAGACTGGGTTCATGGGGTGAGAAAGTGGATACATCCAACTGCTGCAATTTTTTTTTACAAATATCTCACAATTTGTGATGAATTAAGATTTCAAATTTGACCCCATAGCTGTAATTGACCTTCTAACGAGTTTGAACGGTTTGGATCAGGAAAATGGGCCCATCGATTTTCAGAACTGTCAATTTTTCAGTATGTGCTTTATTTTTTCTCTGTTTTTTGTGTCTGAATATCTACAGTTTTAGGATGAACCAATGGCTGGAAATTGGTATCATAGTTGTAATCAACCTTTTGAAGAGGATGGGCGGTTTAGATTATCATTTAGGGGCCCATAGAAATGTAAAAATTCAAAAAACTGTCATGGGTGGTGATCACATTGAAAAAACTATCGATCCACCTGAAAACACTGTTCATCTGCCTAGTAACGGTGAGGTGTGATTCAGTTTACCATTTATGGAGGTGTGAACAACTTGGGCTCACAATCAGCCCATTTTTGCACCATTTTAACTCCTATTTTACACATCTTGTGTAAATCAACCCAAAGCAACGTAAATGCATGTAACCGTTACGCATGTGAACCATTTAAATATGTAAATGTGTGCAAACAAATGACCCCTAAACATTTTTGACAATTAGAAAGAGTAATTCTCTATTTCTTATCCATATTCTTCTTGTCCTGTGCACAATTGTATCAAGGAGAAACTCTGATATTCTTCATGTACTATACGCTGGTATTTTTTCTAAAGAGATGAAGACAGACCAAATATCATTTTATGCTGTTTCAAAATTTAATTGCTGCATTCTTTTAGTTTTTCAATTGTGTTTGTACTTTGTAGTAGTTTATTCTTGAGAATTTTCCTATCGTTAATATCTTGAGAATTTGAACTTTAAATAGAATTGGCGGCATAAGCGGAGTAGAGCTTTCAGCTGGTCTTCACTGGTACTTGAAACATTTGTGCATGGCACATATATCCTGGGATAAAACTGGTGGTGTACAACTATCTTCAGTGCCTGAACCAGGATTCCTTCCTCATGTTCATTCTGCTGGTGTTCTGATTCAGAGGCCCGTTCCATGGAACTACTATCAGAATGCTGTTACTTCTAGCTGTAAGCGACTGCTACAAAAGGCCTTTTATATTTAGCTAGTTCTGATCTTCTTTCATACTTGGTCTATTTTTAGTGGGGCTATCCGACAAGTGTGACATTCTTAAAGGGCAAAGCATTCAATGCTTGGTTCTAATGAACCTATAGTTCACTTATGCCAAAATTCCGTGAGCAGTCATCTGGTAGGATTTACTGATAACTAGTTTGCAAATGGATGGTTTGAGGCAAAGCACTTATTAAATTGGTAAATGGACCGTTTAGATGGATGAAGGGAGTTCTTGTTTGCTTGTGTGTGGATTGTTTAAAAACAAAACATAGTCAACATTCTGTATTCCCTTGGGAAAAATACCTATTCAATGGTTGTTTTTGTTCAATGGAGAAGATAAATATTTCATTACTTAGCCTCAGTGGATCCCATCAGATGACATCTTAAGATGACTGTAATAGGGTGTAAACTGTACTGAATGCTTGGCTTTCTGTCACGACCCGGATGCCGGGGCCTTTCGAATTCCGAATTGCAATGTAAAAATGCATGACAATCACCATCATAATTCAAATAAATAATTCAGATTCAAGGAATAAATTAATAAATCTTGAAATTAGAATGAAAACTAATGAAGGAAAAGACAAAACCTTTATTGTTCACAATAATTATAACATTATGTATCTAGTTCTTCTATTTTTCATGTTATCTTTTGCCGTCACAATGCGCATGCCAAAGGCCTACATCATCCAAATCATCACAAGCTCATTCTCTATATTCTGGTTTCCTGAAGTGGGGCAAACCACTCAGTGTACACAGGTGAATATATTTCATAGGTTTTTTTTTTTTTTTTTTTTTCTTTCTTTCTTATATATAACAATAGATTTCCTTGTTTAGCAAATGACATGATGTTATAATGTAAAGAGCATAACGAGAGAGAGAGAGAGAGAGAGAGAGAGAGAAGTTTGGAGGAAAAAGTCATCCCTCAACAGAGGATCGACTCACCATTTTATAATAATACTAACCCTATTCACATGCTATCAATCAGCAGCATTACAATATCAATCACCAGGATTACAATCAGAATGTAAAGAATAAAGAACGTAAATCTCTATACATGGAAGTAAATCTATGACATATCTTAAGACAAGCTGTACACTACTCAATACAGTCCCACACGTGGGATATTCTTCTTGGGCCTAGATGGGCCTATGAGTTATCTTCTACACTCCCCCTTAAATTGATGTGGGAAGACGCAAAACATCAATTTGCGAGTAAGATCATCACGCCGCAGTTTAGGAAGAGCTTTTGTGAATATATCTGCCAACTGATCATGGGTAGAAACATGAGGCAAAGTGATATTCTCAGTAAGAACATTCTGACGAATGAAATGACAATCAATTTCAATATGCTTTGTCCTTTCATGGAAGACCGGATTGTTTGCTATTCGGGTGGCACTGGTATTGTCCCTATACAATGGTGTAGAGGTGCCAACAAGAACACTGAATTCACAAAGAAGATGCTGTAGCCAAATGATTTCGGCATTAGCAGACGACATGGCTCGATATTCTGCCTTAGCAGAAGATTTCGAAACTGTGGTTTGCTTTTTGCACTTCCAGGAACTCAGAGATTCCCCAAGAAACGTACACCAGCCAATGGTATATCTCCATGTATCCGGACAGTCGGCCCAGTCAGCGTCAGCGTCAGCAGTTAAGTGTAGAGAAGCACCAGAAGGGTAGAACAAACCATGATTAAGAGTGCCTTTAACACAGTGGAGGATGCGCAAAGCAGCAGTAAGATGAGGCGTATGAGGATTGCTAATAAACTGGCTAACAGTATGAACTGCATGAGAAATATTTGGTCTGGTCATAGTCAAGTAGAGCAGACTACCCACAATTCGGTGAAAAATGGAAGGATCATCCAAGGGAGAGCCATCATCTGCACTGATTTTGCTGTTCATTTCCATAGGAGTAGCAAAGATGTTGGCCTCATCAGGTCTGGCCGAAGTAACCAAATCTGTTGCATATTTACGTTGATGAACCTGAATGCCCGATTTGTTACAAATAAACTCAAGTCCGAGGAAGTAAGTGAGAGGACCAAGATTTTTCATATGGAAATGGCGAGTAAGATGATGTTTGAGGGAAGTAATGCCAGCAACATCATTGCCACTGATAATCATATCATCCACATAAACCAAAAGAAATGTGTATCCTTGCGGAGTCCATCTGAGGAAGAGGGAACTATTAGAATGACTCTGGCGAAATCCAGTTTGAAGGATTGCAGCCCGAAATTTATCAAACCGAGCCCGAGGAGCCTTTTTAAGGCCATAAAGATCTTTTCTCAGTTTATAAACATGCTGTGGTGGATAAGTATACCCCGGAGGGGGCTTTAAATAAATAGTCTCACGTAAGTTGCCATGAAGAAAGGCATTTTTGACATTCATTTGCCATAGGGGCCAGTTGCAAGCTGCAACTACACAAAGGAGAGTGCGAACAGTGGTCATTTTAGCCACTGGTGTGAAGGTTTCCTCATAATCAATCCCATACTCCCAGAGGCGGATGCAGTTCCCAGTGACTGGGGGGCTGGGCCCCCAGTGAATTTTTGGAAAAAAAAAAAAAAATATATATATATATATTAAGTTAGGCCCAATGTAACTAGGCCCCCAATGATATGTAACCAGGCCCCCAGTAAAATGTATTAGGCCCATTCTTTATACATATTATTAGGCCCATTTTTCAACTATAAAGAGTTGCTTGGAACTATTACTAATGATATTGTAATAGAACTTTTTCAGAATATAAAAACTCATAGGGAACAATTGTGATAAATAAAGATTTCTTTGTTTTATTGCTTGAAACTATTACATTATATTCGTCCCATATAAATAACCCAAAAAAAAAAAAAAATCCGGGGGCGTTGCCCCCGGACCCCCACTACTTAATCGTGCCCCCAGTGAGTTTAAATCCTGGATCTGCCACTGCATACTCCTGCTTATAATCCTGTGCAACCAATCTAGCTTTGTAGCGGTCAAGACTCCCATCAAAGTGAACTTTTATGGAATAGATCCATTTACTACCAATAATAAATGCATTAGCCAGGGCCGGTACCAATTCCCATGTGTTGTTTGCTTTAAGAGCAAGCAACTCCTCAGTCATAGCATCCTGCCAATATGCAATCTTTGAAGACTGTGAATATGAGGGGGGTATAGGAGCACTATCCAAAGAAGTGAAAAGAGCAGGAAAGTCATATTTGTCAGAAGCAATAGAAGACGACTAGATCGTCGCAGAGGTATGACACTATCAATAGAGGAAGTATTAATACATGAGGGTACAGTAGGCAGCATTGGGATAGGATCAGGAGAAAAAGGCCCTGTAGGAGGAACCGTGTTACACCGGACATAGACATTAGTAATAGGTGATGAAGTATTCGCAGGGAATTGTGGCAGATAAGACACAACAACAGGATGATTATCCAAATGTAAAGGAAAAAAAGGAATGTGTTCCAAGAAGATCACATTATGAGATATTTGCATGCGTTTTTTGGATTGATCATAACACAGAAATCCCTTGTGTTCGGTACTGTAACCTAGGAAGATACATTTGGTAGCCTGTGGTGACAACTTAGTGCACTCTATAGGTGGAAGATGGACAAAGCATAAGCAACCAAAAATACGTAAGTGAGAATATGAAGGGGTATGACCAAAGAGAGCTTCATATGGAGTAGTCTTTCCTAGAACAGAGCTAGGATGGCGATTGAGGAGATACACAGCAGTCTGTGCAGCATCACGCCAAAAATTTGGAGGAACTAAGGATGCAAGTAGGAGAGTACGAACAGTTTCAAAAATATGCCTGATCTTCCTCTCCATAACACCATTTTGCCGTGGAGTATGCGGGCAGGATTTTTGGTGAAGAATGCCTTTATCAGAAAGGAAGGTAGAAAAATCATGGGATATGTATTCTCCACCGGAGTCAGACCTAAGAATTTTTATATCTTTCTTAAATTGTGTTTGAACCATATTGTAAAACTTTTGGAATAGAGAAAATACTTCAGATTTGAAGCGCATGAAATAAACCCAAGTGAATCGAGAATGATCATCAATGAAGGTCACATAATACTTAAACCCTGTCCTACTCAAAGTGGGCGCAATTCCCCAAACATCAGTGTGAACGATATCAAAAGATGATAACGCATGAGAACGATGAATAAGAAAAGGCAAGATATGACTCCTACTCAAACAACACGTTTCACACTTAGATTGAAGTAAAGAGGACATCATTTTATTATCAATAGTGGGTTTTAAACAACCAATTTTAAACAAAGAAAGTAAATAAGCATTGTTCACATGACCAAGACGACTATGCTACATAGTCCACAATTTATCTAACTGAGGGGAAGAAGAAGAAAAAGAGGGAATGATGTCCAATGTCTAGCAGAAACAGTCGACCATGTTTACTCCCCGTTACGATCACCTTCCCAGTTCGCCGCCTCTTTATGACACAACCAGTGGAAGAAAAGTTAATATGGTACTCATCATTAATAAGTTGTCCGACAGAAAGTAAATTGGTTGATAATTTGGGAAAAAAAGTAGATATTGGGAAGATGGAGGGACTGGCCAGAGACACCAACTAAAGTAATGGTACCAATTCCAAAAATTATTAATTGGTATTCGTTGGCAATGGTGATTTTGTCTTTGCCAAGTTAAGGGCGAGAGGTTGTAAAGCTACTTTCTACAGAAGTTATGTGGTTTAATGCTCCTGAATCTAAAAACTATGTAGATGGGGTGATGGATGAAGACAGAGAGACTGAAGAATGAAAAGCAGGAAATGCTAGAGGAGAATGAGATTGATATTGACCACCATTGAAACCCATAGATGCATATGCTGAGGTCATCATGTTCTGAATCAGTTCTTGAATCTGGGCTGGAGTCATGGATACAGCCCCAGAAGAAATGCTTTCCGTATCAGGGAGAGGTGCTTGAACTTGGAACGTAGTTGGAGCATTTTGTCTGGGCACAGTGGAAGGATTTTGCTTTTGCTGGTGCCCATTCTTTCGCTGTAAGCTGCGATAGTCATCAATAAGATAACCAGAGCGTTTGCAATAGCTGCAAACCAATTTCTTATGACAGTTCTTGGCCATATGACCAAAGCCTTTGCATTCATAGCATTGAGCAGGCTTCTGATTGGGGGCTGCCAGGAGAGCAGAATCGATAGGGAGAGGAGCTAGGAAGGCCTTTGGATCTTCAAGAATGGCACGCTGAGAGTTTAGGCAAAGTTCTTCTCGAAGGACTTCTTGGAAGCATGTATCCAGGTTCGTAGAGACTTCTCTATTCATGAGAGTGGACCGAACATATTCGAATTCGGGTCTGAGAGTCATAAGGAACTGGCTGATGTGGGTTTCCTCTTGTAATTTAAGAGCCTTAGACAGAAACCCAGCATAAACAGTCTGAATAATCATAGCATCCCTCTTAGCCCATAAGGTGAGAAATCCATTGAAGTACGCTTGTACAGATTTACCGCCTTGACTGAATTTTGCAGTTCACTATCTAGTTGAAATTTGCGAGCTTTATTTGTTTGATGATAAACATTCTTGAGATGACCCCACATATCTGATGCGGTAGTATATGCTTAAAGAGCAATGGCAAGAGAAGGGTCAGTGGAATCAAGAATCCAAGTGATGACCTTAGCATTTTCTTTAGACTAGGTGGGTAATGCTTTTGTGTCAGTAGTATTTGTAGTAGGTTTAGTTATCGATCCATTAAGATAACCAAACAATCCTTGGCCTTCTACAAAGTTCTGCAGATGAAAAGACCAGGCCATATAATTATTCCCATTAAATTTAACAGGAATAACATCATACTTGTCCATAGTAGAAAAGAAGTAGCAGCAGTACTAACAACAACAAATAGCAACCAAGGACAACAAATGACAACATCAACAACAACTATGCAAATAACATCAAATAGGACTGACAATGCCAGCAGCAACAATACCAAAAAAAAAAAAAAGTAGCAACAGTGCCAAAGAAAACAAAATGAGTGCTGCTATCTGCACACTGGGAATTGCTCTCCACACACTGCATCATATGGAGACTAAAATGCCCACTTGTAAATTTACCAAAATGATTGCATTTCACCCCCTCCCCCTAGAATCTTTCTACACACTGCGTTTTCCCTCCCATATTTTCATATGAGAAGGGTTTCTACTTGATTCACTCCTCTCTACTTGCTACATTGACTCCTCTCCCTTAGACGAATTATCAGTGCTTCTGAAGATACATTTCACTCTTGGTCTCACTCCCATTGCTATCCCCTTTCTTTCATCTTCTCTCCCGGTTTAAATCTTCACCTTATTCTCTATTGACTTCATCTCATTAATCTTGATTTCATTCTAAGTTGATACCCACTTAATTAGCATTCTTAAGCAATGGACGAGCGAAAGGACAAGTAGACGATACCTCCCAATCATTCTAGCAGTGTTAAGGTAAGTATATTCATCGCGATTTGTGTTTTAGTCTGAGACGAACCGTTCGGTCCTGCATATTTGATCGGATGTCTTTAGAGCGGCAACATAGCATCGATCAATTCAGAAGTGAACGGCACTACATAGTCGTACAGAAGAATTATGTTCGGACATTATTGACCGAACATAAGCAATCTGTGCGGCTGTTTTTGTCCGAAGAATTTAATTCTGTCCAAATATTTAGAGCCGTCTAGTTGTATCATTTACATACTCTAACAAAATTGGTTCTATAGCAGTTTCATGCGCTCACTGAATGCAGCAAGGTTGGCTCGGAATGTGTGGTCGACTATAGTAATGAGTTTATAACCCAAGAGGTAATAAATGTAGATGAATCATTCGATATTTAAATTGATGTAGTCACTTGGTTCAATATAATTTTGTTTGGTTATGTGCAGATATTCACAAGCCGAGAAGCCCTAATTAATTAGGCTCGTGACGTTGGGAGGAGAAATGGTTTCATTGTTGTGATTAAGACATCAACAGCGCCCAACAGGAGAAATAAAAAACCAAGGCTGACCCTTGGGTGTGAGAGGAGTGGGTCTTATAGAGACACGAGGATAACTAAAGATGGGACCATTGGGAAGAAATTGAAGCTGACTGGTTCGAAAAAATGTGGATGCCCATTCACGTTACAAGGCAAAGTGATGGGCTCAAATGAGGAATGGATGTTGCATGTAGTGTGTGGTCTGCATATTCATCTAGCTATAGACTTCCTAGAAGGGCACTCATTTGCAGGGAGATTAACAGAGGAAACTTCATTGCTGATTGACATGTCAAAGAATATGGTTAGGCCAAAGGATATCTTGGTGACACTGAAACATAAAAATGAGTTAAATGTAAGCACAATGAAGACCATTTACAATGCATGTCATAGGCACAAAGTTGCGGAGAGGGCTGGATGGAGTTAGATGCAACAGCTGTTGAAATTATTGGCGGACCATAAGTACATCGAGTGGTATAGGAATTGTCCTGAAACAGATATTGTCATTGACTTGTTCTTCACACACCCTACCAGCCTAGACCTATTGCGTGCATTTCCTCATGTGTTGATAATGGACTGCACTTACAAGACCAATCGGTATCGAATGCCCTTATTGGAGATTGTTGGAGTGACATCCACAGAGAAGACTTTTTCGGTATGCATTGTATATCTCCAGAATGAACATGAAGACTGCTACTCATCATTGGGTATTTTGCGCAAAGTTATTGGCGGGGGTGTTCTTCCTAGTGTTATTGTCACTGATAGAGAGATGGCTTTAATGAATGCCTTATCTAATGTTTTCCCCAGCGCCAAACATCTTTTATGCAGATGGCATATTAACAGAAATATTTTGGCTAAATGCAAGAAGTTGTTTGAGACGAAGGAAAATTGGGACCGGTTTATAATGAGCCGGAACATGTTGATCTCCTCGTCCACAAAGGAACATTACAATCTGCAATTCAACTTATTTCTAAAGGAGTTCATCACCTATCCGGCAGCAGTTCAGTATGCTAGTGCGTCTTGGTTAGACACGTACAAGGACAGATTTGTGGCTGCCGGGACGGACAAGGTCATGCATTTTGGGAACACTACAATAAACAGGGTGGAGAAGCGGCAGCTTGGATCAAGCCAAGGGACTTTTGAAGACTCTTGGACGAAGATTCACAACCTACTGCAGCTGCAACATTTAATGATAAATGCATCATTTGAAAAAAGTAAGGCGGTTGTGCAACATAATTTCAAGCCTTCTGAATTCAATGAACTTCGTGGGAATATTTCTGTAAGTGCATTAGAGAAAATCTTGGCCGAGACGAAGCAAGCCTCGTCAGTTGGTATTGATCGAGATGCTTGTGGCTGTGTACTTTGACACACACATGGTTTACCATGTGCTCATGAGATTGCAGAATACATAAGTGCTGGGCGCCCTATTCCTTTAGATTGCATGCATACCCATTGGCGCAAGCTTGACTTGCTATCTACCGCTTCTGCCCAAGACTCCAATGCCAATTTGGATTGCATGCCAGAGATAGATTTAATTGTCGAACAATTCAAAAGCTATGATTAGAGTAAGAAGTTACAAATCTTGAATAAGCTCAGGGAGCTAGCAAAGCGTTAGACTACCTCATTGATCTAGCGAAATGTGGAAACTAAAGTTAGGGGGCACCCAAAATTGAAATTACATAATTCTACTAAACGTGAACCCTCTTCCTTTGAATTTGTTGAATCAGCTTAGGACAACTACTCCGTTGTCTTAAAGATCGAAGAGATTATTGTCAGTAGTGGGGCCAACTTGGTGCCCGTGAAGAGGTTGATGCTTAAGTAAAAGGTCAGTCACACCTGAAATTTGAAGCCAATTTCTTATATTAACACACTCTCAGATGGTTTAAGGCGTTATATTCATCATGTAAAAGTTGTCACTGCGGATGGCAATTGTGGCTTTAGAGCCATTGTAGAGTTGATGGGACTTGGTGAGGATTCGTGGCAACAGGTACGGAAAGATCTTTCTAAAGAGTTAGTGACCCATGCAGAACACTACAGACAATTGTATGGATCACACCAAATGGTTGATGAACTTCTCCACATCATATCTTACCAAGGGGATTGCCCTCCTTATGATCGGTGGATGAAGATGCCGGACATGAGACATCTAATTGCATCGTACTATAACGTTGTCCTATACCACCTGTCAGTTGAACAATGCCTGACTTTTCTTCCCTTTTGATCGGTGCCTATTCCTACTGCTGCTAGGTGGGAGATCACAATCGGTTTTGTCAATCAGAACCACTTTGTTCAGGTGATAATAGTAAATGCGTATATGTACCTATCTTATTTTGCCTGAAATGCTAATGTGACTCACTTGAACTCCTTGTCCTGTGTAGGTTTTCCTCGTACAAGGTCATCCAATTCAACCCACTGCTACTAATTGGATTTGTCACCATCACCTTTCTGCAGATGGTTGGGTTACAGCTTATCAATCTCGGATCCAACATTTCAGAGAAATTATCAGTCCATTAGTTGCCACACGCGAAACCATCGAGTTGGAATGATTGTTTTATTTTATAAGAATGTGCAAGGATCCAATTTTTTATTTCTCAATGAAATTGAGCCTTGTTGTAACCTTTTCATTTTTGTTTTTATAAAAGAACCTTCCATATCTCTTCATGGTGCACGGCACATCATTTAAGATGAATCTGCTAATTTTGTTAAACTAAACGATCTTGATACTCTGGACAATATCAGTTTACACGCTCTAGCATAACTGAGCCAATTTTTAATGATCGGACTTCATGACTGAGTGGAAATCATTCGTATGACGCTGAGACGCCGAACAATTAATATAGTGTCGGCCCTGATACGCCGAACACATATTCAATGTTTGGCACCAACAGTGGCAAATTGGACAATATCAGTTTACAACACTACATCATCCATTTCATCTAGATGCCATGCAAATGAGCTAAATACAACTTTCAAATTCTGAAGTATACCACAAATTGCACAATAAAAATACATCTATAAAGAGGCCAAAGTATATCAAAAAATGTACATGTACCATCCTTGGTACCCAAAAAATTGCACAATATCAATTTACAATCTTTCAAAATCAGTACTTCAATCAGAACCACTAAAATGTAAAACCACATTTGCTAAGTCCACATCCTAGACCCCACGTCTCCCTCTGCGGCTATAAGTGCGTGTCTCGCTGCGATGCGGTCTATGAACAAGATCTTTCGGATCAGCTCCATCTAGCAGCCTGTTGACATCCTTTAGGGCCTCGTACAAGGCATCAGGATCCCGGCCACTCAGACTATGCCCTCTCCTTAGAATCGGCTGAATAATACTTTGAGCGTTCACGATGCCCTGTTCATTGATCACATAATGCACAAATTAGTCAGTTTGTTCAATTGACTAGACATAATATAATAGTTAAGTTGTTAGGCGTCATACCAATCGTGGGTCTATAGAAGAGCTGCCTTGAGAATCTTGAACACGCGGATTAAACGTGGAGCAATGTGCAAGGTTTTGAATGATTGGGTGCGACACTCGGAGGAACCATTCCATATAATTGGGTGCACAGTCCCATGGATGCGCCACAGGCACACCACGCTCCATCAGAGACAGCAGGTGGTTATGCCATCTCTCCTATATTTGGTCCAGGTAATAGTATGCGATCCGATACTGATTTGCGGTGGCACCCCTAGTGGCGTGATGTGGAGCTAGTGGAGTGGGGGGAATGCGTTGGACCCTACCAAGCTGCCTAAGCACCCAATCCAGATGATATGGTTCAACGATGTCCATGCATTTAAGACAGCAAGTATAATAAGCAACCTCGTGAAACGGGTGATTTGCCCTGTGCTCTCGATAGGGGTCCCACACTACCTGTAACATTAATTAAGAAATGCATTAGTTAAAAGATACGGTACTCATTTACTCAATTTTTATGTTATAAATTGTAATACCTTACGTCATGGGCACCAAGATCGTCAAGTGCCTCTCGTAATGACTGCAGGTTGGACATTTGGTCCCCAGACTCTCTTCATACAGGAAATTAGACAGTTTCACTGTTTAGCACTTAGTCACAGCCTTAAAACATTGTTCGGCCCTGATTATCTGTGTGGAGAATATAGTTTCGACATCACCTCATTGTGGAAATGTGACCCTTTCGGTCATGTAGTGTCATCAAAATATTAAATGCTCGGACTTATGATGCCATAAAGAATCTTCTTACTCGGAACCACATTGCCGAAAATATAAGATCTTTACAGTACATCGAGGCCGAAAAGATTATTCTTTTTCGGACCCACAGTGCCGAACAGTGTCGTGAAATTGAAACAAAAACAATGACAATGGTTGGAAATGGGGGAGAGAGAGGCGCATGAGGGAGAAGATAAACTCTGAATAAACCAAATACTTGATCTTAAAAGAACACTACAAGCATTTCTAAGCAAGCATTTAGATGAACTCTGAATAAACCAAATACTTGATCTTAAAAGAACACTACTTAATCATCTGTAAAAGAAATGAAGTACTCATATCCTCCTTTTGCTCTAACATTTATGGGTCCAGACACATCAGTATGCACTAACTCCAATAAATCTTTGGCCCTATTGCCCTTAGATGAAAATGATATTTTGGTCATTTTGCCTTCCAGACAGGAGTTGCAAACAGGCATTGGTTCCATTACCAATGAAGGCAAGATACCATCTTTCACTAGCCTGTCAATCCTGTTTAGGTTTTATATGACCTAGCATCAGGTGCCAAAGTTTTGTCGGATTAGATGAAGGTGACTTCCTCTTTAATGATGGTCTATTAATTATTTCGGTGTCATGTATCTCATACATTGTGAGAGTTAACAAATAAAGGCCATTGATTACCTTGCTAGAACATATAAAAGTACCGTTTCTCTTTATGACAACTTTCGTACCAAAAGTAATAGAATAACTTTTATTTACCAAACTAGAAACTAAAATTAAATTTCGTCTTAAAGACGGTACATATAATGTATCTAACAAAATCAACTTAATGTTTGAAAATAATAAAGTAACTACTCCCATTGACACCGCTTCTGCCGTCGCATTTGATCCCAGGTTAACAACGATTTTGCTGTCACTAAGCCTCCTGGTTTCCTCGAATCCCTGCAACGAATTACATAAGTGATTAGTTGCACCGGAGTCAATACACCAGGATTCTAAAGTACTAGTTGCAAAACTAACTTCAGAAACAATTTACTCAATCATACCTGAGGTCGTTTTCTTAGACAGAAAATCAGGACAATTCCTCTTCAAATGTCCTGTCATACCATAATGGAAACACTTTCCCTTTGCTCCCGTACCCTTAGCCTTGGCCACACCACCAGTAGTTCCATTCTTCACCTTAGGATCCTTGGGGACTGATTTCTTCTTGCCTTTCTAGCCTTTGCCTTTTGGCTTGGACCTAGCAAATGACTTTTCTGTCATGAGGGCAATTTGCTTCTTCATAATCCCCTCCGTTGCTACCTGCTGGCTAGATAGCTTAACTAAAGTCAGATTCAACTTATTCATATTATAATTAATCTTGAAATGGTGTAATGAATCTGGTATCGATTCGAGGATCTTGTCAATCTGCGATTTTGTGTCAATCGCAGCACCCAGTACATCTAATTCATTCAATGAGTCCATCATTTTCAACATGTGGTCCTCTACAATTGTTTCGTCAGCCATCTTAGTGCTCATGAGCATCCTCATAGCAGCCTGCCTTACAGGTCTCCCTTGGTTCACAAACATCTCCTTTAAGTTCGATATTATATCAAATGCACTCTTATAGGATCGATGTTGGTGTTGTAAAACACTAGACATGGATGCCTACATATAACATCTGGCCATTTCATCGTCTTTGGTCCATTTGATCACGTACCAGAGGTGAGTGAATCTTCCTAGTTAACTAGATGATCAATTAAGATGATTGATATTGTGATGTGATTTGAATATTCTGTGTTGAGAAGATCTGCCGGTTAAGAAATGATATATTATGAGTAATCAATAGCAAGAAGATCTGTTGAATCATATGTATATGCTGTATTACATGATCTGTTGAATCTCATGATAATAGATAAGGGATTGTTGTTAATAGATTTGGATGTAGGAATATGTAATAGATTTGAAAATCTGATGGAAACAGAGACAGTTGTGGAGTAGTATTTTGATATTGGAGAGTTGTGGGACCCCATGGCCCACCTGATCCCAGATCAGGTCCAGAGATCTAGTAGGACACGGCTGGCAACCCTGGTAGTGTTGGACTGAGATGGACTGAGACCCAGCTGGTCCACTATCTTATTTCAATTACTGATTGGAGGCGGACATCTTGTAGAAAAAAAAAAAAAAAAGAAAAAGGTCGACAGTCTCTGTGGGACCCATCAAGGGATCTGATCAAAGATCAGAACCCCATAACTGAGAAGGGACCCCTGGGCGACCCCTGTGGTGGTGGTCCCATGGATAGTGGGCCCATATACCCCACCATCCAATAGATGGATAATTCTCAGGCGTGAAATTGACGAAGACGGGGCTGTAGGTCGACATCAATTGAAGAGGGCCCAGGGACGACCTGAATGGTGGTGGTCCCATGTGGCTTGGGCCTCATTTGCCTAGATATCTAGAAGCTTCAATTTTGTTAACCGTAAGGCTTACTGTGCATGTTTGTTGAAATTGTGGGGCCGGTAAAGATGTCTGATGGTGAATCCAATCCATTAAGAGTAAAGCCTATCCTTGGAGGACCTTAGACATTAGGTATGATCTTGGTTTGGTCCAGTGGGACCCATTGGATTTTATATTAAGAGGTCCAGATATAAACTGTTTGTTTATTTTATGTTCTGTATGTTGAGATTAGTTCTGAAAAAGGTTTAATAATTGAGAAATACCTGGATTTTGGTGTAGAAATATTAAATATCTTCTTACTTTTATGAAGTGAAGTTTTAAGAATTATGATTAACTGTGATTAATCCTTTAAACTGCGAGTAATTAATGTTATATTTATAATAAAGTGTGGGCCACCCCTATATCACTCAATAATATTATGATAAGAAGTGGGGCAGTGATTAGTAAGCGGGCATAGGTTGGGCCCACGCTGCTGTTGACACGTTGCTGACATGTGTGTTCAATTATATGTTCTAGTTGTTATGTGTTTGTGAGATATTATGCACTGGGTCCCAGATGTGAGATGTTGGACTTTGTGTCCGGGCCGTTATAGTGGCTGGTCCTTAGTGGACGAGAATGGCCATTATGATGGCGGGTCCTTAATGGACGTGTTTGATGAGACGGGGTCATGGTTACCGGTATACATGTATACGATGGGCCTTTTAAGGCGTGCTAATGTGCATGGGCACGGATTTGGATGTGAATATACTTTTAATGATATTTGATTTATTGATTCAGATTGTTGATTATGTGATGTTATGTTATATGTGACTTGTGTAATTAGGAAAATTCATTCACCAGTACTATTGATGTTGTATTGCCCCGGAATCTAGGTCGTGACAAAGTTGGTCAAAATTTTGATTAAGACTAACTATCCATGAGCCCCCTATCATTCCTTATCATCTAAGTTTCTCATACCAAATAATGTATGACTCCTGATAAACTTTGGTTTTTAAAATGCACAAGGCAAATCCTTGGGGATACTACGTCACTATTTTAGCTAAGTGTGACCCACCAACTAGTATTGCGTGACAACTGTTGTGGGCAGCGCCTCCTTGGGGAGTGAGCCTCCACTCCGTCTCACCAACACTATCCTAAGGAGATCCATATCTAGTAACCAAAAAAATGAAAACCCTCCGTGGGGAATGGCCATTCTAAAGTTGGTGCGAGGCTAATACTTTCCTTACAATGGACCTATGGTGGAAAACTATGAGGATTTCTCAATTTAAACACCCCGCTCCCGCTTAATATTTTAGAATTGTGGATTTCCTTTTTAGGTATTAGAGCCCACATATATAAACATCAAATCATCTCATGATATGACCAATGACTGGTTCCAAGTCAAGTTAAATTTAAGGAAAGTCCAGTTTCTAAAGAAGTAGGTGGGCCTTATAGATAGGTTTCAAAAACTTTTGACCCACTTGATGCAAGGATCAAGTATCCATAAGGCTACAAACCCAATCCAGGATCCAAAACCTCAATATCATCAACCATGATCAGTAAGAAGCTATCTCTAAGATAGAAAAAGGCAGCACCATGCATCCACAATAAATCTACAAAATTCAAAAGCTTGGTTGTGCTTTAATGGACATGTAGACAACTTGCTTGATGAAGAACTCTTTCTTTGAAGCAAATTAGGATCTCCAAGACCTCGTAGTCTTCCACGTTATTACCCGTAGATCTCTATTCTCAAGGAGAAGGGTGGGATCTCCAAAAGAAATCAACTAGAAGCTCTAAGGAAACCAGAAGGGAAAACTAGAAGAGAGAGGGAAGGGGCGTGCAACACTTGCACACTAGGGGTCTTGGGCGTGAATTCCAAAGTGTGGAACTGGGAGGGTTGGACGTCCAAAAGCCTCCTCCTTTTATAGCATGAGGAACCTCCTCTTGCTTACTAATTATTATTAGTAGTCCACTTCCAAAACAATTAGTAACTTACTATTATCACAATTAGAAGTCTTACTTCAACTAGGATTAGTAACTTTCTATTTCCTTTCATTTTAGAGTTTAAGTAGAATTAGTAACTATCTAATAACTTGGGCTAACGTGGGGACCACTAGGGATTCCATAGAAAGCTGACTCCAATTGGGACACCCTGACCCCATTTATCATGTGCAATCTTGGCCCACATTTAATTGCAAATAATTCCACTATATAAATGCAACTGAACTCCGGTCTTAGGAATAAATTACATAAAGACCCTAAACTTCCTTATCACTACAAGTAGGCCCCTCCATCTATATCCATGGATCCATTGGATTCAACCTGTCCAACCAATTTAGATCTATATTTTATTATCCTTGAGACTCAATCAATTATAGTGATCATCAGTACCTATCTAATTAACTCTTAATTGGGATGGGTGCGCACTTACCAATGATAAATCCATTAATTGGCATAAGGGGATAATGAGGATAGATTCCATCTTGACCATTAAATGTTCCCACAGTCCTACTACCATTTACCCAAGACACCGAGGTGTTGACCTACAATTGGCCTCACTCATCGGTGACTCAAAGCAAATGAATAGACAGAAACTTAAGTTCATTAATGTCTCAGGATTATGAGCCTATTGCTAGGGAATTATGAG
The DNA here is from genome assembly GCA_028538565.1 of Umbellularia californica. Classification (NCBI taxonomy): domain Eukaryota; kingdom Viridiplantae; phylum Streptophyta; class Magnoliopsida; order Laurales; family Lauraceae; genus Umbellularia; species Umbellularia californica. The sequence continues at coordinate 46,179,130 of JAPQWN010000008.1, forward strand.
AGCAGACCTTAAAGTAAAGATAGTGTTTAATAAGGTGCTTCTCATAGTCCTTTAATACATCTAATGTACTAGCGTGATGATTCAGAGTCTTACACTCTGATGATTGAGACAAATCACACTATTTCATAGTGATCACAATGCTGCAACCTTGTCAGATGAGATTCCCAATCTCATCACTGGTTGCGAAGCTATTTAAGTATAAGATTTGTGACACATGTCTCTGGCGTATGGATCTCATCCATACATATGTACTACATCTAATATATTTGTGGACTCGTGTTCATCTAATTAACCATCATATCATTTGTATTGGTTTTGTGTGAGCAGGGAACAAAAACATTCATCTCATGAAAAGTAAACATGATTATATTAAAATAAATCAATTTATTACATCATCCATTGGATTGAGACCATATAATAAAAAATCTTGCCTGCGGACTCCTCAGCAAAATGGTGTTGTGGAGAGGAAGAACATGCATATTCTTTAAACTGTTCATACTCTCCTAATTGCATCCTTATTTCCTCCCAAATTTTGGTGTGATGCTGCATAGACTGCTGTGTATCTCCTCAATCGTTATCCTAGCTCCGTTCTAGGAAAGACTACTCCTTATGAAGCTCTCTTTGGTCATGTCTTTTCCTACTCTCACTTACGTGTTTTTGGTTGCTTGTGCTTTGTTCATCTTCCACCTACAGAGCGCATTAAATTATCACCATAGGCTGCCAAATGTATCTTTCTTGGTTACAGTACTGAACACAAGGAATTTCTATGTTATAATCAGTCAGAAAAAGCATGCGGATATCTCGTAATGTGATCTTCTTGGAACATATTCCTTTCTTTTCTTTGCGTTTGGATAATCATCCTGTTGCTGTTTCTTATCTGCCACAATTCCCTGCGACTGGTTCTCTGTCACCTATTACCAATGTCTATGTCCGGCGTAACACGATTCCTCCTGTGGGAACTCGTTCTCCTGATCATCTCCTAATGCTACCTACTGCACGTATAAATGCTTCTTCTGATAGTATCATACTCTTGCGACCCTCAGTCGTCCTTCAGTTCCCCGTGACTGATATGGCTTTCCTGCTTAACTTCTTTGGATAGTGCTCCTATACCCACATCATATTCACAGGCCTCGAAGATTGCTTACTGGCAGGATGCTATGACTGATGAGTTGCTTGCTCTTGAAGCAAACAAAACATGGGGATTGGTTCTTGTGCGACCTCGGACCAAGATCCCCGGCCCGGCGCCGCGAGCGCGCGGTTTCCCATAAGTTCCCGTGGTGAGGATCCCAAGAGGTGGGAAAAACTCACACGATCATGGTTGCGGAAGCATGTTGCAAATCACATCTAGATGAAGCATAATAATTTCAAGATGCATAAGTAAAATCATCAAGACGTAATTTCAGAGAGAGAAATGTAAACATAGCATATCCTAAATAGTTCAAGTTTCAAAGTTAGCAAAAGTAAGTTAAAGTTTAATTTACATTCCCATAAGTGGCCAACAAAGGGGAAGGCCAATACATTGCCAAAAGACAAAAGCTGTAACCCTTGGCAAAAAGAAACGTGTCTCATGATCCCACCCGATGTCTAGATTACGTCGTCGGGTTGCCACTCTCGGGCTAGGGGTGGCTCAATAGCCTCCTCCGAACGCTCTTCCTCAAATGCAACATCGCCTGCACCTGAGCACCAAAACAACAAGGATCAAACACGACTGTTTGGCAGGTGATCAATTTAGGCATGAGCATAAATCAATTAAAGTTTGAAAGGACAATGATGAAACAATTTACTAAATTTAAAACAATTACATGACTAAGATGCATTTCAAGGAAAACGGAAGTCCATAAATGATATACGAAACGAAACTCGCATGAATACATACAATGTCATGATTAGTAAATTCACATTGAGCCCATCCTTTCTCTATCATACATGATGACAAGAGTAAAGAAAGACAGAGAAAAGAGAGACAAAGCAAAGCAAAATCCCACGCCACACGAGGTAGAAGGGGAACTGGCGCGGAACCGGGACAAAGCGAAGATGTGTATATAGATACACGATAAATCTGCAGATAGTCCATATGTTTAAGGACCCCCGAACAAGTGGATTAGACTGAAGGGGTAGTCCAAGTTCAGTGGTATTCACCTGAATTCATGAATGCACAAAACAATGCGATACATATACAAAACGGATCGAAAATAAGGGAAATCACGTACCAAAACAAGGCAAAGCAAGACTAAACAGAAATAGCATAAGCTATAGCAAATCGAAGCATAAGAAGTGATCCCCTTATTAGTTCTTGAAAAAATTCAAAACAAAGCTGATACATTCAATTCGAAACATGTGCAAAACAATATACATCCTGTCAAAAATGAGATTTGGAAACAAGCTTATCAAGTATATGTTAAGACCCTTTATTTGACCCTCGTGTATTTGAAACCCAATGTCGAAATTAAAAACAAATTGGTGCCCCCGAAGCTAAAAGACATTTTAGATTTCAAATGCACAATCTCAGTTAAAAGTCCCTTAACATATTATGGTTTTCATTCCTACAGAACTCCTTCTAAAACAGTTCAATTTGCAAATTCGTTAGCTCTCAGTCACCTGTCGGCTAGCTGACGTGGTGTAGGTCTGCTAGTCGCCAGCTGACCGACGGCTGACCGCTTGTCTCCAAACCAGAAGTTGTAGCGTTCTGGAATTGTAACCGAATTGGAGGTCGGTCACCCTTCGGTTTGCTGTCGGTTACCTGTCGGTTAGCCAACAGCTAACCGTCGACCCTCCTGATGAAAAGCATGCTTCTGGAATTGTAACCGACAGGGGTTCGGTTACCTGTCGGTCACTTGTCGCTAGCTGATAGCTGTCCCCCAGCTGATCGACCCTGTACGGGCAGTTCAGTTCAGGTTCATATTTTTCACACTCTTCTTCACATTTCCCTTCCTTTTATTCTTAAACAAGCCTTTACACTTCCAAAACCTACAAGACTTCCAAGAGAGCCAATTTCCAACATTTCCTTAACACAACTTCTCCATTCATCACCACATTTCTATATTTCATCAAAACAAGATCAAGTTTCAACACAAGTATTGAAATTCAAATCCAAAACAGTGGCAAAGCATTTGACGAGTAATCAAATGACATGCATGTGAACAAAAGGACCAAATAAAAGGATTAATTAACAAAACCTACTAAACATAAACATGCATTTTGCAAGCGAAAATGGCTTAGATGTCTTCCATGCAACAAGAACCTAGATTAATCACTTGCCTTGATCCAAAATGCAATTCAAAGACCTTCTCAAAGATCCCTCTCAAGAACTGAACCAAGATCTACACAAACCCCAAGAAAAGACCCTAAAAAACCAACAAATTTTGACAACCAAAACCCCATCTCGAAAATGGGTTTGCATGTTAGAAAAACAAGTTCCTTAGGAGCTAAAATGACTCCATTGAAGAGATGTGCTGAAGCTCTTACCTAAAGGTGTCCAAACAAGAAGCAAAGAAGAAGAAGAAGAGATTGCCCAGCTGAAAACACCAAACAAATGTGTCCAATGGAGAGCTAAGAAGGAGAGGAAAAAGATGGTAAACTTAGATCTCCAATCCAAGTCCAAATGCTAGGGCATGCGAGGAGAGAAAGGTGGAAGATAAGGAGAGTTTTCTTCCCAGGTTCTGAGTTCTGCAACTGAAATGGAGTTTCAGTTATGAAACGTGAGTGGGTGAGGGAGATGAATTAAGTTGTGTGGGTTGTGGGCCCCACTAGTCCAAAAACTTCAAATGGCTGAAACATGTTCTTGCGGGCCCATATGAGATCGATGAAGAAGGATAAAATGATCCTTGAAAAATCTAGTTTCCAAAAAGTATAATTTTCACATAGTTCTGAGATTTCGAAAATCGTGTCTAGATTTGAGTGTGAAAAATTCAATTTTACCCTTTTGGGCCAAAACACGGGTTTCTCGGCTTTGAACAAAGACGGACTGAATATGAAAGTTGTGGGTAATAATAGAATAATTCAAAAGAAATCAAAATCAAAATTTAATCAGAAATCCAGAATCACCATCCCATTCTTACACGTGCACTTAGGGTATCCCTGAGCTTGTCTGATTCAAACCCAAACACTCTCAAAATTTCCAAAGCTATGTCCAAGACTAAGTCCAAACATATTCTTATTAGATATAAAAGAGCATAAAGAGAGACAATGGAGAGAAGAGTTTTGGAGGAAAAAGTGATACCTCAATGGAGGATCGACTCACCAATTTATAATGTATTGTTTCCTAATTACATGCTATCAATCATAGTAAGTGTGGGTGATTACATAATACCGAGATGATCTTCAGCCTGAACATTAGTACCAATTAGGGGTTACACCGACCTCATTTAACCCAGCTCGGCAAGACGCCAGCTGGTACCGAGTTGAAGTTGGACCCGGTAAGTGTACCGGCCGCACTCTTTCTGGGCTCTGCCTCGAGCGTCTCGGTAATAGTACCCGACCTCAAGCAGGCCTGATTTCGGTGGTCTCCGTCTTGGTCCACTTGACCGAGATGGGCATTGGGCGTCTAATCTCTTTTATGAGATGGAACGGCTACTTTGCAGAGCCCCCTGACAGATAGGGTGGCCGCCGAATATTGATAAGGGATCTTCCCTATCACGTCCACATTTATGTGAGGGATTTGATGAGACATCCGATGGGACAGGTATCCTCACCTACCCCCATTAAGGATCCTAGGAGTGGGCTGATGGGACAAGTATCCCCACCTACCTCCACTATGGAACCTTCTACTCCCTCCTACATATACCTGCATGGTAACCCCATAACAGGTACGCAAGATATACAGTATACACTTTGCTATTTTGCTCATCTTCTTCCTCACTTCACCCTAGTTCAGTGACTGCACTAACTCAGGCGCTGGAGTGCCTTTGGCTGACAGCAGCCTCGGGCCCTGACCTCTGTTTTCTTCTCCCTTATAGGTTTTGGAGCATCAAAGACGTTCCTGCTCAGCTAAACAGCTTATCCTTAAGCTCCCATTATCATCTAAATCAAGTCCGTAACTTTTAGGCACGCACAATTTGGCGTCGTCTGTGTGGAACGATCTGAAAAATCCATATTTTCATTTTAACAGCCATGCCTCCAAAGGCTAGGAAGGGAAAAAGCATTGCTGGACCATCCAGGCCCAGGCAACTAGAGATGTTCCTGCCTCACCTACCGCCTTCACTGGTGACAAACCAGGCAGGAACGCTGGTGACGAACCAGCAAGGAGTTACCAGGCAGACACCGCCCAACCCTCAGCCGAGGAGAGTTGGCGGAGAACCCGGTATTCAAAGTGTAGGATCGCCTGTCACGGTGACACACTCGTCGTCAAGAGAAGTGGCGGCTTCTCCTCGCCACGGTCCCGTGATAGAAAGGGTCAGACCAACTACCATTCAGGCAGAGCGTCCGCGACTGGAGGTTGTTTTCACCGAGCTACCTAGTAGGGATGTTCCTCTTCAGGGACAGGCCTAACGGGGTAAGGCTCCAGTGCAGTCTGATCCGCGCCAGTCCCACCACGAGGACCACATGGAAGAGGACCGCGTGCACCTCGACGACGAGGGCGATGACGACATGGTCCTGGGGCAGGAGGACGAGGCACACACCGAAGCAATCAGGGCTCAGAACACCCTCATTGAGGAGCAAAGAGCCCAGATTCTCCAGCTCCAACGACAGCTCCAGGCAAAGGATAGAGCCCCGCCGGGGGCATCGCATACGCCTCCAACTCGGCATCGAGCCCGGAGGGGTCCCGGGGCGCGGCCGAACTTGAGACAGTAACTAAACGAAAGGCGTGCCCGAGCTCGCGGAGAGGGCTCGAGCAGCACCCACGCCAGCGCTGACCAGCAGCAACGCCAGAAACAAAGGCGGGAGGACAACCCCGACGTGGCTGATTATATTGATCAGCAAATCAAGCTCGCCGTGCAGCAGAATATGGAGTTCGCTGGTCTCACCCGAGGTCGGCTAGCCACCAGAAACAGCGAGAACCACGGCACGTCTCCATTCACTCGGGAAATCAGAGATTATCCTCTCCCCGACAAGTTCAGCGTTCCGAGATTCAATCTCTACGACGGAACCTCAGACCCTGAGGCACATCTCCGACACTTCACTCAGAAGATGTCAGTGTTTGGTGGCGATGGCAACCTTGACTGCAAGGTCTTCTCCTCCAGCCTGGGTGACCTCCCACTTCGGTGGTTCTGTGCGCTCTTCGAGGGATCAATTTCGAGCTGGCAACAGCTTCGAGACTCCTTCGTCGAGAAGTTCCAAGCACATCGGGTCATCCCGAAGACTGACGCCGACTTGATTTCAATCAAAATGAGGCCAACCGACAATATCACTCGGTTCGCCAAAAGATTCTGGACCATCTACAGCGTGATCGAAGATGCCAACGACGAAGTGGCTATTAAGTCCTTCCAACAAGCTCTGCTACCAGGCAATGAGCTTCGGAAGGAACTGGTGCGGTTCCCCGTGGCCTCGGTGAAAGCACTGATGGCCCGGGTGAACCAGTATGTTGAACAAGAAGAGGACGAGGTCTGAGCTCGGGAGAGCCATGGCCTTTGGCAGGAGGGCCGACCCTCAAGGAAGGACAAGAAGTTAGCCAAGAGGGAAGCCGACCGAAACAGAGAGCTATCCGGCTCGGCAGCGCTTTCTGTTCCCACCTCGGGAAGCAAAGCCGAAACCAAGTGGCACCTCTTATAAGGCCGTCAATACCATCTTCAAGGAGCCCATTTACAAGCTCCTCGGCAAGATCCAGGCTCAACCCTTCTTCAAATGGCCCCAGCCTATGAAGGGTGATCCCTCCACCCGAGACCAGGGCAAGTTCTGTAGCTATCACAAGGATAAAGGACAAAGAACTGAGGATTGCCACGCCTTTAAAGCGCACCTTGAGAGACTGGTGAAGGACGGGCATTTGAAAGACTTTGTCAAAGAAGAAGGCAGAGTAAACCATGCCCAACAGCACCTGCTTGACGATCGGGATAGCGATGAGCCGGTGGGGACCATCGACGTCATCCATCTGGCTCCCGCTTCGAAGGGCAGTGACCAGGCCCGCGCTGAGGCCAGGAGGGCCAAGCACGGCAAATAAGTAATGACAGCCGAGCTTGGTCCTTCAGCAAAAAAGGCACGCGTGGAGAGACCGAAGATTTGGTTCTCCAACAAAGACTTGGCCGGGGTCCAGCTACCCCACAATGATCCTCTTCTCCTGACTATGAGGTTACAGAACTTCAATGTCGAGAGGATCCTAGTGGACCCCGGGAGCTCCTCAGAAATCCTCTATTTTGACTGCTTCAAGAAAATGGGTCTGAAAGAGGAGGACCTGCAGGAAGCTCGCACCCCGTTGGTGGGATTCAGCTCCAAGACCGTGTATCCTAAGGGGAAGATCTCCCTCAAGGTCGAAGTGGGAGGAGCCTCCATGACAGCAGACTTCCTGGTGGTAGATGCGCAATCTCCATACAATGCCATCATGGGAAAAACCTGGCTTCATAACATGGAAGTTGTGCCTTCCACCCATCACTAGAAGCTCAAGTTCCCATTACAGAGCGAGGACGGGGGCTTCGAAGTAATCATAGTCCGCGATGACCAACAAATGGCCAAAGAATGCCTCATGGCCGTGGTCCCCGGAGAAGCAGAACCGCAGAGAGTTCATATGACCGAGCTGGAGGCCGAGCTCGAGACTGTTGGCTGAACTCCCGAGCAGAAGAGCGTTGAAGACCTCACCGAAGTCCTTCAATCTCCGGAGGGCCTTGTCATTGAGCAAGCCCTGACCCTTGACTTTAAAGCATCTAACAACGAGGCTGAGTATTAAGCACTAATAGCAGGGCTGAACAGTGCAAAAATTCTGGGGGCACAACAACTGGTGATCTTCAGCGATTCACAGCTGGTGACGAGCCAACTCAATGGAGACTACCAGGCCCGTGACGACAGGATGGCAGCCTACCTAGCCCACACCAAGTAACTTCTATCTCAGTTCCAAAAGGCTGAAGTCAGGCAGATCGGCAGAGATTCTAACTCTCACGCCGACGCACTTGCAAACTTGGCCTCTGCTGTCGAGGCAGGAAGAAAAAGGACTGTCGAAGTGGAAGCGCTGAACAGACCGAGTATAGAACTCCACCCACCTCGGCAGATCATGTGTATCGATCTCGGTCCGAGCTGGATGGACGAGCTCATTTCCTACCTCAAGAATGACCAGCTTCCCGAGAACAAGAACCAGGCCCACAAAATCAGGCTGAAGGCAGCCCGATTCTGGCTCTCTCCAGATGGCAAGCTCTACAAAAAGTCCTACAATGGCCCTTACCTCCAGTGCGTTCACCCGAACAAAGTCGAGGACTTCCTTTATGAAATCCATGAAGGGATCTGCGGCAGCCACATTGGAGGTCGATCACTGGTTTACCGAGCCGTCAGTCAGGGGTGTTGGTGGCCCTATATGCAGAAGGACGCACAGGTCTATGCCAGGAAATGTGAGAAGTGCCAGAAATTCTCTCACTCTCTCCATCAGCCAGCACATGACCTAAGTCCTCTTTCTAGTCCCTGGCTCTTCGCCCAGTGGGGACTGGACCTGGTAGGACCTCTCCACCGAGCTCCAGGGAACAAAAGATGGTTGATAGTGGCTACTGACTATTTTACCAAGTGGATAGAGGCTGAAGCGTTGTCCTCCATCACCGAGAAGGATACTAAAAACTTCGTATGGAGGAACATCGTAACAAGGTTTGGAGTGCCTCGAGCCTTGGTGACGGACAACGGGACTCAGTTCGACTCGAACTTCTTCAAAAACTTCTGTCAAGAACTTGGCATCAGGAACTACTACTCTACCCCAGCATACCCCTAGAGCAATGGACAGGCTGAAATTTCTAACAAGGTAGTGTTTGACGGACTCAAGAAGAGACTAGATCGAGCCAAAGGGAGATGGGTAGAGGAACTTCCAAGTGTCCTCTGGGCGTATAGAACTACCCCAAGGTGCTCGACCTCGGCTACGCCCTTCTCCCTGGCCTACGGAATGGAAGCCGTGATTCCACTTGAGGTCGGCTTACCGCTATTTGATCAAGGCCGAAACGATATAAACCTCGCCACAGAGCTCGACTTAGCTGAAGAGCGGAGGGAATCGGCAAGACACTTCCAGCAGACAAAAATCCCAGCGAAGGAAAGTTTGCACTGAACTAGCATGGACCATTCAAAGTGACTTCGTTGGCTGGAGAGTCTGCATATAAGCTTGAGGACATGGAGGGTAGAGAGCTGCCACGTCCATGGAATGCCACGCACCTCAAGAAATACTACTTTTGAGATGTACTCAGATTTTGGAAGTTAATGAAATTGACTCTTTTTATAGAATGCGTCTCTACTCTCAAATCTGGTCAAGCTATTGAACTCGGCACATACATATAGCTCGGTCATAGGATTAGCTTGCTTTGTGGCTCGGTCAAAGGACCAAGTACATTTAATTTTACCGAGGTCAATGCCTGCTACGGTTACAGAACCTAACGGCACCTCGGGTTACAAACAGCGCATCCACAGGACTGTTCACTCAGCTAGGTTACGAACCAGCTCTCATTCCAGCTCGGTCACCGGACGTGCCAATCAGTTCAGTTACAAGGATCAGCTACTTTGGCCCGGTCATTGGACCGGTCGTAAGTTCTGATTAAACACTTCGCTATGGTCATAGGACTAAGCACATTTACTTGAATCAAGATTAACGCTTGTTATGGTTACAGAGCCTGACAGCACCTCATCTTGTAAAACTTAGTACGATTGAGTTCGGCCACGGCACCGAGCTCAGTTACTCGTCTTCCTTTTATCTTGTTTTCTTGTTATTTATCGTTGGTTACAAAACCAGGCACATAAAAAGAGCAGGGAAAGTGGAAAAGGCATTCATCACACTGTATAAAGATTGGAGCAAAAAAGGAGTTCCATTCATTCAAAATTATGCACAATTACAGCTTCATTCACCATCCAAAGAATTACATACATCAAATCAAAAATAAAAATCTCCCCAAGGGCATAGAAAAAGAAAGATACAACATCATGGCAGCTGGTCTATGTCAATGACAGAAACATCACCACCGCCACCACCAGCAGGAGCGGGAGGAGCTTCCGTAACATCGGCCCCGAGATTGGCAGAGTTGGTCTCAGCAGCTGGGACTTGAAGAGCCTCTTGAAGGATCTCTGAAACCGGGGGCTCGCCAGCTGGATGGTCAAGAGAAGCCTCGGTGAATGAGGGGGCTGGCGACTCGGGCTCGGCACGGGGGAGCTTGGGCAGATCCTGGCGGATGGGATGATCCTCAGGGACCCCCATTTCTCTAAGCACCGCCAGGCAGCCCATTTCAAAAAGCTCCTCTCCCAGCGCCACGAGTTGATCTTCGTACTCCTTGGTCGCCTGGGCCACCCCATCCCGGAAGGAGGCCTCGATCTCTGCTTGCCGGGAAGCTTCGAGCTCAGCCCTCAGTTTGGCTGAGGCTTCCTGCTCGGCTTTCAGCGAAGCGTCGATCTCGGCCTTTTCCTTCCTCAAGGCCTCCATCTCGGCCTCCATCTGTTTTGCCCTCTTCTCCATCTTGTACGCCTTAGCCTGGGCCCCATAGTTCTCGGCACTTTTCTTGGTGATCTCCTCCATGGCTGCCTCATTTTTTGTGTTCAGCTTGGCGTACTCTTCCCGAGATCTCCTCAACTCCTCCGAACTCCCTTCCAGAGCTGCTGCGAGCTTCTGTTTATCAGCCTGCAGGGATTGGATCACAGCACAGCTCTGGCGGGATTTTTCCAGTGCCACTTGAGATCTCTGCACGATCTGCACAATAGAGACAAAGGTTAGCATCACACATCATCTCTGCAAAATCATATAAACTCTAAGTATTCCTAACCAGAAGGGCTGATGAAAGGTTAGCCTGGTGAAGTGCGCCCTCCTCCATTCTCCTGATCCGGTCGATGTCTACCGGGAGTGCACATGCACCAGCTAGCACGGCCGCCACTGCCGGACAGCCGTGTAGACGATGTCCCGAGGTCAGCGGCGTCCCTGGCCCCAGAAGGAAAGATGGCCTCCACGGCTCCACCTCGGGGGCGTGGGGTACCAAAGGCTGGACAGGCCCTTGCCGAGATGAACCCTCTCCGCTGGACATCACCGGCACCTTCTCCTCCTGCCTTTCTCGGTGGACCAGGGGCTGCTCCTCCTCCCTCTGCTCCTCCTCCTCCTCTCGCTGCCTCGGCTCGCTCCTCTCCTTCGCTGGGATTGACCGAGAAGCCCTTTCCTTCCGGGGCTTGGTCTGGCGTGGCCCTTCGCCCCTCGCCTTCTTCGTCTGCCTCTCCTCCTCCCTCGCCACGACGGAGTGATCTCGGGAGGAGTCGGAAGGGGGAGCCTTATGGGCATCCCTAGAGGAGGAACCAGCGGACCTCGAGGATGAAGAGGCCCGCTTGCCCAGCAGCTTCTCCCGAAGGTTGGTGGTAGGGAAATCTTGGCGACCCCTCTCCATCTCGGGGCCGGGCTGGTGCTCCTCGGTCGCTTCGTCCGGATCGGTAAGGGGTGAGATCGGCCGCTGCTGCCCGACCGCCTCTGGCGCGTAACTAGGCCCGGCCTCGAGGTACTCAGCCCCTTGTCTTTTATAGAAGTGCTTGTACCTCGGCAAGTATCCTATAAGACACCAAGCAGCCCAACCTTTGTGCCCCTGGTAGCGTTGGACGGCGTCGAACCAAGCACCGTTCTTCTTCCAGCCGTCGCGTGAGGCCGCCTGTCTCCTCTCACTAAGACCTGCACAAAAGACCAATGTACGTCAGTTCGGCAGATAAATAAAGTGATAAAAAGTCAAGTTATCTGAGCTCGGTATTTACTTGGAAGGCGCCCGAAGTGACGAGGTACCCTGTACCTCCTCTCTGCCTCGGTTTCTTCCGCGCCGAACTCCCAGTTGCCGGTAACGAACTGTTGGAAGTAGGTGGGCCTCGTGGATAGATATTCAAAACTTTTGACCCACTTGACTCAGGGATCAAGTATCCATAAGGCAAAAAACCCAATCCAGGATGCATAACCCTCAATCTCATGATCACATACAGTAAGTAAAACTATCTAAAAGATAGAACATAAACGAACAAGCATCCATTAAAATCCACAACATACAAGGAAACAGATTTTACCTTAGGAGCTCGGTTGCGCTCTAATGGAGAAGTTGATAACTTTCGTTGATGTAGAACTTCTCTACAAACTGAGATCAGAATCTTCAACACTTCTTGGCCTTCCACAATATGACCCGAATTAGATTTCTCTTCTCAAGAAGATTGGTGGAATCTTTAAGAGAAAACCCAACTCGAAACCCTAAGGAACTAGAAGAAGAAGAGAGAAGACAGCAGTGCAACTGTTGCACAAAAAAGGGATGGACGTTTTTCACTATGATAATGTTATGGACGTCCAAGAGGGGTGCTTTCCCTTTTATGATCTCCCAAAGCTCCTCTTGTCTTAATTGAAATAGAAGTCTTACTTCCACAACAATTAGTAAGCATACTATTACCACTATTAGAAGTCCTACTTCAAATAGAAATAGTAACTTCCTAATTCCTTCCTTTTAGAGTTCGAATAGGATTAGTATCTTTCTAATATCTTGGGCTAGCGTGGGGACCACTAGGGATTCCATAGAAAGCTGGCTCCAACTGGGACATGCGACCCCACATCTCATGTGCAATCCGGGCCCACAGTTAATTGCAAATAACACCACTATATAAATGCAATTGCACTCCAGTCTTAGGAATAAATTACAATGAAGACCCTAAACTTCCCAATTACCACAAGTAGGCCCCTCTATCAATATCCATGGATCAATTGGAATAAATCTGTCTTTTCCAATCTTAGTTCCACATCTTATTATCCTTGAGTCCCAATTAATCACTATGATCATCAGTACCATCCAATTAACTCTTAATCGAGATGGGTGCGCACTTACTAATGACAAAACCCATTAATTGACACAAGGGGATAATAGAGATAGATTCCATCTTGAACATTCAATGTTCCCACAGTCCTACTACCACATACCCAAGACACCGAGGTGTTGACTTACAGTTGGCCTCACTTATTGGTGACTCAAAGCAAATGAATAGATAGAAACTTGAGTTCATCAATGTCTCAGGATTGAGAGCCTATTGCTAGGGAATTATGAGAGCATACCTTATTATTGAGACGGAATTCCATAAGGTGCTTCTTATGGTCCTTCAATACATCCAATGTACTAGCACATTGATCCAGAATCTTCCATTCTGATGATCGAGACAAATCACACTATCTCATAGTGATCAAAGTGCTGCAACCTTATCAGATGAGATGCCCAGTCTCATCACTGGTTGTGAAGATATTTTAAGTATAAGATTTGTGACATATATCTCCCGTATGTAGATCTCATCCATATACATATATCACATCTAATATACTAATGGGACCCGGTTCAACTCATGAACCATTATGTCATATGTATTGGTCATGTGCATAAAGTAATAAAATAACATTCATCTCATGAAAGTAAAGCATGGTTTTATTGATTAATCAATTTATTACATCAACTGATGGATTGAGTCCATACAATCTAACACGAACAACCTGTCGTTTCCGGCGTGGCGCATTGAATCCTCGAGGGCAGTTACGAAGGGGACCATCTTTGGTTTTCCCCGAAGATAATAACAGTTGTCGGGTTCCCCGGTCGACTTGCAAATGTCGTACGCTTCCTCGATGTCATGAACACCAAGGTGGATACCTAAGAGCCTGTTTAACTCTACTGTCCCCATTATGATTTTATAGCTATTCGGCATTAATTGACAGGGGGCAAGGTGCCACATCACCAGACATTGCCTGAGCAGTGGGTGGACGGGGAACTTTACTCCTCCCTCAACTACCGAGACCAATGGGAAGGGCATCGCCCCATCTCGGTAGACGAAACCGTCCCACAGGTCCTTCGGATCGTCCAGCCTGATCCGGACGTCATCCGGGATGCTGTAGGTCTCCCTAAACCTAAATATGGCCTCGGGGGTGTCGACTAGGCAGCGGTAAACCCCTATTCCCATGTTTTGAGGACTGTAAGATGGGTGACGAAAGAAAAACCCTAACTGGAGGAAGAAACTGGAAAAGAGATGCTGAAGGGGAAAGATAAGGGGAGAAGAAGACTTACAGAGAACAAGAAGCAGAGGGACAGAAGGGAAAGGAAGACACAGAGGTGGTTTGATAGAATCGCACGAGCAGTCTCCCCCAGATGCAGAATGCCAAAGTAGACGAAGGAAGAAGAAGGTTGCTGTTTTTATAAGCAGCAGGACGCCTTTTCGGATTCCAAGGGCACGCCCTCATCATTTCGCCTCAAAAGGCGCGCGCGTCGCTTCGGGACGGCCGTACGTTGAATCAAGCGTTGCCACGTGGCGAGAGCAATACGGTTTCCGCAGTAAACGCCGTCAGAATGATTGATTACCTTGGGCAGGAGCAGTGGTTTCGCCGCCTTCTGTCAGACAGGTTGGCGATGGAGTAATGAAGCTCTTAAATGAAGTCATGATGAGACCTCGACACCAGCGGCCGAGTATAAAAGACAGTGCTGCGAGCTCGGTACTAATAAAAGCTTCCACGTGTCTAGCTCCCGACCTCAATTCAGCCCCAGGAGTCCAATGAGGTCAGCAGCTGGGGGGCAATTGTGGGTGATTACATAATACCGAGATGATCTTCAGCCTGAACATTAGTACCAATTAGGGGTTACACCGACCTCATTTAACCCAGCTCGGCAAGATGCCAGCTGGTACCGAGTTGAAGTTGGACCCGGTAAGTGTACCGGCCGCACTCTTTCTGGGCTCTACCTCGAGCGTCTCGATAATAGTGCCCGACCTCAAGCAGGCCTGATTTCGGTGGTCTCCGTCTCGGTCCACTTGACCGAGATGGGCATTGGGCGTCTAATCTCTTTTATGAGATGGAACGGCTACTTTGCAGAGCCCCCTGACAAATAGGGTGGCCGCCGAATATTGATAAGGGATCTTCCCTATCACGTCCACATTTATGTGAGGGATTTGAGGAGACATCCGATGGGACATGTATCCTCACCTACCCCACTAAGGATCCTAGGAGTGGACTGATGGGACAAGTATGCCCACCTACCTCCACTATGGAACCTTCTACTCCCTCCTACATATACCTGCATGGTAACCCCATAACAGGTACGCAAGATATACAGTATACACTTTGCTATTTTGCTCATCTTCTTCCTCACTTCACCCTAGTTCAGTGACTGCACTAACTCAGGCGTCGGAGTGCCTTTGGCTGACAGCAGCCTCGGGCCCTGACCTCTGTTTTCTTCTCCCTTACAGGTTTCGGATCATCAAAGACGTTCCTGCTCAGCTAAACAGCTTATCCTTAAACTCCCATTATCATCTAAATCAAGTCCGTAACTTTTAGGCACGCACAGTAAGAATCAATCTAATTACAATTAGAATCAAAGAATAAAGAATCCTAATCTCTATATATGGAAGTATATCATTAAGATAGCACCCAATCCCACACGTGGGGTTTTCTTCTTGATTTTCTTCTTGGGCCTAGATGGGCCCAGCCCAGATTAGTGTACATGGGCCTTTTTATTTCTACACTCCCCCTCAAATTGATGTGGTAAGGCAGAAAACATCAATTTGCAAGTAAGATCATGATGACGCGTTTTGGGTAGTGCTTTGGTGAATATATCCGCCAACTGGTTAAAAGTAGAGACATGAGGCAAATATATCTTCTCAGTAACAACATGTTGACAGATGAAGTGACAATCAATCTCAATGTGCTTCGTTCTTTCATGAAAGACCGGATTGTTGGCAATTCTGGTAGCACTGGTGTTGTCTCCATGAAGAGGGGTAGAGCGACTAATACGAACACCGAATTCACAGAGAAGACGGCGTAGCCAGATGATCTCAGCACTAGCAGATGACATTGCCCGATATTCTGCCTCAGCAGAAGACCTCGAAACGGTGGTTTGTTTCTTGCACTTCCATGAAATCAGAGAGTCCCCAAGAAACATACACCAGCCAGTAGTAGAGCGCCGAGAATCTGGACAACCAGCCCAGTTGGCATCAGCATAAGCGGATAGGCACAGATAAGTACCAGAAGGGTAGAAGAGACCATGATGAAGAGTGCCTTTAACATAGCGGAGTATGCGTAAAGCAACAGCAAGGTGAGGTTTGTGTGGAGCGCTAACAAACTGGCTAACCGTATGAACTGCGTAAGAAATATCCGGCCGAGTCATAGTTAAGTAGAGCAAACTACCAACTATTCGCCGGAAAACTGAGGGATCATCCAGGGGAGGGCCATCATCTAAACTGAGTTTGCTATTTAATTCCATAGGAGTATCAACAGTGTGAGCATCAGCAAGCCTGGCGGAAGTGATCAAATCGGTAGCATATTTGCGCTGATGGACCCTTATACCAGATTTGTTACGCACAAACTCAAGCCCCATAAAATAGGTAAGAGGACCAAGATCCTTCATTCTGAAGTGGCAAGTAAGATGAAGTTTGAGATTGGTAATGCCAGTAACATCATTGCCACTAATAATCATATCATCAACATAGACTAAGAGAAATGTGTAGCCTTTTGGTGTCCATCTAAGGAAGAGGGAACTATCAGAGTGACTCTGGCGAAATCCAGCTTGAAGGAGTGTTGTCCGAAATTTATCAAACCAAGCCCTGGGAGCCTGCTTAAAGCCATAAAAAGCTTTTCTCAATTTACAAACATGCTGTGGAGGACGAGCATATCCCGGAGGTGGTTTTAAATACACAGTCTCACGCAAGTCGCCATGAAGAAAGGCATTTTTGACATCCATTTGCCATAGGGGCCAATTGCGGGCTGCAACTACACAAAGAAGAGTGCGAACAGTGGTCATTTTAGCCACGGGTGCGAAGGTCTCTTCATAGTCAATTCCATATTCCTGCTTGTAACCCTGTGCAACCAATCGGGCTTTGTAGCGGTCAAGACTCCCATCAGAGTGAACTTTTATGGAATAGATCCATTTACTGCCGATTACAGATGCTCCGACAGGGGCCGGTACCAAATCCCATGTTTTGTTTGCTTCAAGAGCAAGCAACTCCTCAGTCATAGCATCCTGCCAGTAAGCAATCTTCGAGGCCTGTGAGCATGAGGTGGGTATAGGAGCACTATCCAAAGAAGTGAAGAGAGCAGGAAAGCTATAACGGCCAGGGGCATTAGAAGGACGACTAGAGCGTCGCAGGGGTATGACACTATTAGAAGAAGCAATAATACCTGAGGGTGCAGAAGGTGGCACTGGAAGAGGATCAGGAGGAGTCCCCACAGGAGGTACCGTGTTACGCCGGACATAGACATTGGTAATAGGTGGTGGAGAAGTAGTCACAGGAAATTGTGGTAGATAAGACATAGCAATAGGGTGATTCTCCAAACGCAAAGAAAAGAAGGGAATGTGTTCCAAGAAGATCACATTACGAGAGATTCGCATGCGTTTTTCGGATTGATCATAACACAGAAATCCCTTGTGTTCAGTATTGTAACCCAGAAAGACACATTTGGCAGCTTGTGGTGACAACTTAGTGCGCTCTGTAGAGGGAAGATGAACAAAGCACAAGCAACCAAAAACACGTAAGTGAGAATATGAAGGGGCATGACCAAAGAGAGTTTCATAGGGAGTCATCTTTCCTAGAACAGAGCTAGGATGACGATTAAGGAGATACACAGCGGTCTGTGCAGCATCACACCAAAAGGATGGAGGAACTAAGGAGGCAAGGAGGAGAGTACGAACAGTTTCAAGAATATGTCTGTTCTTTCTTTCCGCAACACCATTTTGCTGTGGAGTATGTGGGCATGATTTTTGGTGAAGGATTCCTTTATCAGAAAGGAAGGCAGAGAATTCATGGGACATGTATTCGCCACCGGAGTCAGACCCAAGAATTTTTATTGCTTTCTTAAATTGTGTTTGAACCATGTTGTAAAACTTTTGGAAAAGAGAAAATAATTCAGATTTGAAGCGCATGAAATAAATCCAAGTGAACTAAGAATGATCATCAATAAATGTCACATAGTACTTAAAACCCTTTCTTACTCAAAGTGGGTGCAATTCCCCAAACATCCGTGTGAATAATATCAAAAGATGACAACGCACGAGAGTGATGAATAGGAAAAGGCAAAATATGACTCTTACTCAAGCAACATGTTTCACATTTTGATTGAAGGAAAGATGACATTATTTTATTATCAAAAGTAGGTTCTAAACAACCAAATCTGAACAAGTAAATAAGCATTGTTCACATGACCAAGACGACTATGCCATATAGTCCACAATTTATGTAAATTAGAAGAAGAAGAAGAAATTAGGGAATGATGCCCAATGTCCAGCAGAAACAGTCGACCATGTTTACTCCCCGTCGCGATCACCTTCCCAGTTTGCCGCCTCTGTATGACACAACCGGTGGAAGAAAAGTCAACACGATACCCATCATCAATAAGTTGTCTGACAGAAAGTAAATTGGCAGATAATTTGGGAACAAAGTAGACATTGGGAAGGGTGAATGACTGGCCAGAGATACTAGATAAAGTAATGGTACCAATACCAGAGATGAGTAATTGGTCTCCATTAGCGGTGGAAATTTTATCTTTGCCAAGGTAAGGGTGAGAGTCTGTAAAGCTACTTTCTATAGAAGTCATGTGGTTAGATGCTCCTGAATCGAGAAACCATGTGGATGGGGTGATAGTGGAAGACAGAGAGACTGAAGAAAAAGCAGGAAATGCTATAGGAGAATGAGTTTGATACCGACCACCATTAAAGCCCATAGATGTGTAGGCAGAGGTCACCGTGTTCTGAATCAGTTCTTGAATCTGGGAAGGAGTCATGGAGATGGACCCGGAAGATGTGCTTCCCGTATCAGGGAAGGGTGCTTGAACTTGGAACGCAGCTGGAGCATTATTTTTGGAAGGAGTCTGCTTCTGTTGAGGCCCATTCTTTTGCTGTAAGCTGTGACAGTCATCAATAAGATGACCAGAGCGTTTGCAATATCTGCAAACCAATTTCTTACGACAGTTCTTGGCAATATGACCTAAGCCTTTGCATTCATAGCATTGAGGAGGCTTCTGATTGGGGGTTGCCAGGAGAGCAAAATCAGCCGGAAGAGGAGCTAGGAATGCCTTTGGTTCTTCAGTAATAGCACGCTGTGAGTGGAGGCGAAGTTCTTCGCGAAGTACTTCTTGGAAGCATGTATCCAGGTTTGCAGAGACTTCTCTATTCATGAGAGCCGATCGAACAGATTCGAATTCGGGTCTTAGATTCATAAGAAACTGGCTGATGTGAGTGTCCTCTTGTAATTTAAGAGCCTCTGACAAAAACCCAGAAGAAACCGTTTGAATAATCATAGCATCCCTTTCAGTCCATAGGGTGAGAAATCCATTGAAGCATTCCTATTTCCTGCACCGTTTTGTCGCCTTGACTGAATTTAGCAATTTCACTATCTAATTGAAATTTGCGGGCTTTATTAGTTTGATGATAAATTTTCTTGAGATGAGCCCACATATCAGCTGCGATAGTATAAGCTTGAAGAGCAATGGCAAGAGAAGGATCAGTGGAGTTAAGAATCCAAGTGATCACCTTAGCATTTTCTTTAGACCAGGTGGATAAGGCTTTTGTTTCAGCAATACTTGTAGTAGTAGGTTTAGTTATCGATCCATCAAGATAACCAAACAGTCCTTGGCCTTCTACAAAATTCTTTAGATGAAAGGACCGGGCCATATAATTATTCCCATTAAATTTAACAGGAATAACATCATACTTGTCCATAGTAGAAAAGCAGCAACCAGCAATAAATAGCAACCAAGGACAGCTACCAACAACAGTAACAGCAACCAACAACTATGCAAACAAGGACTGACGACATTACCAAAGAATGCAAATAAACAGCCAAGCAGAAGGCAGCAGACGTGATGAAGTCTGCTAATACAGCAAGAAAGTCTGCTGGACTCTGTGTGAAATTTGTTAGAAGTCTGCGAAAATAGCAGAGGAGGTGTCTGATGAGCAATCCAGCAGCAGACAGCACTAATAGTGCAAATAAAGCACCCAGGCGACCTACAGAATGGAGGCAGGAGCTGTGCGTGGACCCCATAAAATGATCTAATCACAGATTAGATTGGAATCTCTGGAAGGAGTCCAAAAGTACTTCCTCTAGTCTAAGGGTGACGAGGATTGGATACAGATCCACAAATCTGTACGGCTGTGATGAAATCTATTTGCTACAGAAATATCAAAGTCGACAGAGAAGAAAGGGAGGAAACCTACCTCAAATGATGAGAGAAAAATCCATAAAAATCCTTAGAATACTCCTTAATATCTGGCGATCCCAACTGTGGAGGATGCTTGGTTTTCCAAAGTTGATCAGTGGTGGGCCACAGTTGATCAGAGGCACGACAAGTACTATTTTAACAGCAATAGTAGCAGTAAAGAAGAGAGGATGATGCACGCCGATGAGAGATTGATCACAATTAGTGCTCTGATACCATATTAGATATAAAAGAGCATAAAGAGAGACAATGGAGAGAAGAGTTTTGGAGGAAAAAGTGATACCTCAATGGAGGATCGACTCACCAATTTATAATGTATTGTTTCCTAATTACATGCTATCAATCATAGTAAGAATCAATCTAATTACAATTAGAATCAAAGAATAAAGAATCCTAATCAATCCTAATCTTTATACATGGAAGTATATCATTAAGATAGCACCCAATCCCACACGTGGGATTTTCTTCTTGGGCCTAGATGGGCCCAGCCCAGATTAGTGTACATGGGCCTTTTTATTTCTACAATTCTAACGCAACGATCACTAAACCCACTTAAGTCTAAGCACACACTTAATAAACACTAATCAGGCTAATCTGGGTCGGGGTCTGACAGTACTGGCCCCTGCCGGTGCATCTGTAATTGGCAGCAAATGGATCTATTCCATAAAAGTTCACTTTGATGGGAGTCTTGACCGCTACAAAGACATATTTGTTGCACAGGGTTATAAGCAGGAATATGGAATTGACTATGAGGAGACCTTCGCACTAGTGGCTAAAATGACCACTGTTCGCACTCTTCTTTGTGTAGCCGCAGCTTGCAATTGGCCCCTATGACAAATGGATGTCAAAAATGCTTTTCTTCGTGGCGAGTTGCATGAGACTGTTTACTTGAAGCCACCTCCAGGTTATGCTTGTCCTCCATAGCATGTTTGTAAATTAAGGAAAGCTCTTTACGGACTTAAGCAGGCTCCTCGGGCTTGGTTTAATAAATTTCGGGCAGCAATCCTTCAAGCTGGATTTCGCCAGAGTCATTCTGATAGTTCCCTCTTTCTCAGATGGACACCGAAGGGATACACATTTCTTTTGGTTTATGTTGATGATATGATTATCAGTGACAATGATGTTGCTGGCATTACTTCCCTTAAACATCATCTTACTCGCCATTTCCGAATGAAGGATCTTGGTCCTCTCACTTCCTGGGGCTTGAGTTTGTTTGTAACAAATCTAGCATTCGGGTTCATCAACATAAGTATGCTACAGATTTGGTCACTTCGGCTCGACTTGATGATGCTAACACCTTTGCTACGCCTATGGAATTGAACAGCAAAATCAGTACGGATGATGGCTCTCCTCTGGTTGATCTTTCCATTTTCCAACGAATTGTGGGTAGTCTGCTCTACTTGACTATGACCATGCCGGATATTTCTCATGCGGTTCATACTGTTAGTCAGTTTGTTAGCAATCCACACAAGGCTCACCTTACTGCTTCTTTGCACACACTACGCTATGTTAAAGGCACTCTTAATCATGGTCTTTTCTACCCTTCTGGTGTTTCTCTACACTTAACCGCTTATGCTGACGCTGATTGGGTTGGCTATCCGGATACTCGGAGATCTACCACTGGCTAGTGCATGTTTCTTGGGGAATCCTTGATTTCCTAGAAGTGCAAGAAGCAAACCATAATTTTGAGATCTTCTGCTGAGGCAGAATATTGAGCCATGTCGTCTGCTAGTGCTGAAATCATTTGGCTACGACGTCTTCTTTGTGAATTGGGCATCCTTGTTGGAACTTCGACACCTCTGTATGGGGACAATACCAGTGCCATTCGAATAACAAACAATCTGGTTTCTCATGAAAGGACACAGCACATAGAGATTGATTCTCATTTCATTCGTCAGCATGTTGTTACTAAGAAGATCACTTTGCCTCATGTTTCTACCCATCATCAGTTGGCAGATATATTCACAAAAGCTCTTCCCAAACCGCGACATGATGAATTTACTAGCAAATTGATGTTTTGTGTCTTCCCACATCAATTTGAGGGGGAGTGTAGAAGATAACTCATAAAATAAAAGGCCTATGTACACTAATCTAGGCCCAAATAGAATATCCCACGTGTGGGACTGTGTTAAGTAATGTACAGCTTGTCATATGGATTTAGTTCTATGTATAGAGATTAGGATTCTTTATTCTTTATTTCTGATTGTAATTACTGCTGATTTATAGCATGTGATTAGGGTAAACATTATTATAATGATGGTTGGTCGATCCTCAATTGAGATACGACTATTCCTCCAAACTCTCTCTTCCTCTCTCTCTTTAGGCTATTTCATATTATTTCACTAACAACATAAGCTATATCTAGGAGAGTTATGGTTCAATACGCTAGTTGTCCGAGTGATCTTTAATACAATCTGATGTAATTCCCCGTATTCAAACCATGATTCTTCTCATTTGGAAATACCGTGACTCTGCTCAATTGAAATTTCTATAGGCTCTGCTTCCAAAATTCCTATTTCTTCCAACATATCAGGAGTATATTTCCGTAAACATATCAAAATGCCTTTCTTTGACCTTGCAAATTCAATTCCTATTAAATATTTTTACTCACCTAGGTCCTTGACGTCAATCTGGCATGAGTATGTTTCTTAGGATCAACAGTCACTGTCACGACCCATATTCCGGGGCCCTTTCGGATATCCGGATCGTGATCATATAACAATATTCACCATGCACACATCAAATAATATTCACAAGGAATCAGGCATTTAGTTTCAAAATATATTTCCCATTTATAATTATCAAATATCTCTGAATAATCAAACTTATTATGTCTTGAATCAAATCAATAATGTGCTAAAACATTTAATAACTTTTCCTAAACAAGGATTAATAATTCTATCAAATATTCAGGTTTTCTCGTTCACTCTTTTTAGCCACACATGCTAAAATTTACATGCTGATCGTCAATCCGCTCTGGCCCACCTGCAACATGATTACCTGAAGGTGGCAACACAACATCAATATTACTGGTGAATGAATTTTCCTAATTACATAAGTCACATACAACATAGCATCACATAATCAACAATCTGAATCAATAAATCAAATATCGTTAAAAGTATATTCACATCCAAATCCGTGCCCATGCACATTACCACGCCTCAAAAGGCCCATCGTATGCATGTATACCGGTGACCATGACCCTGTCTCATCAGACACGTCCACTAAGGACCCGCCATCATAATGGCCATTCTTGTCCACCAAGGACCAGCCGCTATAACAGCCCGGACACAAAGTCCAACATCTCACGTCTAGGACCCAGTGCATAATAATCTCACAAACACATAACAACTAAAACATATAATTGAACACACATGTCAGCAGTGTGGGCCCAACCTATGCCCTCTTACTAATCACTGTCCCACTCCTTATCATAATATTATTGAGTGATATATGGGTGGCCCGCACTTTATTATAAATATAACATTAATTGCTCGCAGTTTAAAGAATTAATCACAATTAATCATAATTAATCACAGTTAATCATAATTTTCACTTCATCAAAGTAAGAAGATATTTAATATTTCTACACCAAAATCCAGGTATTTCTCAATTATTAAACCTTTTTCAGAACTAATCTCAACATACAGAACATAAAATAACAAACAGTTTATATCTGGACCTCTTAATATAAATCCAGTGGGTCCCACTAGACCAAACCAAGATCAGACCTAATGTCTAAGGTCCTCCAAGGATAGGCTTTACTCTTAATGGATTGGATTCACCATCAGACCTCTTCACAGGCCCCACAGTGTCAACAAACATGCACAGTAAGTCTTACGATTAACAAAATTGAAGCTTCTGGATATCTAGGCAAATGAGGCCCAGGCCACATGGGACCACCACCATTCAGGTCGTCCCTGGGCCCTCTTCAAAACGTGGGGTCCCAATCTCTGATTGATTTAAGTAGTGGATCCCACCATTGGATGTCGACCTACAGCCCTGTATTCATCAGATTCACGCCTGGAATTCATTACACCTCTTGAACAATGGGACCGTCCCACACTTGATGGCCGGTGCTGATTTTCAATCGAGTGTCCAGGTGGGTCCCAGTAAGCCTGACGACAAAAAGTGTAAAAATCCTGTAATAGTCGTCCTGTTTCATCACATCCATTGGATGAGGGCTCAGATGGGGCCCACTCCTCATGGGTCCAAGTCCCCTAGGGTCGACCAGGGGTCCCCTACAGGATGTAGGGTCTTGATCTCATATTAGACCATGCAGTGGGTCCCACTATTGACATCGACCAAACTGCCTTCCTTTCCCTGACTCAATACAGAGTGATCTGATGGATTATATAAGATTCTATCAGCCAAGGATGAAAATAGCGGTAGCGGCAGGCGTAGCGGCCTGCCGCCAAAACGCTACGCAGCGGGCGCTACGTAGCATAGCGGCGCTACGTAGCGGTGTAGCGGTGCGATTTGAAAAAATCGTCAAAAAAATATGAAAAAATTCTAGAAAATCTAGAATATTGGAAAATGAGAGAAAATGTATTTTTTTTGCAAAAATAACTAAGGTAAGGGGGCGTAGCGGTCCCCTCACTATATGAGGTCCTGTATCGCTGTATAAATAGAAAATAATAGTAATGATCATTTTTTTTACATGTGTTCATGTTACTTAGTTATGCTAATTTAGAAACTAATGAAAGGCTTATAAAAGAAAAAATTATGTCATAAAGTCAAGACTTAAGAGTACCTAGAGAAAAAAATGCATCTACTAAAGGGGTGTCTAATAGGATGTACTTAGAGAAGAATCATTGAGAAGAACTCTTTGTATCGACTACAATTCGGCGAGATCATGTGCTTTTTGGTGTTCTTTTAAACATAAAAGGGTAAAAGAGTTGTGTAGAAATGTTATTTGGAGAGAAGAAGAAAAGAAATAAGTCTTATTATGCATTTTTAAAAAAATTGGAAAGTAAAAATTTTTCTCACCCCGTAGCGGCCGTAGCGGCCCGTAGCGGCCCCGTAGCGGCCGCTACATTCGCGTAGCGGCCGCTACATTCACGTAGCTGTCAGAAGACCGCTTTTTTCAATTTAGTGTGGCGGCCTGGGCCGCCACGGCCGATATATCGCGTAGCGGCCGCTATTTTCATCTATGCTCTCAGCATAGGTCCACTGCACTCAAGGTTGCCCATGACTACCCTTACAGAATCCCTGGACTGGATTCATCATCCAATGGACCATGGGGTTCCACCATTCCAATTTCTTCCTTCCCTGTCGACGTCCAGGTTTTGTCTCTATGAAAATCCAATTCCGATGTTCATAACACATTGAGATTCAAAAGAAAGCACCACCAATTAATCAACTACAAAAGCTTACATATTCCCCATGACTCAAATAATTCTTACGTCGAATCTATTACTGGACAATCTCTACAAGCAGAAGTACTGAATGCTAAATTACCAATCATCCACAATTAATCATACAAGGTATTTAGGAAGATCCACTCACCTCTGGTACGTGATCATTGCTCTTGCGATGTGCGGACGAGAATAGGACATCCGACGATCGGCTCCCCTTTAATTGGTTTTTTCCTCTTCTTCCCCTAAATATCCAGCCACAACTCTCTCTCTCAAATTTTTCTCAAAGCAAGGAATTGGATACTACAAGAAGAACGTGGGTTTCTATATATATATATATATAAAGAGGAGACTGGGTCCTAATCACTTTCCTAATTAGAGTTGTATAACAGCTCCTTATCTTTCCTTTCTAAAACTATTCACCTAGAGGCAAATTCTAATTCTATCCTAAGTTACCAATTAAGGTCCTTCCTGGGCCAAACTAGTCTTTGGGCCCAGGTAACTCAAGATATTACAGTCACTTCATTGTATCATGAACTACAAGGGCTAAAACCTCTCAGAAGATCTATAATGAAAATAAAATAAGGCAAGAACAATATCTCGCCACACATGTTGAGTTATACATGTAATTTTCAGTTGTCATTTCTATTTGCCATAATTTTTGTTGCTGCTTTACTTACATTTACAACGTTTTATTTATGATTGATGTTTTTGTAAAAGATACTTCTGTGTGGTGGGATTGGGAGAGGTGGGAGAAGGAAATTGATTGGATGGCTCTTCAAGGTATCAACTTGCCTTTAGCATTTACTGGGCAAGAGGCAATTTGGCAGAAGGTCTTCAAGGTATTATATTCCCTTCTTATTTCTTATGTTTATTTGAGAAATGACTCTCTATGTTGTTGTCCTCGTGGAAGTTTCCATGATCATGACTCTTTGACCATGTGGGTTCCACCTTTGCCTGATCCAATCCCCTCATTCCACACTGTTTCGCCCTAAAGTATTAATAGGGATGGCACTCTAGTTGGAGTTACAGACATTGATGGAGTAATCAAGGTGCTGAACATGTGATAACTAGGGTACATGTTGAAACATTTGGGTTGGAATTTAAAATGGTGTGCCTGACATTGGTCAAATTGTACCATGAACATGAAAATTCCCATGAGGTTGACAACATAGGATAATTTCTCCTTTTACTTGGACAAGATTTACAGTTTCTTTCATTTGTTATCATATCACGAAAGAGAAATTTTAGTTTCTGAATTCTCAGGTTCATCCCAACTATCTGCTTAATACGCGTGCCATGTGGGGCCCACCTTTAGTCTATTATCCCATTTACATCACATGACCCGCCTTGTACAGGCACTGGCCTACAATTCACTCTAATCAGAGTGATCTACACATCATTGCAAGTTTTTCTTAGGAAACATAAGTCATGTTTTTGTAAACACAATCAAATCTCTATATTATCGTGATTTGCATTTGATAAGAAATGATTTTTTAGGTCCTAGATCATGAGGTCCTGGTCATTGAATGGGGACATTATCACCCGTCGTACAACGATATGGGCGCCTAAACGTCCTTCTTTACTCATATTTTGTCACGCACCAATGTAGGGTTAACAGCCATCATGAGAGAGGGAGCCCAGGGGGGGTGGTTGTGTTGGGGGCGGCAGGTATGGAGGGAATTTGGGTAATGGAAAGTGACAGGGTGGGGCAAAAAATAAACCCATCACATTATGCTAATTCTTTGATTTAGGGTTCTTGAAAGGCATCATGCCTTCCATTTGATTGAAGGTTCTTTAAGTGGTTTTTCAAATATGCTCTTTTTGTGGATCTAATCAAGAGTGACTATAAATCGGGTGATTGGAAATTGGTGTCGGTGCCAATTCATGCACTGTAGTGTTGTTGAGTTTGAGATGATTGGATCAGTCACAAGTGGGCTGAAAGGGAAGTGTGCACCTGATCATGGGAGTGAATGTTGAATGTCCCTCAATCCATTGTAATATGTACACCTATTTATATACAACACAAGAGTCGATACTGTACAGATAATATGAGTGATTATAGTTGCTATTTAGTTTCCATAATAAATGGATTGTATTTGTTGTAATTGATCTAATTCCTTAATTAAAGGGATCAGAAAGGAATGTTTAGTAATATCTAATGGGATTATGGGAGGCTCGGTCATATGAACAGACCACTACTACATTTTCTTAAATTTCTCTCTTTCTTTCTTGCGTCATAGTATCCATGCCTTTGTGATGAGATCTTTTTCTCAATCAATTGGGTGAATTTTTTTTTTTTTTTTTTACTCTTTTCCCATTTATGACTTGTGTGGCCTATTGATAATTGACTGCTAGCCTCTAGATCTCTGTTCTATGGAGTCTGGATCTTTGATAATCTATGATTCATCCGATCAATTGTTAGGGGTTTTCTATCTTGGGAAATTTTGGTTCTCTGTTTGTTTGCATATCCTTGGTCTGCTTTTTTTGAGTTTCATTGACTCCTACATCAAGGAATCTCTGTTGGAGGCATATCAACGTCTGCATTTTATAGATCTCCATTGTGGGCACATCACAAGGTCTTGCAGAGATAATTTGATGCTACAGTGAGCAGAGTTGACCCCAATAGCAAGGTATCTCATCAACTGCAGCAACACATGCCACCTGGATTTTTGTGATAAAAGTGGGGCCTGCCTGTTATTCAAAATAGGGCAGGGTGACAAATTCATTAAGGATTATTATTCTTGATTGATGAGTATAGTATGCTTCTCTAATTTACACCCTCATCCAAATGAATCTGTGGGTCTAATCCAAAAGGTCCATGAGTCTACGTTGCCAGTTTCTAATGAAGTTGAGACGTGCATTCAAGCTAGCTCGCACCGAATTATTAAATAGTAGCCTTCTCCATCTCTGGATGATTGCCTGAAAGAATTACTTTGTGAAGAGCAGCATACCAAATCTTAAGCAATTTTGGACTTCCACAAAATCTGAACAAAAAGTTGCCGAGGACAAAAAGGATCTTTCTAAAGTTCAATGTTATCATTGCATGAAAATGGGACATTATGCAAATAATTGTAGGAAAAATAAATTATGCAGTTATTGTACGAAACTGGGACATCTGATCTCTGAATGTTGTCCTGAAAATAGGTTTGCAATTGCACATCAAGCAATTGTCTCCTCCCATGCATCGCCTTCTGGCTCCATCCATTCTTCTGAACGACATACTCAAGAAATGGTACAAAAAACTGCAATGGGTTTCTCGGTTACATCAAAACCATCCTCTATGTGGTATGTAGATTCTAGGCCCAGTCATCATATAACTAATTCTTCAGACCGCCTAAGCAATCTACACTGTATGTGAAAATCAGTATACCCATACTGCTAACGGTGGCCAAGAACCTGTTACTGGCACTAGTGGTCTTTGATTTACCTTTCTTCATATGCCTGATGTTTTATTTTCTCCATAACTCACTCATAATCTTTTATTTGTAGTAATTTGGTTGACAGCAAGTATAATGTTTCCTTTTCTCGTGATGGATGCCTTGTACAAGATTAGGAAACTAGGAAGTGGATCGTGATGGATTCCCTCTTTCCAACCAGCCGAAGAATGACATATTTCTGAAATTCCCGAAATACCCCTCAATTTTCCCCAAAATTTCAATTAGGTCCTCATAGGCACTAAACTAAGTCCATAAGCTCTCAAAACTTCCCAACCACTAAACTAACACCCAAACCTGGTTAAGTAACTTATAAACACACTTAATTAGCTACTTAATTAAATAATACTAATAGCAGTAATTAAGGGTCGGGGCCTTACAAAATGCAAGAAAAAGAAAGTGTTTTGAAAGTCCTCCACTGAAGCAAAATATCGTGTGATGTCTTCTGCATGTTTTGAAGTCATATGGCTTGTGCATTTACTTCGGAGACTAGGACCCAATATTCTTATTCCAGTTCCTCTCAATGTGGACAACACTAGTGCCATTCAGATTGCCCTCAACCTTGTCTTCTACGAGCACACAATACACATTGAGGTTGATTGCCATTTTAAGTAGATTTGAGGCTATATGAACTGTTTAAGCCTGCAATTATTACATAAGTTCATGTTCATGATTCTTAATTTTATCGCTACACTTTTGAGATTTACGCGCTCAATTCTGCTTCAAAATTTAATCATTTATTGTTTCTACTACCAGATGTTTAATATTAGCAGCTCCGACTTAAATGAGTTCTTTGGAGGCCCTGCGTTTCTTGCATGGTCACGAATGGGAAACTTACATGGGTGAGCTCTGTTTTTTCCCCTTTCATTAGAGTTTCATGGCTTTTTTTATTTATTTATACGCTCGCTAAAAAACTACTGTTGTAATATTGGTCACATTGTGTTTGATTTCTTAGATCAAGGTTCCGAATTTTGACATTTGAAAGTGGAGTGTTAGGGCATATCCTAATACATCCATCCATTTCTTTCTTTATTGTACTATTCTCTCTTTTTAATATATCATCATTACCTCTTAAAAAAAACATAGCAGACCGGAACTGCTATAGGAAGGCAGATGAACAGGAATTCAGTACTGCTTTGGCAACTTATTAGATTTAGACTAGAATTCTGTAATTATGGAAATGGATCAAAAGAGAAGAACAAAGAAGATTTAGAAATGGGTCTTGCTGTCATGCTTGTGGATGGGACTGATTGACTGTATTTGTAATCATTTACAACCCTAAATTCAGGCCAGTGACAATGCCTTTATTTAAGGGTTCGTATCTACCAAGATACGTATTGTACCATATCATATCTCTAAAGATGCTTCTTATCTCCTATTCTGGACTAAACTAAAATGACTTAATAAGGATCCATACCTGCACCCTTTCAAGTTCATATCGGAGACCCATACATGGACCTCTAGAAAACCTGAAGGTTAAAGCCTGTAAGGGAGAAATTATTAATGCGGGCTTATGGGCTCCATATTGTTAAACAGGCCCAGGCCCATGAACATATCATGTCCAGAAATCATATCCCACGTGCATATTGATTGGGTCCTTTTGTAACAGCTGTACATATTCTTTAATTAGAATTTCTCTTGTAAATTAGTTAGTTTCCTTAAGTTAGAAGAGAAATTGATGTAATTAGCTAGTTTCCTAACTTAGAAGCCTTGATTGAGGCATGTAACATTCTATATATTGGGTCTCGATCTCCAAAGGAGAGAGACAGAAATCATACAATCTAAGAACAAGTTTCTTCCAAGTTCTGTGATCATAAATTTGTCATGGTATCAGAGCAGTCTTGATCTTAGACCTCTTCCAAGTCCTTCTCTACAGTAAATAGATCTAGGATCTATTTTTCAAGAAGTTTTCAGTAACGTCTTCTTCCAGCGTCATATTCTTTCTGCGACAGTGCTATCCTCTTGGTGGCCCACCCTTGATCATCAAGATCAACCTCCGAAACCCATAAAGACTTGGTCGCCTGGTATTTTTGAGAATATAGGTGATTTTTTTCCAGATTTTTCAGCACATCCAGGTTGGTGTTCTGCTCCTTCTCAAGTATTTTTCAGAAAATTAGATTGTTTTCATCAAGACCGTCCAGAATCTTGGATTTTCAGCAGATTCAGACAAATCTTGTTTCATTAGAAGACAAAATAGCAGGCCCACTCAGATCAGTCCTCTGATCTTTGCCCAGGATCATCAGTGGGGTCCACGTAGTGGATTTTCAGCCTCTGACAGGGCTGTCTGGGCCCTGTTTTGCACAAATTCTGTGCTGTGTTAAATTTCTTCCTTCCTGTTTGGTTGGATTGAGTTGTCTACACTCGGTGAAGGCATCCTACATATTTTTTGATAGTTTGTTTCACTGTTCAATCACTCTTTGACCAGTATCACTTTGAGATGGAAAAATCTGAAGTTACCTTGGTCCGTTTTACTGGAAAAAATTACCCTGCTTGGTCGTTTCAGTTCCAGATATACCTTGAGGCTAAGGAATTATGGGGATATATTTCTGGATCTGACCCTAAACCCACTGAAGATGAGAAGAAGATCTCCTCTTGGCTTACTAAAGATGCGAAGATAAAATCATGGATCCTCGGCTCTATCGAGCCACATCTAATAATGAATCTCAAACCTTACCCCACTTCAAAAGACATGTGGGGGTATCTGAAGAAAGTGTACCATCAAGATAATTCAGCACGTCAATTTCATCTTGAATGTGCGATTGCTGAATACACACAGGGAACCTTGTCCATTCAAGATTACTATTCGGGATTTCGTACGCTGTGGTCGGAATACAATGGCATAAAGTATGCTGATGTGGCTGCGGATGTTTTGCTCGTTATTCAAGATCTTCAGGCTTCTAGTCAAAGGGATCAGTTTTTGATGAAACTGCGCAGTGAATATGAAAATGTCTGATCTGCCTTGATGAATCGGACGCCATTACCTTCCTTGGATGTATGCTTAAATGAACTCCTACGTGAAGAACAGCGCGTTGCGACCTCGGCTCATCTAGCGCAACAAATGACTGAAACCTATTCAGTCGCGTTCTCAGCTAATAAAACTTCTCAGCCTCCGCCGCGCGACTTGAGCAAAACACAATGTTACAGTTGTAAAAAATTTGGCCACATTGCAACTCAATGCAAACAGAAGGTCTGCAGTTACTGTAAAAAGTCGGGACATATCATCTCTGAATGTCGCCGCCGCCCACAACGTCCATCACCTCTGCCTCAGCCTTCCCAGTATCAGCCTCCGCATGTGTATGCTGCATCTTCGGTTATGCCTACTCCTGCATCTGCACCCTCACAACCTGGGCCCTCCTCTCTCACTCCTGAATTGGTTCAACAGATGATTGTCAATGCCCTCTCTGCTTTTGGTCTCTCAGGTACATCCCCTCCATCTTCTACTTGGTTCCTTGATTTTGGGGCGTCTAATCATATGACGTCTTCGTGCGCATCGCTCTCCAATGTGCAAGGATACACTGGCCCTCTTCAAATACAAACTGCTAACGGGGACCATGTTCCCATTACTGCTGTCGGTGACATCCCTGGTCCCATTCCATTGACCAATGTTTATCTGTGTCCAACTTTAACTTCCAACCTTTTGTTAGTTGGGCAGCTTGTTGAAAATAATTGTAACATCTCTTTTTCTTCTTCTGGTTGTGTTGTGCAGGACCAGATGTCCGGGAAGGAGATCGCGAGGGGGCGTAAGTGTGGACGCTTGTTTCCGCTGGATTTTTCTAAGCCATCTCAGAATAATTTTGACAATGATGTGTTTTGTTTTTCCATTAGAGATAACTGCCAATTGTGGCATAAAAGACTTGGACACCCGAATTCAAAAGCTTTGTCCCTTCTGTTTAATTCTGGTTTATTAAATAAAACTACTGGTTTATCTTCTTGTGTGCGTTTTGATTGTGCTACTTGCAAAATGGGAAAGAGCAAAACTCTTCCTTTTCCTATTTCCACTTCACACAGCACTAAGTGTTTTGAATTGGTTCATAGCAATGTATGGGGAATTGCTCCCGCTCTTTCTCATGCTCACTATAAATACTTTGTGACTTTTATTGATGATTTCAGTCGGTTCACATGGGTTTATTTTCTGCATTCAAAATCTGATGTTTTTCATGTTTTTAAAATTTTTTTGGCTTATGTTGAAAATCAATTTTCCACCTGCATTAAAATCCTGCGCTCTGATTCCGGTGGGGAATATATGTCCTCTGATTTTCAACAGTTTTTGCAAAACAAATGTATTATTTCTCAAAGAACTTGTCCTTATACTCCACAGCAGAATGGGGTCGCTGAAAGGAAAAATAGACATCTCCTTGATGTCACTCGTTCTCTTCTCCTTGAATCATCAGTTCCTTCCCGTTTTTGGGTTGAGGCATTGGCTACTGCCGTTCACCTTCTTAATCGTATGCCCTCCCCTTCGATTGAAAATCAGAGCCCATATTACCGACTCTACAAGACATCTCCCTCCTATGATGATCTTCATGTTTTTGGCTCAGTTTGCTTTGTGCATTTGCCTCCTTTTGAACGGACCAAACTTACAGCTCAATCCACTCAGTGTGTTTTTTTAGGCCATGCACCCTTCCAAAAAGGGTTCCTTTGCTATGATCCCCACATTCGTCGCATCCGTACCTCTCGGAATGTCGTGTTTTTTGAAAACAAATATTTTTTTCGAAAACACCTTAATCCTCCGGACGACTCCATATTCGTTTCCTTACCTGGTTTTTCTGACGACACATCTATTGTTCGATTTAACCCTAACTTTGTGTATCACAGACGGAATACAGTTGCGCTTCCGAGCAGTCCCTCTCCTGATCTTCCTCCAGCATCTGGTCCACCGCTGGCCCTTGGTTCGTCTGGCCCTCCTTCATTGCGCCGCTCCACTCGCATTTCGGTTCCCCCAGACCGCTATGGGTTCTCTCATACTTCCTTAATGGCAACTTTGTCGTCCTCTTCCATTCCTCAATCCTATTCTCAGGCTGTGCAGCACCAGTGTTGGACCCAGGCTATGCAAGATGAATTGGAGGCTTTGGACCAAAACCATACGTGGGATGTTGTCCCACCTCCTGTGGGTGTCAAACCAATTGGCTGTAAGTAGATTTTTTCTCTCAAGTTATAGTTTGATGGCACATTAGATCGCTATAAGGCGTGCCTTGTTGCTATTGGAAATCGGCAGGAATATGGTATTGATTATGATGAAACTTTTGCTCCTGTTGCCAAGATGACTACCGTTCGCACCATTCTAGCTGTTGCTGCATCTCAGTCTTGGCCTCTATATCAAATGGATGTCTGATGAAGAGAAGCTTGGAGTTCCCGAATCATATGTGCATTGGGACCAATAATGACAATGTCATCAACGTAGACCAGTAGCACAGTAATCCCGGATGGAGCATGATGTAAGAACATGGAAGGATCATATTGGCTCGGATGAAATCCAAGCGGAGAAGAGCATCTTGAAATTTCTCAAACCATGCGCGAGGAGCTTGCTTGAGACCATAGAGGGAGCGACGAAGCTTAGCAACCATACCAGTCCCGGAAGAGTACCCCTGAGGCAGACGCATATAAACGTCTTCTTTGAGATCACCATCTAGACCATTAAGGATCTTGGCCCGTTAAACTATTTCCTTGGTCTTGAGGTTCATCAATCGCCTAAAGGTATCGTTCTAAATCAGCACAAATACACGGTTGACCTTATTGACTTGGCTGGTCTTACTGCTTCCGCTCCAGTAGATACGCCGGTTGAACTAAATGTCAAACTCAGTAAAGAGGAGGGTGACCTTCTTCCAGATCCTACCACATATCGCCAGTTAGTTGGTAGCTTGATCTATCTCACGGTCACTCGTCCTGATATCTCCTATGCGGTCAACTTGATGAGTCAGTTCATGACTGCTCCTCGTCATCTTCATATGGCTGCTGTTCGCCGCATCATTCGGTACCTCATTCGCACACCGACTTGCGGGTTGTTTTTTCCATCCAACAACCCTCTATCTCTCAAAGCTTATTCCGATGCTGATTGGGCAGGTTGTCCAGATACTCACAGGTCGACGACAGGATGGTGTATGTTTTTGGGCGATAGTCTGATTTCCTGGAAATGCAAGAAACATGAAAAAGTTTCCAAATCCTCTACTGAGGCTGAGTACCGTGCCATGTCTGCTGCATGCTCCGAAATTCTTTGGCTCCGAGGTCTACTCTCTGAAATTGGTTTTCCAGCAGAAGGAGCTACCCCCCTCTATGCAGATAATACCAGTGCCATTCGGATTACTGAAAATCCGATTTTTCATGAACGCACTAAACATATCGAGGTTGATTGTCACTTCATCCGCGATGAGCTTAAGCGTGCTGTCATCAGCCTTCCGCATGTCTCCACTGAGCTTCAACTTGCTAATATCCTTACTAAGGGTCTTCCGCGTCCTCGACATCAATTCTTGGTTGGCAAATTAATGCTTGTTGATTCTCCCACATCAATTTGAGGGGGGGTGTTAAACAGGCCCAGGCCCAAGGCCCATGAACATATCATGTCCAGAAATCATATCCCACGTGCATATTGATTGGGTCCTTTTGTAACAGCTATACATATTCTTTAATTAGAATTTCTCTTGTAAATTAGTTAGTTTCCTTAAATTAGAAGAGCAATTGATGTAATTAGCTAGTTTCCTAACTTAGAAGCCTTGATTGAGGCATGTAACATTCTATATATTGGGTCTCGATCTCCAAAGGAGAGAGACAGAAATCATACAATCTAAGAACAAGTTTCTTCCAAGTTCTGTGATCATAAATTTGTCACATATTAGCAAGTTGACTGTATAAAGATTTTACACTGTTGCAATTGCCCGAGATTAAAGGGGAATCAATATCTGCACATACCATTCATGCATATGAGGATTGTATAAAGGAAGGTGGCTTCGACAGGAGTCGATCGCTCAATTTCTCCCAATCTCTTCTTATTTATTGTTGTTGTCATTATCTTGTTATGGTATCGGATCCCAATTTAGGGTTTTTTTCTGAGGTATTCCTGAGTTGGGATCTTAGTACCTGTGCTCATCTTGATTTCGTTCGAGCTAGGTATACTCTTCGTTTGGGCATCTTATATTGAGGATCTAGTTGCAGAAGTCCTCTTCAAGACTTGTGTACTTGGGTTGTTCGTATTTCCTGCTTCTATAACACTTCAAGGAGGCATCGAAGAAGAACCTCTTCTCGGTGAAGCTAGATCTTCTTCAACGACTTGAGCACTTGTATCTCTGCCACGGAAGTCATCTCTGTGAAGCTGACACTACACTACTTCAACTTTGGCTATAAAGCTCATAGTCGATTTCGGTTTGTCTTCAAGGGTCCGATTATAGATCTTCTTTTACATATTGTTGTAGAGTTCTTATTCGGCGTCTTGTTTGTCACATCGCAGAGATTGTGACAACATCATTATTGCTGCCGCAGCCTAGACTCATCTTCGATAGGGGTTTTCTTCTTTGCTACTGGGTTTGGGCTCTAGACGGAATGGGATTTGGTTCTGCTGGTGCTCGATTCTACTCGTGCTCGTCTTGCTGTTGCGTGTGCTTGGCTTTGCTCATCATCTGGGCCTCAGTGCCCCACTTTGCTTCTCAATTGTTGTTGATCGGTTCATTGCTACATCAAAAGATATACATATAACTCCAATGCTTTTAAGCTGCTTAGGTTCTTTTTCTGAATGTCTCTGGAGCCTTCATTGAAATTTGAAACAAGTTAGGATTTCTGTCGTACCATTTTATTTTTTGACATCAGTCTGACTTCATTAATCACTTAATGGCTGAAAAAACTGAGATTCTATTGGTTAAACTTAATCGAAACAATTATTTTTTTTTGGGAATTTTAATTTTGGATGTTTGTTCATGGAAATATTTTTTGGAGACATATTGATGGATCCAATGACAAACCTATTGACATAGAAAACTGATCGTGGGCACCTGATGACGCCAAAATAATTAGTTGGATGCTAAATTCATTAGAACCACACTATGCGCTTAATCTGCAATTATACTCAACTGCTAAAGAAATGTGAAATTACCTTAAACGGGTATATAATCAAGAAAACTCAGCACGAAGGTTGCAACTAGGATATGATATATCAGAATATTCTCAAGGAAACAAGACAATTGAAGAATATTATGCTTGGCTTTATTAATCTCTGGATGGAGTACAATTCATTGGCCTATGCCACCTTGTCTTAAGCTAAGATACCCGCCTTGCAAAAACTTCAAAAGGATAGTCAGCGGGATCAATTTTTAATATATCCATGGAGAGTTTGAATCTATTCGATCCAAACTTGTGAACAAGCATCCTTTGCCCTGCTTGGATATGTCTCAATGAATTATTGAAAGAACGTCTTTTCACTCAAAACATCATGGCTGAAAAAGGCACTACCAATGTTCTTGATAGTGCTTATGTTGCTTAGGCCAAACCTCGCAATCATGATTTGAGCTAGACATAATGTATCATAGCCCCGCCCTACGTGCACGCGTGTGGACTTCCCATGCGGTCACCCATCCCGGTACTGCTCCCGTTCAAGCACGCCTAGCTCTGAAGTTCTTATGGCATTTGGGACCGTACGACTTTAAAACGTGTCATGTTGAGTTAAGAACGGGGCTTGACTTATAGGCCCATGGATATTGGGCGGCCATATCTGATGTGGGACTTATGGAGACTCCATTGGAATCCCGTGGTTGCCACGCTATGCCCCTTTGTTAAGGGTGCCACTCAGACGAGTTCTCACACTCCAACCGGAATAAGAGTCGTCCTCGACTCTAATACCAATTATCACAGCCCTGCCCTATTCAAAATGATATTGTCCGCTTTTACCCACGTGCACGTGAGATGATGACTTAGGCCATTGCCCATCCCGAAATTGCTTCTGCCTGAGAACGCTCAACTCTGGAGTTCTTATGGGATCTAGGACAGCACGACTTTAAGACGTGTCAGCACGACTTTAAGACGTGTCATGTTGAGTTAAGACGGGGTTTGACTTAGTTATAAGCCCATGGATCTTAGGTGGCCATAGCTGATGTGGGCCTTGCGGAGACTCTCCGTTGGAAGCCCGTGGTTGACACGCTACTCCCCATGGGCCTGGAGCGAGTTCTCACACAACGTGTCAACTCCAAAGAATAGGGTCATTGGCAAATCATTGTAGGAAGAAACTATGCAATTACTCCAAGAAACCATGCCATATCAACGTTGAATGTCGAAAGTGACCACCGAATCGCAATAATGCTGCTTATCATGCAACTACAAAATCCTCTTCTGCCAATATCATTTCTTTTGCCAATGTCATGTCTTATACTGACAAAGAACAATCAAAGAACACACATCGAAAAGACAAGAGTACGTAATTGACTATGAAATAAAACACGACTTGTAGCCCTCAGTAGCACACAAGAGCATGGAATTAACTATGACAAAACATTCGCTTCTTTGGAAAAAAATTACTTCAGTACGTCTTATATTGGCTCTTGCTGCATCTCTGATGTGGATCAAGTGATTGAGCAGGCTTTGACCTTCATCAGTGCATTTTATCGAGCACATGTGATCCGAACCCATGTGTAAAGTGCCATCACTCAGAAAAAAGGAACTCAGAACAGTCCCTAACAGGTGAGAATTGAATAACCGGGGGTTGTTTTTATAAAATACAAACTGTGGCGGTGTTTATTAAATTTTGAATAAACTGCACTTCATAAACAGTGCACAGAATCTGGGGTCTTGTGAGTGTTGTTTAGAGCAGTTAGTTGAGGGTCCAAATGGGCCCAAACCCAACTGCAACTGGGACGACCCTGTTTTGGAAAAAAAAATCAAAATCTGAATTTTAAATCCAAATAAAAGCGGGATTTGCTTCATTCATGCATAATGGGAAGAGATTTAAAGTATCGGCCAAAATGGAAGGATTTTGTATGTTGTAAATCATAAAAGGGAGAGATCTTGGTTGTGATTGTGCATGCACGGTCAAGGTCAACAGTTAATTCCATTACCACTTTTCTTCATTTACTTTTTCCTAGTATATTATGGATTAAATGTTAGCTGACATCAAGGGTGTAATGGGATCAAGGGAATTTTAGAGATTGTGTCTTTAAAAGGTTGTGGATTTAATGTGTTATGAACAAGTTAGTTGGAGTAGGTTAGGTAAGGCTATTCTTGTAATTCTAATTGCTGAGTCTGTTAGGGCAGTTAAGAGTTGGTTATGTGTATAAATATAGGAGGGAATACATTACCCATTTCATTGTATTTGTTTTGTAACCAGTTCATTGGGTTGGAATAAGAGCGCCAATAAACTCTTTTCCTTCTGTATTTCTTCTTCTTCCATTTCTAGTCATTACATTGGTATCAGAGCTGACCTTTCTTGGCCTGTGAATCGATCAATTAGCAATGGTGGATGGAACTAGGAGTCAAGATCTCAAGAAACTCGAAGATTCCTTTCGAATTTTGAAAGAGCAACAAGTCAATTCAGCAAAAGAAACGGCGGAAATCAAGAACACTCTGGTAGAAATCAAGGAATTCATGGCCGTAGTGACTTTCAAGTATGATCAGGCGGCAGCTCATGTGTATGGGAAGCAACGTGAATCTGTACCTGGGGGTCTCGAAAATCAAGGGGTGGTTCCAAACAATTCGGAGCAGAGTCTTCCCAATCTCAACCCTTCCCTGGGTTTGGAACTAGGTACGCCAAGATTGACTTCCCTAAATTTTTTGGTGACAATCCGTCGAGTTGGGCTTACAAATGCAAAAGATTTTTTGAGTATAACTGTGTTGAAGATAATAATAAGGTGACATTGGCAATCTTGCATTTGGAAGATAGGGCTTTGCAATGGTATCAATGGTTTGAGAAAACACATGCTTTGGTTAATTGGGATCTGTTTAAAAATGGGTTGATTTCTCGTTTTGGTTCTGATGCATATGAGGATGCTGTGGGTGAGTTGACCAAATTGAAGGAAACAATAATTGTCAGGGATTATCAGGAACAATTCGAGATTCTTGCTAACAAAACCCAAGGCCTACCTGAACATTTTTTCACTAGTTGTTTCATTAGTGGGTTAAAGAAGGAGATACGGGCCAATGTATTGATGTTTAAACCTACAACTACCATGCAAGCCATTGGTTTGGCCAAATTACAGGAGCTTAGTATCGAGGCAATTACCCAAAAGACTAGGCTGCCACCAAGAAATAGAGAATTTTTCGTATGGGCAGTCCAGACCTAATTCTTTTCCTGCCATTCGAAGAGAGTTACCAAAAGAGTTGGAGGAAAAGAAGGCAAAAGGTTTATGTTTCAAGTGTAACGAGAAATTCACAATGGGACACCAATGCGAGAAAAAGCAGTTGTACATTTTGGATGGGAACCAAGAGGACTCAGATCAAGAACTTATATAGGAGGAGGAAAGTGAGGAAGTCCTGGAACAAGAAGGTGACTTGCAGATTTCTATTAACGCAATAACTGGTTCAGTCTCTTACAGAACCATGAGGGTACATGGATTGGTCAAGAAACAAAAAAAGGTGATCTTGATTGATACTGGTAGTACCCATAATTTCTTGAACCAAGCAGTGGTTAAGAGAGCAGGTGTGGAGACTATTGACACTGATCCTTTGATAGTGTTTGTTGCTGATGGAACAAAGATGACTAGCAGTGCAGCTTGTAAAGGTTTCAAATGGGAGATGAAAGGGGTGGTCTTCCAGGCAGACATGAGGGTTCTAGAACTGAAAAGGTGTGATATGGTGCTTAGGATTCAATGGTTGGCTACACTGGGTCCTATGAAATGGGATTTCAAAAATCTCAGTATGGATTTCACCCTAAACAATAGGAGGCATGTTCTGAGGGGTGGGAAGCAAGGGGAATTCAAGTTGGTGGATGCTGAACACATGAAGAAATTACTGCAGAGAAAACCTCAAGGGTTTGTGGCTCACATTTATGTTATACAAGAGGCCTCTCCAGCAGTGTCTACTATACCTGAAGTGGAGCAATTGCTGTCCCAATTTGCAGCAGTATTCCAAGAACCTAAAAGCTTGCCTCCAACAAGAAACCAAGACCATCACATTCCCCTGAAACCAGGTGCAGAACCTCCAAACATACGACCTTACAGGTATCCTTACTTCCAAAAAACTGAGATAGAAAAATAGGTTAAAGAGCTGCTTCATTCAGGGGTCATTCAACCAAGTGTCAGTCCTTACTCGGCACCTGTTTTGTTAGTTAAAAAGAAAGAAGGAACTTGGCGTATGTGTGTTGATTACAGGGCTTTAAACAACATTACTGTAAAGGATAAATTCCCAATACCTGCAATTGATGAGTTACTAGATGAGCTCTGTGGTGCTTCTTTCTTTTCTAAGCTTGATTTGAGGGCTGGATATCACCAAGTTAGAGTGCATGCCTCCGAAGTACCAAAAACAGCTTTTAGGACTCATGAAGGACACTATGAGTTCCTAGTCATGCCTTTTGGGATGATAAATGCACCCTCAACTTTTTCAAAGTCTCATGAATGAGGTCTTTAAGGAATATTTGAGGAAGTTTATCTTAGTTTTCTTTGATGATATATTGATTTTTAGCAAAACCTTGAATGAGCACTTGCACCATTTGGAGTTGACCTTGCAACTTTTACAATAGCACAACCTATTTGCTAAAAGGTCTAAGCGTGTCTTTGCCAAACAAGAGGTTGAGTACCTTGGCCATTTGGTCTCAAACAAGGGTGTATCTGCAGATGCTAGCGAACTTGAGGCCATGGCTAACTGGCCGATTCCTAAAACTCTCAAACAGTTAAGAGGATTCCTTGGTTTAACTAGATATTACAGAAGATTTGTGAGGAATTATGGGCAGATCTCAGCTCCATTAAACCATTTGTTGAAGGAGTCTTTTAATTGGACTGATGAATCAACAGCAGCTTTTTATGCTCTCAGGGAGGCTATGGTGACCTTATCAGTCCTGGCTCTTCCTAATTACACCAAAGTATTCATTGTTGAAACAGATGCTTTCAGATAAAGGGGTAGGGGCAATGCTAATGCAACGGGCATCCAATTGCATTTTCGAGTAAAGGGTTATCAGGGAAATATTTAAGTTTATCCACCTATGAAAAGGAGCTAATGGCTGTGGTCTTAGCAGTCTTAAAATGGAGGCATTACTTGCTTGGGAGGCAATTCATTATCAAGACTGACCACCAAAGTTTGAAATACCTACTGGAGCAAAGAGTTGCAACCCTTTTCCAGCAGAAATGGATTGCCTAATTGCTTGACTATGATTATGAGATCACCTACAAGCATGGAACAGAAAATAAAGCAACTGATGCATTATCAAGGAGGGAAGATTTGTTTTTGGAGCATGCCACTGTGAATGCCTTGTTTGCAATAAATTCTACTTGGCTTCCCACAGTAAAACTCAGTTTGTAAACTGACTTGGCATTACAACAGCTTATAACAGAATTAGAGCAGGACCCCAACTCTCTTCAAGATTTTTCTTGGGAAAATGATACACTAACTTATAAGGGAATTCTGGTGGTGGGGATTTCACCTAATCTCAGGAAGCAAATCATGGCAGCTTATCACAGCTCATCTATGGGGGGACACTCAGGTGTAGACAAAACCACTAGAAGGATCAAAAGGACCTTTTATTGGAAGGGATTGAAGAAGGATGTTCAGCTTTTCATCTCAGAATGCTCAGTTTGTTAGAGGTTCAGAGGGGAAAATGTTCACCCACCTGGGTTACTCCAACCCTTGCCAATTCCTAAGAAGGTATGGAGTGATATCTCTATGGATTTCATTGAGGGTCTTCCCAAATCACATGGAAAGACCACTATCTTTGTGGTGGTGGATAGGTTAACCAAATATTCCCATTTTATGTCACTATCTCACCCTTATACTGCTAAGGATGTGGCACAATTATTCCTAGACAATGTTTACAAACTTCATGGGCTTCCAAGCACCATAGTTTCAGATAGAAATGTTGTGTTTACAAGTTTGTTTTGGCAAGAATTGCTCAGAGTTTTGGGGATTGAGCAATGCCTTAGCACAGCATACCATCCACAGTCAGATGGGCAGACGGAAATAGTGAACAAGTGTTTGGAGAATTACTTAAGGTGCATGTGTGGTGATTGCCATAGACAGTGGTCAACTTGGCTATCCTTGGCCGAGTGGTGGTATAACTCTTATTATCACTCCTCAATCAAAACAACTCCCTTTTATGTAGTCTATGGACAACAACCACCAGATACAACTTCATGAACATTGGAGGGTCACAAGTAGCAGCAGTGGAAAATTGGGCAAGGGAAAGGACTTCCATTCTGAGGATGCTTAAGGAAAATTTGCAGCAAGCACAAAACAGGATGAAACATTATGCAGACAAACTAAGGAGTGAGAGAATTTGCAGTTGGTGACTGGGTGTATTTGAGATTGCAACCCTACAAACAATCTTCCTTCGCTTTGCAGATAATTATGAAGCTATCTCCATGTTTCTATGGACCTTTTCAAGTCATTGAAAGGGTGGGCAAGGTAGCCTACAAGCTGGATTTACCTAGCTCAGTCAAACTACATCATGTTTTTCATGTTTCATTGTTGAAGAAAAGGTTGGGACAGCGAGTCACTCGTATTCCAACTCTTCCTCCAGTTAGTGATGAAGGAATGCTGTAAATGGAGCCTGTGGTTGTGTTAGAAAGGAGGATGGTCAAACGAAACAACAAGGCAGTAGTGCAATGGTTGGTTCAATGGTCAAGAACATTTCCTGAAGATGCTACATGGATGGACTATGAAGAATTCCACTCTAAATTTCCAGATTTCCAACCTTGAGACAAGGCTTTTTGAAGGAGGAGGGAATGTTATGAACAAGTTAGTTGGAGTCGGTTAGGCAAGGCTATTCTTGTAATTCTAATTGCTGAGTCTGTTAGGGCAGTTAAGAATTGGTTATGTGTATAAATATAGGAGGGAATACATTACCCATTTCATTGTATTTGTTTTGTAACCAGTTTGTTGAGTTGAAAAAAGAGCGCCAATAAACTCTTTTCCTTCTACATTTCTTCTTCTTCCATTTCTAGTCATTACATAATGTTAGCAGATATCAAGGGTGTAATGGGATCAAGGGGATTTTAGAGACTATCTTTAAAAGGATGGCGTAGGGATGATGGTTGGAGGTCATGTTCTGGTTAAGGAAAAAAATTATAAAAAAAAAAAAAAAAAAACCACCAAAGTGAAGGCACAAATTTCTATTTTCTTCCGGTTTTTAATTGCTGGTGAATGGTGTTCTGTAATAGAACTACTGGTCAGGGGCTTGCTGGCTGTCCATTGAAGGTGTGACAGTCACGTTACAATGTCAGGTTGCTGTATAACCAGATCTGTCAGTTATTGTTTAACCTGATCCAGGTCAGTCTTGGGTTAGATTGATACCTGTGACTGCATTAGATTGGTATCAGAGCCGTCGCTTCTGCCCATTGTCAACGCTGGAAATTCTTCTGATGTAGAACCTGTCCTATCAAGCGATGCAACGCATAGGAAGAGTAAGAGGCAGAGGACGTGCAGGCACTGCAGGTGTGCGACTGGAAGACTTGCAAGGATATGTACAAGAAAACACAAGATTTGGAGATTTGGAAGAACAACTACGTGCGATAACCAAAAGCTCGCAGATCTAGGGGCAAGGAGGGCTCCTATGAATCCAAG
This sequence comes from Umbellularia californica, assembly GCA_028538565.1. Classification (NCBI taxonomy): domain Eukaryota; kingdom Viridiplantae; phylum Streptophyta; class Magnoliopsida; order Laurales; family Lauraceae; genus Umbellularia; species Umbellularia californica. The sequence continues at coordinate 46,223,862 of JAPQWN010000008.1, forward strand.
TGAAGAGGATTCGTATGGAAGCGATGACAATTTCTTCCATCGGCGACACCGGCAAGATGATCACCATTAACCAAGAAGGTGGGAGGAGCAGGGTGACAATCTCAACCTCAAAATTGAGATCCTGGAATTCCACGGTAGCCTTCGTGGAGATGACTTCATCGAGTGCATCGAAGCCATTGAACAGATCTTCGACTATGGAGTGATCCTAGATGACCGCAAGGTCAAGATTGCAGCCTTGCGACTTCAGAGCCGATCTTCAGCTTGGTGGGAACAGACGAAAGCCACACGAGAAAGACAAGGCAAGCGCATGGTAACATCTTAGTATACAGTCCAAATAAGGCCACACATGTGGATCACCTAAAGCTTGTTTTTGATACACTTTAGCGAGAACAACCTTTTGCTAATCCAAAGAAGTGTACCTTGGGAACAAATGTGGTTACATTTCTTGGCTATGTGGTTAGTGGGAATTGTATAGGGGTGGATGAAGAGAAGGTTAAGGCTATTCAAGAATGGTCTATACGATAAAATGTGCATGAAGTGCGGGGCTTCCTTGGACTTGCCACTGTCTATAAGCGGTTCTTAAAAAATTTCAACACTCTAGCTGCCCCTATAACTGACTTCTTGAAGAAAGGTCCATTTAATTGGACTGAGGCAGCCACCAAAAGTTTTGAAGAATTAAAGACAACCCTGACCAAAACTCCGGTTGTAGCCCTACCAGATTTCGAGAAAATATTTCAGGTAGATTGCGATTCGTCCCATGTGGGGATTGGTGCAGTTCTTAGCCAAAAAGGAAGACCTAATGCCTATTACAGTGAAAAATGCAACGGGTTTAAACTCCGATATAGCACTTATGACGTTGAGTTTTATGCAGTTGTCTAAGCTTTAAAGCATTGGAGGCATTACCTGATTCAAAGAGAATTCATTCTCTATTCTGACCATGTGGCCTTAAAATATTTGAATGGACAAGATAATTTGAACAGCAGGCACGCCAAGTGGGTAGCCTATCTCCAAGAATTCACCTTCTCAATCCGGCATAAGGTTGGAACTCATAATACAATTGCTGATGCCTTGAGTCGAAGGGCTATGATGTTGCCTGTTCTAAGGTTGCAAGTTAATGGGTTTGATACTTTACAGACCTTTATGTTGGTGATAGAGATTTTGGTCATATTTGGGCTAGTGTCGTAACGGGGCAACCTGGAGAATATATTTTGTAGGAGAATTTCCTCTTCCATGGACCATGACTGTTTGTTCTTGAATGTTCACTTTGGGAAAAACTTATTTCTGAGATACATGCAAGTTCTTGTGCAGGCCATGGAAGCAGGGATAAGACTATGGCCATACTTGAGGAAAAGTATTATTGGCCACACATGAGACAAGATGTTGCCAGATTTGTTGCTTGTTGTAGAACTTGTTAGATGGCCAAAGGAGTCGTCCAGAACAGTGGTTTGTACCTCTACCAATTCCGAATGCTCCATGGGAAGATGTGAGCATGGACTTTCTATTGGGAAAAGTATTATTGACCACGCATGAGACAAGATATTCTGCCAAGGACAACAAATTCACTAGTCACTTCTGGAGGATCTTGTGGAAGATGTTGGCTACAAATTTGTGTTTCAGTAGTGCCTATCACCCCCAAACAGATAGGTAAACTGAAGTGGTAAACAGGAGTCCTAGGAATATTTTGCGAGCTTTGGTAATAGACAAGCCAAGACAATGGGATACTATGCTTTCTCATGCTAAGTTCGCCTATAACCGATTCCCAAACAGGACAACACAAAAGAGTCCGTTTGAGATTGTTTATAAGATGAACCCTACTAGTGTTGTTGATCTTATTCCTATTCCTCATACAGGGCAAGTTCGAGCCAACGTTGATGACTTGGTGCAGCACATCAAGAGCGTTCATGATCAATGCGCGCGCAAATTGAGAAAAGCAATGCTCATTACAAAGCTGCAGCTGATCGACATTGTCGCCGAGTTATATATAAAGAAGGTGACCTTGAGTGGGTTTACTTGCGGAAAAAGCGTTTTCCTGTAGGTGCATATCACAAGTTAAGTCAGCTAAAGATCAGGCCATGCAGAGTACTGAAGCGGATCAACGACAATGCCTATCAGATTGAGCTCCCAAGTGACCTCAACGTCTCTGATGCTTTCAATATAGCGGATCTATTACCTTTTTATGGAGATGATAGTGACGACCACAATTTGCAGACAAGCTTTTCTCAAGTGGGGGAAGATGATGTGGATCAAGTGATTGACCAGGCTTTGACCTTCCGAGTTCATTTGATCGAGCATATGGGGTCCAAACCCATGTGTAAAGTCCCATGACTCAGAAAAGGAACCCAAAACAGTACCTAACATGTGAGAATTGAATAACCAGGGGTTTTTTTTATAAAACACAAACTATGGGGGTGTTAATGCAATTTTGAATAAACTGCATTTCATAAACAGTGCACAGAACGTGGGTCTTGTGTGTGAGTGTTGTTTGGAGCAGTTAGTTGAGGGTGCAAATGGGCCCAAACCCAAGTGTAACTGGGCCGACCTGTTTTGGAAAAAAAAAATCAAAATCTGAATTTTAAATCCAAATAAAAGAAGGATTCTCTTCATCATGCATAATGGGAAGAGATTTAAAGTATCAGCCAAAATGGAAGGCTTTTGAATGCTCTAAATCATAAAAGGGAGAGATCTGGGTTGTGACTGTGCATGCACAGAGGTCAACAGTTAATTCCATTACACTTTTCTTTATTTGCTTTTTCCTAGTATATTATGGATTTAATGTTAGAATATATCAAGGGTGTAATGAGATCAAGGGAATTTTAGAGATTGTCTTTAAAATTATTTGAATTTAATGTTAGCTGATATCAAGGGTGTAATGGGATCAAGGGGATTTTAGAGACTATCTTTTAAAGGATGGTGTAGGGATGATGGTTGGAGGTCATCTTCTGGTTAAGGGAAAAAAAAAAAAAACAACCAAAGTTAAGGCAGAATTTTCTATTTTCTTCTGGTTTTTAATTGTTGGTCAATGGTGTTCTGTAATAGAACTGCTGGTCTGGGGCTTGTTGGCTGTCCATTGAAGGTGTGACAATCACATTACAATGTCAGGTTGCTGTATAACCAGATCTTTCAGGATATTGTTTAACCTGATCCAGGTTAGTCTTGGGTCAGAGTGATACCTGTGACTGCATCAGTCTCAATCATGGCCACCTTTCCAAGTGGATGTGAATAACGTTTTTCTTCTGGTGATCTCAAAAAAGTTTACATGCGGCTTCCCCAAGGTCTCGAAGTTCCTTCCTCAACTCATGCATGCCATTTACGCCGATCCCTATATGGTCTTAAACAGGCTCCTAGAGCGTGGTTTGAGAAATTCAAACATACATTTCTACAGGCTCACTTATCTGAAAGCATGAATGATACATCGTTATTTCTTCTTTACACATCCCTGGGTATTACCATCTTACTTGTGTATGTGGATGACATGATCATCACTAGAACTGATCCTAATGGTATACTACAACTGTGGCAAACTCTTCATGCATCTTTTCATATGAAGGATTTGGGTCCATTGACCTATTTTCTGGGACTTGAGGTTCATAAAATTCAAGGAGGACTATTTCTCAATCAACACAAATATGCGAAAGATCTGATTGCTCAAGCTCGATTAGAAAACCCACATGTGCACACTCCCTTTGAGCTGAATGTCAAGTACAAAAGGGATGATGGGATTCTTCTCCCTGACCCCATAGTCTACCGGAGACTTGTTGGTAGTCTCTTCTATCTAACAATAACTAGACTTTACATCTCTCACGCAGTTAACATTGTGAGTCAATTCTTGACTCAACCCACCAATCTTCATTTGGCTGCAGTCAAAAGAATCATACGGTATCTTTTTGGGACAAGTGAACCGGGCCTTATGCCGACTAGGCAGGGTGTCTAGACACGCATGGGTCCATGACAGGTTGGTGTACATATCTAGGCAACGCTTTGATATCTTTGAAGTGCAAAAAACATGATGAAAGTCTCCAATCCTCCACCGAAGCAGAATATTAGCCTATGTCCGCATGTTCCGAGATTGTATGGTTACGAGGGCTTCTAAAAGAACTTGGATTTTCTCAACAGTCTTCTACTACTCTTCATGCAGATAATACAAATGCTATTCAAATAGCATCTAATTATGTTTCTCATGAAAGAATGAAGCATATTGAAGTAGATTGTCATTACATTCGGCAAGTTTTTGAAGATAAGATCACCACGTTACCTCATATTACCACTGATCTTCAAGTTGCTGACATCTTCACTAAAGTACTCGCTTGGGTTAAACATTGTTTATGTGTTCACAAATTGATGTTAATCGATGCACCATCATCAATTTTATAAGGGAGGGTGCGCATATTAACAAGTTAAAAGTATAAAGATTTTACACTGCTGTAATTGCCTGAGATGAAAGGGGAATCAATATCTGTACATATGATAAGTGTATACAAGGATTGTATAAAGGAAGGTGACCTCCAAAGGAGTCAATCACTCAATTTCTGCCAATCTCTTCTTATTTATTGTTGTTATCATCATCTTGTTAGAGATCACTTGGTAGAGAGCCAGAGAGACCATCTGTTGGTGGTTGTTGGTTGCTGCTGCTGTTGCATGCTGCGTTTTCTTCTTCTTCCTCCCCCTTATATTCTTTTCCTCTTCATTTTCTTCCTGTTCCATCTAAAATTGAAGGGGTGAATGCCTTTTAATGTCTTATTTTCTTTTTGGTTTGAACATCTGATGCTTCGACGATGGAAAATTCTTAGATCCACGTGGGGTCCACCTTTTTTTAAACTGCTCAAAATAAATGCCTTTCCTCTTGTATGGGCCTTGGCCAAATTTTACTCTGGTAGGAGATGGACCCACAGTTAGATTGATCATTTAGGGGTATTGATATTGATTTATGGTATGCATTGTTAAAAAAATAGATTTTAGCATTTTCCAATACCAGGATTTATATATATATATATATATATATATATTCCAATTTTGGGGAAAAAAAATCATGTAGCGAATAGCCATGTACCATGATTTATGAGTTTTGGGTTCGACCGCGATGTCTATCTTGATCGATATTTTGAAGCATGTGTATTGGGTCCATTGGGTCCATTAGAGATCTCATTGACCTAATCATTTTTTTGTGTCTGACTTTTAATTGGTAAAATATCCTGAATGATTAGTTTTCATACCCTCGTTTGTGTCTTCCCTCCATTTGTTAACAGATCTACCACAATTCTACTAGTGCAACTAACATTCTTTCTTGGTTATTCTTTATCGAAGCCGTTGGTGGCCTTTTGTTGCTCAAATATCTAAATCCTTTGTGTTAAAAAGATAACTGGGCCAATAATTTTACAAACATGGATCGCCATGCAAAACTTAATTGAATGCTGGAAATATTATTTTAAACCTTAAATTGGGGCTTTCATTCACCTTTGATCATTTCTTTTAGTAAGGTCCTATCTAATTATGCGCGGCTCTGATGTTGATAAATTATGACTTCCATAAAATTATCTATTTACATAGTTGGCACAAGGCTTTGATGATGGTGATGATGATAAAATTATGTATTTACGTCATCAACTGAAATGTTTCTTTCGGTTCTTTTATCAAAAGCTTTCTTGCAGTTGCAACCCTCTATGATTTTTTTCCTTGTACCACCATACTAATTTTAATAGTGACAAGGATATTTGTTTTCTTGAAATACTAATTCTGATGGCCACTTCTTTTCTTCTCTTTTTATATTTTTATGTTGCATTTTTATGGCAGATGGGGTGGGCCATTACCAGAAAGTTGGTTTGATCAGCAGTTACTTTTGCAAAAGAAAATCCTTTCCAGAATGTATGATTTTGGAATGGCACCAGGTACAGATTTTCATTTGGACTACTCTCTTTGTTGAATTCTGAGTATATTAGTCATTCATGCTTCCGAGAATTCCTCGTATGCAATTAATGACATAATTTGGTGAGATGTGTCCTGGGTAGTTCGTTCAGCTGGTAAGAGACATCAAGGTCCTCCAGGAAGGCAGTATCCTAGGTTCTAGACCCGGTTTGAATGGAGAGGTATCATCCAGTACGGCCTTAAGAAAAAATAGGATTTGGGTAAAAAATTAGGATACAAAAAAAAAAATAAAATTTTTTTGTTATCAATTTAAATTGGTTTCCTTGCAAACATAGCTTGGACTTATCAATAACTGTAAATTCTTTCAGTGTTGTTTGGATGAAGCAATAGATACAAGTCTTCTCATTATTGTCATCTTAGGAGTTGCATTATGTCACTGATGCAGGCCCTAAGGTTAGGGCTTGCGTAGATGCCGGAGCACTTGTCAAAGACACTTCAAATTATCTCCGCAGAGATTTCTAACACAAGGAACAATCTCTCCAAGGGAAAATCCCAATTTTATTCAACTCCAAATCTAAGATTATCATCTCTACAATGTAATATATAAATAGGCAAAGTAAACTTAGAGCCTAAGAAAACCTAATCCAATAATGGAAACTATTCTAATCAAACTAGGAAACCAAATAACTCAGAATGCTAATCCTAATTAGAATAAATTAGGAAGCTACTAAAAAAATAAACATCCTTAAACTATGTTGGGTGGGACTAGTGGAATTATGGTAGCCCATTCTGCATCATTTCCCCCCAGGTTGAAAGAAGAGTTTGACATCGAACTCGAGTCTTCTTCAAGTTGCCTTTGTATATATGATATACGTGAAGCACTTCCTTTGTAACATCGGCCCTTAATTTCTTCTTTGGTGAGTCCAGTTTCTTGGGATGGAGAGTAACTTCCTATCCACCATGCATGATGGTAGACGTGTTGTTGCGCATCCCATGAGTGTCATTCTTGTCATACATCCATGGGCGACCCAATAGGATATCTCCACTGTCCATTGGTAGCACATCGCACCAAATTGTATCTTTGTAATCATTACCAACTGCAAAAGTAACTTGACATGTATGTCACACTTGCGCTTCATCACCTGTCATTAGCCATTTAACAAAGTAGGGACGATTGTGCTTGTAAACCTTTAACTTCAAGCAATCAACAAGAGTTTAAGAGATAATATTCTCACAACTTCCACCATCAATCACAACTGTACAATTTTGCCCATGTATTGTATCTGTGGAATGAAAAATATTTTTCCATAATCATTTCTTCTCAACAGTGGGTATAGACTCTTGTTGCACCAAGAGAAGTGCACCATCTGTTTCAGCTGCTATTTCCTCCACTTCATTGGATTCTTCACTTTTAGGATAATCTTTTGTTTTCGGTTCTTCTTGTGCACCTTCCGTTAAATTTATTCTTTTTGGACATTCAAACGCATGGGTGACCCTTTTGCTTACAATGAAAACTTGTGAACTTGATCTGATCTTCAAACTTGGAGGAAAATTTTTTTGAGGAACTAGCACATGGATTGAAGTCTAATTTTGCGGGGGTCTTTTCTGTAGGCCATTTAGACACACTAAACTTTCTAGCCTGATAATTAGTTATGTCTTCCGATTTAATCGCATGTTGGATGATCTCATCAATATTATCAAAATTCTTGAATGTGAGGATATGTTGTATGTCAATGCGCAGCCTATGGAAATATCGATCAACCAACACATCATCTTCCTCCTTCAAGCCACAATGAGCTTGTATGGTTAGGAACTCCTTAGAATATTCAATAACAGTTTGGGAACCTTGTTTCAAATCTTGTAAACTTGAATGAAGATCTCTTGAATAATTCACAGTAAGAAATTTTTGGTTCAACAAATTCTTCATCTCCATCCATATGTCAATGAGGTCAATATTTTGATTTCTTTTTTTTTTTTTTTTTTTGCAACTCAGCCTACCATATCGCAGCATAATTGCGAAATCGAGTTGCCACCAGTGTAATCTTATGACCATCCGTTATTGGCTAGTGCCAAAAATATTTTCAACACATACTAACTAATCCATGAATTCATCTGGTTTCAATGTTCCATTATATTCAGGAATCATGAGTTTAATACCCAAATCACGATCAACATTGACTGCATGTGGATCTTGTTGGTTCCGTTTATGTCCTCCATCATCTCGATGATTATCCTCACGCTGATTAGTTTCTAAAGTAGTTAATCGGGTTTCAATCCTTGTAAGAGTGTCTTGCATTTGAACCATCATTGCGGATAGTTGATTAACATTTACTGATAAAGCCGCAACGGTTCCCCTCAAATCATCATCATTATTGGAGGAAGACTCAACTTTTACATGCTTCTTAGGAGGCATTTTTTTTAATGGAAATTTAAAATATTTGACTGACCTGATGTGTAGATCTACTCTCCATGATCACGCTGGCGAAAACGGATCTGAAATTTGACGGTGGATGAACCTGATATCGCGAAGAAAAGATTTTACCGCTGATTAGGCCAAATCGGCCGTTGGGTCGGATTTGACCTGAAAATGGCCCAACTAGAAATTAGGCCCAACCTTAAGCTTGTGTCACACGTGTGACCGTTTCACTGTTGCTTCGTTCTCTGTGCAAGAGTGGGAAGAAAAGGAGGAAATCCTTTTCCTTGCTGGTGTTTTGCGACGAAGTCGAAGAGGGAGAGGAAGTCGACTCTGGCGGATGCGAGGTGTTGGTGATGGCGACCGCAGGCGACGGCGACAACGGGGCGACTGTGGTGCGAGGTACATGTCTTTACTTTTATCCGTTTCTTCTTCCTTTACTGTTTGTCTTTTCTTCTTTTTTTTTTTTTGGTTCGGGATATGGCCGAAGAAGGGAAGGGTTCTGGGAAGAGGGTTTGGTCGATGGTGTTCTGGGAGATGGAGATGGGTTGTGAGATTTGGTTTTTGCAGTGGAGGGTTGGGTGTTGGATTCGGAAGAGGCAAACGAGATGGGTTTAGGGTTCGGGTATTTTTTTGTATTTGGGCTTGGGGATGGGAGGGTGACAGTGAAGGTAATGGACGGACGAAGCTCCGATCAATGACCGGAGGGTGATCGGAGCGACATGGATCTTCGCTCTGATACCAACTGATGCAGGCCCTAGGGTTAGGGCTTGCATAGATGCCGAAGCACGTGTCAAAGACACTTCAAATTATCTCCGCAGAGATTTCTAACACGAGGATCAACTTTTCCAAGGGAAAATCCCAATTTTATTCAACTCCAAATATGAGATTATCATCTCTACAATGTAATATATAAATAGGCAAAGTAAACTTAGGGCCTAAGAAAACCTAATCCAATAATAGAAACTATCCTAATCAAAATAGGAGACCAAATAAATTAGAATGCTAATCCTAATTACAATAAATTAGGAAGCTACTAAAAAAATAAACATCGTTAAACTATGTTGGGTGGGACCAGTGGAATTATGGTAGCCCGTTCTGCATCATACGCTCGAAATCTGGGGCCCTGTCGGATCCATGTCTTTTCCAAATAGTAATAGATCATCACCATAAATCAAATCATTGAAAGCATAATTAACCAAGAATTTATGTGACAGATGGGTGGACTGCCTGGGAAGTCCTCGCGCATGCACGTGGGCCAAAGCGGACAATATAATATTAAGTTGGGCAGGGTTATGAAAATATTGGTATCAGAGCCGAAGATGGCTCTATTTTATGTGGGGGACTGTGAGACCCCAATCCGCTTGGATCCCTTGATGCAAGATCTGGTTAAGTGATCTTGTGAGCCAAGAAATGGGAATCCACAAGGGTGAGGGTGAACTGCTTCGGTTAGTAGTGTGAGGCTTTGTCCAAGTCCCACATTGGAAATATCCAAGTCCTGACCCCGAGTTCTAAATTAAACCCTATTTAAACTCAACACAACGCGTTTTAAAGCCATGAGGACGAATGTTGTCCAAAGCAGACTATTTCACATTGGTAGTGGGCCGTGCTGTGCTAATTTACCTAATTAGTTCAATCTTAAATTAAATAATAAATCCAAATATTAATGTAAAAAAATCCAAAATAAGGAATAAAAATATGCAATCTCAATGAAATAGTCATTGATGTGTAAAATGAATTAAATTAAATCATCTTGTCTATCTTGATATGTGAGTCACGTTGTCTCTCATTAGGATCTCATAACTTCAATGTTGGGATCCTCTTGTCTTTTACGTTTTGGTTGCCTGGGATTGGGTCGAAAATACACAAATTAGTAATACTGAGTGAATAGATTCCTAAGTCTATATATATGTGTAAGCAACAATATAATAAATGGAAACATGACAAGAAATAATAATGAGACAAGGTGTGGACTATAGTTAGTCGAACGGCTTACTTATAGCAAATGAAACAATGTAGTTGACCTAAAAGTCAGAGAAATTACGCAGATGGCCTAAAAGCCATGCAAATAATTCATCTCTTAGCCTCACGTGCTAGTGATCTAGGGGTGTCCTATGAGTAGGTCCAACCAAAACATTATTTAACAAGTATCTCCTTCATGGATCACACTTTTCCTGTTGCATTACATAAAACGAGGTAGTTGTAATAAGCCCTTCACACAAAATCCGGATTTGTTATGCCCAACTTGACTCATTATAGGCAACCCTGATCGTATAAAGTCAAATTTCATACTAACCCCTTTTAGTTGGAGACAGTTCCGAAATTTCCAGAAAGCACTGACACATTCAGAATAGGCAATATAAGAAACCATATACAGTCTATTCACGCATCTTAACATTATAGAAGGGAGCATTTTTAACAATGAGCGTTACTAGTACTGTAACTCAGCATTATAATTATGAATTCAAAATTTATCAATGTATAATGCTGCTAACCATGTAAACTGTTATTGTTCATGTTGGGTAATTGGAACTAAACCTACCCTTCATATGAAGTCAAGAATTAAGAAAAAAACGACTCAGAGTTTCTAGATATAGTAACCATGAGCAATCAGGCCCTTATTTGTAATTTATGGATACTTGGAACTCAAGTGAACAATCCATAAAAGTTTCACCAGTAATTTCAAAACATAAAAGGTGGTTAATTATAATTTTAGAGAACTACAAGAACCAAATGTGGCAAGGAAGATTTAGACAAAATATACAAGAATAACAGAAAACCTGGAACTTCAAATGAAGTCTCAAGTCTGGCAGAATCCTCCTCACGTGGAAGGATTTTGAGTTCATTAGATGATGGGCCTAACTGGGCCCAATCCACTAAAGAACCAAGTCTTAAGGGTTGCCCAGGGGCAGTCTTTCAGATCATCAGATCTGATCATTCATCAGGTGGGGCATGTGGGATTTTTCTGATTACATGTTCATGCAAATTTCTGATTTCTGTCTGGATTTTTCCAATTTCAGGGCTGATTTGAGTTGCAAATGCACACTAACAATCCTACCAGTGGCGAGAGATGATCTTGCATGATTTCTAGGGATAGAGATGGTGATTTCAGACTTCCTACCCTCAACTACGTGTTGATAGTACAGCTATGGTACTGTAGCAGTCATTCAATTGTGGGAAAATCCCATCAAATTAAGTCTCATAACCTTCGATCAAATAAAAATTGGAAACCCAGCCATGAAATGGTCATCACAGCCACATCAATCAAGAGGAAGGTTTATTCACACAAGTAAAACCTGATTTGACTCAACTTGGTCAAGACTAAGTTGGTTCCTGAAACTGTTTCTTCTATCCTTGGTAATACCGTATTATGAGATTTGATTGAATAATTTCTAATGTTCCCAATGAAGACATGAAAGACCCAGAGTAGAGAAATAAAGAAAATAAGCTGAAGGAGAAGCAATTAGCGGCAACATATATAATGATTGTTTGTCCCGTGGCTGGACAACACCAATCATGTGTGATATATATATATATATATATACTTATACATGTATATGTATATAGATGTAGCATCTCCCTACATATATATATATTTATATATATATATATATATATCTATGTGCGTGCGTGTGTATGTATATACTCTAAATACACTAGTCTTTGGAATATTTTGTAAATACTAAAAACTATAAGTAAACTCCAAATAATTGAAAAACTAATAAGCTACTATCTCACAACATTGTTGTCACGACCCAAATTCCGGGGACCTGTCGAATATCCGGATCGTGATCATATAGCAATATTCACCATGCACAGATCAAATAATATTCACAAGGAATCAGGCATTTAGTTCAAAATATATTTTCAATTATAATTATCAAATATCTCTGAATAATCAAACTTATTATGTCTTGACTCAAATCAATAATGTGCTAAAACATTATATAACTTCTCCTAAACAAGGACTAATAATTCTATCAAATATTCAAGTTTTTCTCGTTCTCTCCTTTCAACCACGCATGCCAAAATCTACGTGCTGATTGTCAATCTGCTCTTGCCCACCCGCAACATGATTATCTAAAGGGGGCAACACAACATCAGTATTACTGGTGAATGAATTTTCCTAATTACACAAGCCACATACAACATAATATTACATAATCAACACATCTGAATCAATAGATCAAATATCATTAAAGTACATCCACATAGAAATCCATGCCCATGCACGTTACCACGCCTCAAAAGGCTCATCGTATACATGTATACCGGTCACCATGACTCTGTCTCATCAGACACGTCCACAAGGACCAGCCGCTATAACGGTTCGGACACTAAGTCTAACATCCCACGTCTGGGATCCCATGTACAATATCACATAACAATCAGAGTTCATCATTATTAATAATTTACACAACAATATTATGGGACCGGTCCCATACCCGTCCCCATTATATTAGTGCCCCACTTTTGATCATAACATTTATTAATAAGTGTAGCGGTGGCCCACTCTTTATCACAAATTGAATATTACACAGCATTCACATCAAATCTCAGTACAACAGTCCACATAATTAATTATAATCCACATAATGTCTTGATTAATCTAATTAGGATGATTAGATTGCAATCACAATTAAAAATCTAGGACTAACCCCTTTTTATAGATTCCTTAAGAATTTCACACCTGGACACCTTAATGAAAAATCTAGTGGTTCCCACTAGTCTGATCTAAGGTCAACCCTAATATACAAGGTCGCCCAAGGCTAAGCTTTTATTCCAGTGGATTGGATTCACTATCAAACATCCTTACTGGCCCCACAGTCTCAACAAACATGAACAAAATTCATGAATAAGCCTCACGGTTAACAAAATTGAAGCTTTCGGATATCTGGGCAGATGGGGCCCAGGCCACATGGGACCACCACCATCCAGGTCGTACCTAGGCCCTCTTCAAGGTGTGGGGTCCTAATCTCTGATTAACGTAGGTAGTAGGTCCCAGCATGGATGTCGACCTTCAGCCCTATCTTCATCAAATTCACGCCTGAAACCTTCTAAAGTAAAATCCAGTGGGTCCCACTGTTCCAATACCCCAGATGGCCATGATCTCTAAGGTCGCCTAGGAGTCCCTCTCATGAAAGGCTAGAGTTGATTTCCATTCTAATGGCCAGATGGGTTCCAGATGGCCTGACGACAAGGAGTTGTAATCTCCTGTAACGGTCGCCCCTGTTTCAACATTCCAATTGGATGAAGGCCCAGATGGGACCCACTCCTCATGGGTCCAAGTCCCCTAGGGTTGACCAACGGTCCCCTACCAGATGTGTGGTCTTGATCATTAATCAGGTCAATCGATGGACCCCACAATCAATGTCGATCTTCAACCCTGTTTCCATATAATTCACGTCAGCGCATTAAAAATCAATTGGATAATGGCCCAAACAAAATTCAATCCTTGTGGTTTCAGCACCTCCATGGTCGCCCATGGGTCCTTTTCAGGATCCCTGGTTCAGATCTATCATATGATGGGCTAGGGGGTCCCACAATCCATGACGTGAGAAATTCACCTCATGTGGAAGAGAAACAGTAATACAGAAAGTTGTACAAATTCAGTTTTTAATCTCCTTTCCACATGAATCTTCATCAAACGCCAAATCTTTACTACAAATCTAAACCATCTTATTTCCCATGAAGTCCACCATAACCAAAGTCTGGGCATGTCAATTGTCGTCGAAACAATTTCACAGATAACCTTCTTATCAAAAACTGAATTCCTCAAACATTTATCCATCAACGAAAACATGAATTTGAGATCATCTAGGAAGATTCACTCACCTTTTGTAAACGATTGTCGCCTTTGCAATATGAGGACACGAATAGGACATCAATTAGCCTTCCCCTCCTCCTAAATTGCAGCCCACCAAAATCTCTCTCTCAGAATTCTCCAAAGGAAAAGGAACAGAAAACCGGAGAAATAGAGTATAATGCTGTCTATGGGTCGTTGGTTGTCTATATATATAAAAGGGAAGGTAGAATCCTAGTCATCTCAAACTTCCTATTTAGAGTTGTTTTACAACTCCTCTTTCCAAAACCCACTCATGTGAGTACTACTAATTCTATAATAGTAACACTTCTAATACTACAATAAGAGATCAGCTAGGGAACTTCCTGGGCCAGACTAAGCCTGGGCCCAGGATACGCAAGGTATTACAATTCTCTAGGTTGGTTGTGACCTGGTGGGGCCTGGTCGGACCTCACACTATATTTAAACCTTTTCACTTTTATATTTGATGCACACAGTTCATGCTTAAGATCTCAATGCGCTGGTTCTGATCTTGGAAAGCTTACCCTTCACGCCCTTCTTAGCTCAACATTCATTCACTAACAGTTCTCTTACAACTTTTAAGAATTTTACCTTTCTACCTTACCTTCAGCAGTTTTTCTTAGCATAAATAACCTTTTTTACTATAACTTCTCACTGAATTCATGTAGTAACTTTTTCATAGCCCTATTAACACAACTCAATATATGATTCCACACTTAATTCAAACGCGTATGCTAATTCTAATTTCTTTCCTTCAACAGTCAAGAAGATATTGTTATCGGATCCCTGTTTAGATTCCACCATTTTATTTGCAGTCCATCTCTCGTTTAGTAACTACAATGCTTTCAATCTTAATACCATAAGACTTCCTTTTACGATCTTTAAAGGAAGACTGTTCTATACCTCTTAGTAAGAAGTAATCTATGTGACCTGTTGTAGCTAATGAAAGCATCATCTAACACATACAGAGTCTGTTCATATTGGTGCTAGTCAGGCTGATATGGGTGTGCAGGTTTTAAAAAGTTACAAAATAAGTGTAAAAAAAAAAAAAAAAAATCCTCTAAAAGTCGTGAATATAAATAAGTAACACAAAAATTGCTAAAAGTGTAAAATCTTGATAATTTAATAGTATCTTAATTCATGTAAGAGTTATTAGTTTTTCTTTCAGCTAGTGTAATGATCATCACTTCTTGTAGGAAATGAAAGGATCATCTAACACATACAGAGCGGCAAATTACCAATGTATAATAATTATTACAAACTTAACTCTTAGAACAAATCTAGTATTTGTTATAAGTTATAGAATAAGAACTTAACTCTAATATTTGTTATAAATCTAATATTTGTTATAATTATTAAGAACTTAACTCTAGCTTAGTTACCCTTTCTCAGCACGGATATGGCGAACATTTCAATATAAATATTCATGCATATAAAAATCCATAGTTTTTTCGAAAGAAAGCAAAAGAAAAAAAAAAGGTTATGGGTATGTATTTATGTAATCCAAGAGCTGGGGACATAGAAAGAAAAGAGGAGAACTGGAGTAGAAAGGGAATGATAGAGTTTCGAAAGAAACAAAGTCTTTGAAATAAAAAGAAAAAAAGGAAAGAAAAGTGGAGAGTAGATATGAGTGGTTATGATAAAGAGATAAGGCAGATAGTTGATGTAACTTCCGGTCAAAATTATAACCGACAGTCAAAATTAAATCCAAAACTCTCCTCTTTAATATAGTATAATTTGTTATAAGTAAGAGAATAAGATTTATTTGTAATATGAAAGATGTTGGGGGACCTTGGTGTCAATATAAAAATGTTGAGGGACTTTTTTGTAATTTTCTGAAACTAAAATCTAATAATGTAGGAATGGTCGCAGCCCTAGAGTGGTCAATCATTCTTCTATTTATCTCTTTGAATCTCTTTCTTTCTCTTCCTTATCTTCTTTCTTCCCATTTTTCATTTTCAAATAGACTCAACGTTAGAACCCTAAAGCTAATCCAATCTAAGGTTCCAACCTAGTATCAAATCCTTTCGCCAAGGAAAAGACTCGCATAAGAAGATATCTAGTGATCTAGATCTATTTTTTCTAGGAGGTTTGGATTGATCTAGCCCCCTAACTAGGTTTCCTAAAACTCGCTTAAGAAAATTCTGTCTTTTCCTTCCATAGTCCAAAATTAGGGGATCGTGGGGGGCACTTGGTAGGGGAAATTCCTCATCAAATTAAACCATTAATTACTACAAAAACATAATTAAAATTTCAAATCAACAATGAGCGGGTTTTCTAGGGTTAGTACTAGTAGTAAATGAGAATCAAATAACTTGCCAATGTATGATAAAATATGAATTTGATCGCTTTCCTTGGGTTCCTGGATTTCTAAAAACAAGGGGGAAATAGGCGGAAGAGCCGATCACCCTATAAAATGTCCAAGTACACGACTAACACTGTCCCTCTGAACAACATACTAAAAGGTGAAAACAATCCGTGACCTTGAAGTGCTCCGAAATCGAGGAGTTCGTCGCATCTGGGGGTAGTTCGGCTCGAAAATTGATAAAAAAAAAGTACGCGGACGAGCGTGAGGAGGCGACTTTCTAGCATATAAAAAAAAAAAAAAAAATTTGCGGCGAATGGAGATGAAATCCGGCAACAACAGTGGCTGTAACAAAGAGACTAAGGCAACAAAAGAACAAAGACTTGAGTTGGGTACTATTCAAGGATATTTATAAAAGATATCTTGGCAAAGTTACAAGTTTGCCATCCATTTTGTGGACACGATTAATTCGGTTTAAATGAGGGGTTTCCGGGAATCGAAAGGTTACGGAGTCTTCCCGAAAGTTGTTCCAAATTAAATTATCTTTCCAACAAGCATGAAATGAAAATTTTTGGAGACTTCTAGAGAAAACTCAACTTTTACCGAAATGACTACTATGTCCCTAGTCAAATGAAAAGTCACGAAACGAAGGGTTTCCGGACCTTAAATGGTCACGAGTTGAACACGATAGTTGTTCATCATAATTCAGAGTATCTAACGAACCTAACATGAAAGTTGAACACCGGCTCTAATATTTCTTTACTCTTCTGTTCCTTCAATCGGTTAGTTAGGGTTTGGTTCTTCTTGGAGGGATATATGAGCTGGAGGGAGTACGGAGAAAGAAATGACAAATGAGCTCAACGGCGTATGAAATCATACAAAGATGCTAGAATTGACATTAGAGCATGCAAATCACATCCATCAATGTATATCCACTTGCCTTAAGGTTTGAAATGCAAAAGGGGGAGGAGCGCTAGCTCAAAACACCCAACGGAGTTCAAACTCAAGGAAAAACCCAAAACGATCCAACTCAACCTAAAAAGATCAAAATGAAGGGCACTCAAGCTAAGAAATCAAGTTTCTACAATAAGAAGCCAAAGACCTAACTTCCTATAGTGAAAATAATTCACTTTGGAAAGAGATGATGTGCAAACGCCAAAATTGGATCCTTGTGATCATGGGGTTGGGGGTCTGGAGGATGACGACGACGATGATGGATGACGATGGGGTGCCTTGGATTTTCACATGTAAGAGAATGAGGGAAAATGACAAGAAAAGGAGAGAGGAAGAAAACTTGTAGCAGGAAGTGAAATGAAGGGGAGGGTTAATCGATGAAAAGGGTTGGGGATGGGGTTTTTGGGAAATTGCAGCTTAGTTCTCAAGTTTTGGGTTAGATTTTCGTGGGTCCTCGAGGGTTCGGGTCGAGTCGCAATAGAAGAGTAAAGTTTGGAGAATTAAGTCATCTACCCAAAGAGCCCAAAATCTAATAAAGTCGAAAATTATGAAAAATCCCTGTAAACTTTCCTAAAATTACAAACTACCCCCTACTGTATACAAACGAACTCAGATCTTGATGAGACTTTGCAAGCGATCCTAACAGTAATCCAGACTTGCTTAGCCTCTAAACGGGCTTAGTAGATTAATAGGAAATTAACTAGACTAATTACAGAATTAGGATTCCAGCCTTTCCAGGACCTTACTGTTAATAGGAGCCCCTAAACATCTAGAAGCATTCATTCACACCCTTAACATGTCTCCATGTTTTCTAAAGATGTTCTAATAACCCAAAGGTCCCTAGAAACCAGAATTTGAAGATCAAGAAGGGAGAAATCTGGAAGTTTCACCTTCTAATTTAACTTCAATTGTTACAGAGAGATGTAGAGGGGATAATAGGGATACCTTACATCTATATAACAAAAGGATCCACTATGATTCTAGTGCCATGCACATAATACTGTAAAATAAGTAAAAATTTGATACAAAAACTGACGAAGATCTTTTGTTATGGCTAAAGCTTACATGGCACAAGTGGAGCACCTCAAGATGGCCCGCAAGGGTGGAGACAAGTTTTGATAAAAAAAAATTGTACCCAAACAGTTAGGAATTATGCTTAGGTATGAAGAACAGGGGCTGTTTGGAGAATAATATAAAAAACAAGGGGTTATTTGCAAATCTGTAGAAAATTTAGAATTTAAAAGGGGCTCACGTGCAGCAGGTTTTGGACTCAAATTAGGTCCAACCCGAGAAAGGAAGGTACCAGCAGGATCACCCATGAGTGGGCCTTCAAGTCTTACAAGTGCTTTAAGCAACGGATGGGTCATGTGGGGCCCACGGGCAAGCTACTGCAAAGTGTCTGAGACGACCTAGATTCTGTTGTTTCTTATTTTTCTTAGTAATTTCTGAATATTTTCCAATTAGAAAGTTTGTTTGAGACTTCTATTTGTGGTAGGATTTAACTACAGTAGGTTTCTTAGGGTTTTGATGTGGTTTTAGGTGTTATATATAGGTGTTATTTCATCTGGCACTATTCATGCTACAGTACCGTGAATAGTAATTTGCAGAAATGGATTAGTTGCTTTTGTTTTCTTCCCTCTCTCTTGGTCGTATGATGAATATAGATTGAGAGGGCTCTTAAGGTCAAATTTTTGGTTTTTTCTGCATTGATCCTTGTGTAGTTAATTCTAATTTTATTTACTATACTTGGTTCTGCACATCCATTATTGCTGGGATTTTTTTTTCTAGTTATTGGTTGTTTCACCGATTGGGGCCTTCGCAAGTCTGGTTGTGTCAAATCGGGACTTAGCCAAAATTCTATTTCCCTGACCTTTTTGATTTTTTATTATTTTTTTATGGTTTTTTTTCTTTACTTCCTGAATGGCAGTTACACCTTCAATCAGATTTTCTGTAGTGAAGAAAACTTATCACGAATTATGCATTTTGATTTTTTTTCTTTATACTTCCTGAGTTCCTGTAATGATAGGTTCACATTCAATTAGGATTGTTTTAGTGTCATGAATTGGAGCTTCAGAGTCTGGGCATTTGCACAGAGCGAAATTATGTGTATTAGATTAGTTTATAGTCATTAGTGGAAACAACTATTCTATTCTTAGTGTAGGATAATGAAAAGTTAAGCAAAAATATATTTCTATTATAATTTTTTTTAAATGCCAACTTTATTAAAAAAAAAGGAAAAATCAGTATAACAGAGATATATTGCTACACGAGAACAAAGGCCAACACAGAGAAGTTATTCCTTCTGTGGTATTATTGAACAACTATTATCCATGTATATATTAGGGGTGCACAAAAAACCCGTCGATCTGGAAAACCGATCCAATCTGATCCGATCCGCGGATTTTTAACCATCCGAAGATAAACGGATTGGTGACGGATTGAAAATCTTGTAATTCGTTAGCAACGGATCGGTGATGGATTTCACCCTCAGTCTGCAGATTCAATCCGATCCAATCCGTTGACATTAAATATAAATAAAAAAAATTTAAGGGTTCTAAATATAAGTTAAGATGTCTAAATATAAAATAAGAAACAAAAATTTTAAGGGGTCAAATATGAAGTTTTTTACAACATATTTGATATTTTTCTTTTAACATTAGATTGAACGGATTAATCCGATCCAATCCGGTCCTCAATAGATCGGATCGGATCGGTTTTTAACAGCCACGGATTGGTGACGGATTCCAAATCCATCAATCCGTAGGTAACTGATTGGTGACGAATTTGGCCCAATCCGCACCAATCCGATCCGTGTACACCCCTAGTACTACATATTGTATCAAGTAATAACTATTCCATGCATACACAGTATAAACAACATTTTAAGCTTTTCAACAGCTCCATTGAGTTTGGAAACAAATTTTCATCAGGTTTGTGTAGCGTCCGCGGAATTGATGTTTGTGGATTTTTCTTTTTCTAACCTTGCCCTGTCCACCCTTCCTTTTTCCTTTGAAACACTTTTCCATGGATTTTCTGAAAATTGAATAGCTGTTGGCATTTTTCCTTGAGGTTATTTGCACCAAGTGACCGAACGCTAGAAAGTGGAGTCCGTGTGAAAAAAGGACTGCTTTCCTCTTCGCATCCGTGGAAAACTGTTGTTACACGTACATGCTCTTAGACTTTTTTTTTTCCTTTTGTCAAGATTCTGTTTCATGCCAACCTACTGTGTACATTCAAATAAGAAATGTTTCTTCTTTTTTTTTTTTTTTTTGGTTTTTTGTTATAAAATGTTATAACAATTCTTTGTTCTGCCTTGTAGTTCTTCCTGCGTTTTCTGGAAATGTACCTGCAGCATTGAAATTTAAATTTCCTTTCGCGAAAATAACACGCCTGGGGAATTGGTAAATTGTTGTTTACATACCAAATTGCATAATATTCATCTGCATTGCACATAAAAGTTGTCTCATCATCATAGAGTAGTTTTCAAATTAAGGATAATGGAAGTAATGGCATTATAGAAATCTAAAAAAATGTAAGACTTGTGAAATACATGAATAGATCCCTTGCATTCGTGGATTGATTATATAAGTGGGAAAAATGTTAAATCATAGTGGTCATTTTCTGACACAGGAGTAAATGGCGAAATTTTTGATAGTTATGTAACTGATCAGGCCTCTCAATAGTTTAGTTCGGTTTGGTCGATCAATAGGGATTTTGATCTGTCTCAATCATGGCTTTCTCAAGAGAAAATGCCTAAGCACATTTGGTTCAAATTAAAACCTAAATTTTCTGAATTGATAGTTGGAATTAATTCAGAACTAAAATGAACCATTTCGATTAGCCCAACTGGCCTAACCAGGCCCAAATATGCTCAGCAGGGAAAAATATATGAACAGCCAGCAAGTTGGGTTCGATCCACCTGAATTGGGCCCAAGTCAGGCCTGCAGCCAGAATATAGCAGGTTGCTAGTCCCATGGAACCAGCAAGTGGGCCCCAACAGGTCTTAAAAATCTAGCCATCCCAGATGACCTATGCATCCATTATTTCATATCTATATCTGTTTCACATGTTTTTTTTTTCCTAGTTTTGTTTATTAGAATTCTTTCTGATGGGGATTTCTATTGCTAATATCTCTCTTGACCCTCTGAATTAGAAATCCATCAATAAAATACAACTATTTAATATACAAAAGGCCCCACCACTAATTCTAAATGTCTTTATCCTATTATCTTAAAACCAATGGTCCCTACAAAGCCAAGGATCTATTAAAAGACAATTCTATGCAACACAAAGAGGTCCCACATACTTATATATATAAATATAAATAATCATCATTCACCAAATAAAATATATAATTATTCGAGACAAATAATAAATCCAAAACAATCAAGGGAATTAAACATATAAAATATTAGATAAAATTCTAGCCCATATAACAGGGTCAGGGGTATTACACATACACTCCGAGTATGATTGCCTTCCTATTCCTTATTTGTGCGATGTGTATAACACCATTGGAACCCATACTTAAGAACAACTCTACTAAATCTTTAAAACCAGAATCGGGGGACTACTTAAGTCCATATAAGGACTTTTTGAGAAAACATACTTTGTTTTCTTGTCCCTTAGCAATAAATCCAGGTGGTGGATCCATATAATCCTCTTCCTTCAAATCCTCAAGGAGAAATGCATTTTTCACATCTAGGTTGTACAACGGCCAATCATAATTTGTTGCTAGGGATAATAGCACCCGAACAGAAGTCAGTTTAACTACAATTAAAAATATTTCAAAATAACCAACCCCATAGATTGGGTAAATCTCTTAGCTACAAGTCTTGCTTTCTATCTACTGATTGTTCCATCAAGATTGTACTTTAGTGTGAACACCCATTTGCATCCAATAATACGTTTACTCTCTGCAAGAGTACTCAGCTCCCACATATGGTTCTTCTTCAGAGCAGCCATTTCTTCCACCATTCCCATTTCTTCACTTAAGATGAGTCAAGGCCTTTGACACATGCTTAGGTATACCTTTCAGTGGCTAGATTGGTAATAAAGGTTTGATATATGAGTGACAAATGACTATAAGAAAGCACATTATGAATAGGATGTCGAGGAGTACAGGATATTGTTGCTTTACGTAAAGCAACAAGAAGATCTAAATCATAGGAAATACCTGATTGGGGAACAACTTTTGTGCCTGCTCCATACCGTGATCCTGGATACATTGGGGGAGAGCAAAATCGACAACAGGTAAATTCTCTTTTTAACTTCCTTCTGGTAGCAATTCCTTGCTGATGAAAAAATGGAATATCTTCATGGAAGCTAAAATCCAATGTCAATAGGCGACCCTTATTTCCAGGAGCATAACACTTGTATCCCTTTTGAGAACTAGTATATCTGATATGCATTTGACAGCCTGTCAGGCCCAATTTATCTTAATGATGCTTTGGAATGTGAACAAAGCAAGTACATCTAAACACTTTAGGTGGAGCTTGGAACAACAGTGTGTTAGGACATAACACATCTACGAGACTTCTTGCTCCCAACTTCTTTGAAGGCACATTCTATTTCTTAAGTATGCTGCAGTCAAAATTCTGTCAGACCAAAAAGACATTGGAACATTAATCTCGAAAAGAAGAGCCCTGGTGAGCTCCAACAGATGTCTATTCTTACATTCCGCAACACCATTTTCCTCTAGTGTATATGCACACGAGGCCTGCGACTCAATCCCAGTTTCAGCAAGATAACTCTGAAAGTCATTGGAGGTGTATTCTCCTCCATTGTCAGATCGAAATGGCAATTTTTTTTTTTTCAAACTTAACTAAAATCATGTTATGATATGTTTTAAAAGTATATAGGACCTCATCTTTAAATTCAGAAGATATGCCGAAGTTAGTTGCATCCTCAATAAAACTAACAAAATACCGATGACCATGAACAGATGTAACTAGAGCATACCAAACATCATAATGAATCAAATCAAATGGACAAGTACTTATTTTATTGGTATTAACCGAGTACATTGATCTCTTGTTCTTAGCAAATTGATAAGCATCACATCATAAAATACTATCAGGTTTATTTGCAAAATTCAGAAAAGACATTCCTAAGACACTGCAATGGTGTATGGCCAAGATGGAGATGCCCTAGAGACACACTTTATTCTCATCAACAACTTCAGTGCGTAATGCTTTTGATTCTATTTTCTTTAAGTCCAGATTGTGAAGACCATTGCTGTCACTACCACCACCAATCTTCTGCCCCATCCTCAAATCTTAAAAAACAAAGATAAAAGGGAATTCAACAATTAAGGTTCTTGGTTAGCGCACGAACAGATAAAATATTGAAAGAAAAACTTGGAACATCAAGAACAGATGATAAGGATAGTTTTGTTAAGATGTGGACAGTCCCTTTCCTAGCTATGTGGATATGGGAACCCCTCCCATCAGTAGTAGAAGTGTAGGACTGAAACAAAGAACATATACCTGCCACGTGGTATGTGTCACGACCCAAATTCCGGGGCCCTATCGGATATTCAGATCGTGATCATATAGCAATATTCACCATGCACACATCAAATAATATTTGCAAGGAATCAGGCATTTAGTTCAAAATATATTTTTAATTATAAATATCTAAAATCTCTGAATAATTAAACTTATTATGTCTCGACTCAATTCAATAATGTGCTAAAACATTAAATAACTTCTCCTAAACAAGGACTAGTAATTTTATCAAATATTCAAGTTCTCTTGTTCTCTCCTTTCAGCCATGCATGCCAAAATCTACGTGCTGGTCGTCAATCCGCTCTGGCCGCCCGCAACATAATTACCTGAAGGGGATAACACAACATCAGTATTACTGGTGAATGAATTTTCCTAATTACACAAGCCACATAAAACATAATATTACATACTCAACACATCTGGATCAATAGATCAAATATCATTAAAATACATCAACATACAAATCCGTGCCCATGCACATTACCACGCCTCAAAAGGCCCATTGTATACAAGTATACCGGTCACCATGACCCTGTCTCATTAGACACGTCCACAAGGACCAGCCACTATAACCCCAGACACTAAGTCCAACATCCCACGTCTGTGATCCAATGCATAACATCTCACAACACATAACAATTAGAACATATAATTAAATACAGATGTAAGCAGCGTGGGCCCAACCTATGCACATCTCACTGATTACTGTCTCTCTTCTTATCATAGTAGTATTGAGTGGTATAGGGGTGGTCCATACTATATTGTAAACATAACATTAATTGCCCGCAGTTTAACGAATTAATCACAGTTAATCATAATTCACGAACTTCAATTTATCACAATAAGAAAGTTGATTAGTAATTCTACCCAAAGTCCAGGGCTACCTCAATTAACAGACCCTCTTCCAGGACTCTTTTTGCTGCACAGAATACAAAATAGGCTATAAGTCAAGTATGAACTTCTTGATAAAACTCCAGTGGGTCCCACTTGTCTGATCTAAGATCAGCCCTAATATACAAGGTCGCCCATGGCTAAGCTTTTATTCCACTGGATTGGATTCACCCTCAAATATCCTTACTGGACCCCACAGTCTCAACAAACACAAACAAAATTCATGAATAAGCCTCACGGTTAACAAAATTGAAGCTTCCGGATATCTGGGTAGATGGGGCCCAGGCCACATGGGACTACCACCATCCAGGTCGTCCCTGGGCCCCTTTCAAAATGTGGCATCCAAATCTCCGATTAACTTAGGTAGTGGGTCCCAGCATGGATGTCGACCTTCAGCCTTATATTAGTCAAATTCATGCCTGGGAATTTTCCATCTATTGGGTGGTGGGTATATGGGGCCCACTCTCCATGGGACCACCACAGAGGTTACCCATGGGTCCCCTTTCAGATGGATGGTTCTGATCTTTGATCAGGTGCTATGATGGGTCCTAGTGTCCTACAATGCCTGTCGACATTCAACATAATTTTTATTACATTCATGCTGGCTCTTTTCATCCTGTTGGACAGTGGGACCCACAGGTCAAAAACCCAGATGTCCCACTCTCTAAGGTCGCCCAGGGCTTCCCCACCTGATGACTGGACCTGATCTTTAATCAGGTGGCCAAGTGGATCCTAGAAGGCATGACGACCAAAATTTACAATTCCATGTAACAGTCGCCTGAGTTCTATCATACTATTTGGATGAGGGCCCAGATGGGGTCCACTCTTCCTGATTCCAGGTTTTCTAGGGTCGACCATGGATGGTTCAGATCCTTGATCAAGTGGGCCAGGTGGTCCCAACACAACCCCCCACCCCCAAACGTGACCTCCTCTATTGATGTTCAATGCCTGAAATTGCATTATCAGGATGATTTCAACACACGATGACCTTGAGATCTATTCAAGAAGTTTACACACTTCTGTCCAAACAATCTATCAAGATTTTCATGATCCAAAGATAACAATTGCAATCAATTCATGATCACAGACATGTTTTCTGCACACAATATTACAAGAGTACTAATTCTTGCTATATTATTATTCAACAGATTAATCATTGAATCCTGTAATCAGGAATATCCACTGACCTCTAATATGTGATCGTTGCTTTTGCGATGTGTGGATGCGAATAGGACATCCGATGATCGTCTCCCCTTCGTTTGCCTTCTTCCTCTTCTTCCCCTAGATTTCCAGCCCACAAATCTCTTGCTCTCAGAATTCCCTCAAAACCAAGGAGGAAATTTTAATAATATACTAGGTGATCTATGGTTGCATATATATACACACACATGTAGAGTCCTATTCCTACTCCCGTTTTCCCTTTCTAATTAGTGTTACCATACAACTTCTGCCTTTCTAAAATTCTTCATGTGAGGCAACTTCTAATTTCATAATAGGTAACACTTCTAATTCTATCCTAAGTTATCAATTAAGGTGCATCCTGGGCCAAACTAATCTTGGGGCCTAGGTGACTCAAAATATTACAGTATGTGGCCCTTGAATCAATCACCCAAGCAGAGGAAGTAGAGGAGACAAATACAATAGGATTATGGGATGAAGCCATACCAATGGAAGGATATTGAGTGGCGCCTTCTGATACAGTCAATATCTGACGAAGAATTGTGAGCTCATCCTTCCAGTTTTGTGAGTCAACCTTGAAACTTGCCTATTGTTCATTAGAACCACTAGGGTGTTCTGCCGGTGTTGTAGATACATTTCCTGGCCTCCCATTCAAGTCCCAGCAATTTTCCTGAGTATGTCTGTTTCTCCCATAGTGAATACGAAAAAGCTCGTCACGAGTGTCATGACCTTGACCATGACCACCACTTTCACCATTACGTCCACCTCAATGATTATTTCCACGGCCACGTACTCTACCTCCACCATATCCACCATAACTTGTATTTGAAACTTCATTGCACACATTGTTGTTTGCAAGAGCAGATCTCTCAGGTGTGATATTTAAGTTTGGGATTCATAAACATCTGATGACTTTCATCTCCTTTCAATAGGGAAAATATTGTCCCAATGGGAGGCTGCGGATCTTGACTTCTTACTTGTATGTGAATGCGTTCATACTCTTGGTTAACACCTCCCAAGAATTCAAATATATGTTGATCTACCAAAAATTTTGCCTATTTCTTAGCACAACAAGGTTCATGGCTCATATAGAACTTCAACTCTATCCACAACGCCCTGAATCTAGAATAGTAGTCTCCAATTGATAGAGTTCTTTGTTTAAAACTAGCAATCTCCATCTTCAATTCTAGATTATAGCATTATTGCGCTTTTCAGCATAGGTTGCTTCAATTGATTCCCAAAGTTTTTTCCAGTCTCAGAATACTTAAAACTTTTCGCAATTCCTTATTCCATCGAATTAAGAATCCCGTTCACCACCGACATATTTTTTGAAATCCAATCTGAATATTTAGGATCGTCTTTTTCGGGTTCCTTCATGCTCCCATTAATATAACAAAGTCTCTTTGAACTTCCGATGGCCATTCTGGCTGAATAGGGCCAATCCTTATAATTAGTACCACTGAAAAGACTTGGTGTTATCCTTGTATTAGGAATTTAGGATTAACAACATTAGAGAGGAGTTGTTGACGGGTGCCCATGGAGCTTTCACCCTTGGACTCCATTTGAAGTGAGGTTCCAATTAATTACCAATTTGATGAATCCAAAATATTGAAAAGAAATTACCAACCTGTGAAAAGAACACCTGCAGATCTCCACTACTTGACTGACGCTCAGAAACACACAAGACACATCGATGCCAGAAATCACACTATCAGACAATCTCATGTTTGATGGAAACACACATCAATGGATTACCAACACATGTCTGCCAAACACAAATGAGCCTAGAGTAAACTTCACTAGGAACCCAAACAAACAACCACCAAGCTGACAAGCTGCCAAACTCAAATAAATAGCCAGCAGAGAACAAAGGAGCCACCAAACTGAAATCAGCATACACCAAATGAACAGCCACCAAACAGACGAACAGCCACCATTCAACAAATAAGCTACCATTCACCGACTAAGTATGATACATATCAATCTTGATCCTTCTGCCCTCTGTTCAACCTTCAAACACACATCAGAGCTGAACCAGAATGTTCCAACCCACTATCGAACACCAAGAAGGCAGAAACAAACTGCCAAATCCTAGCCGTACATATTGTTTTGTTCAGCTGGGGCTGAATCAATCCAAAACTGCTGAAAAATATAGATTTAGACCACCAAATCTCTTCTTATGCAAGTCTTCTTGGTGCAGTGCTGTAAAACTAAGTTGGAACCATAGATTGGATTAGATCTTGGGTTCTACTGTTGGGTCTCTTGGAAAAACAAAAGGGAAAGAGAGAAAAAGAAAGACAGAAGATGATTTAGAGAGGGAAGCATAAGAACGATCAATCCAAATAGGGCGGCGACCATTCCTATATTATTAGATATTGGTTTCTGAAAATTACAAAAAAAGCTTCTCAACATTCTGATATTTACACTAGGTCCTCCAAAATATTTCATATTATAAATAAGTCCTATTCTTTAACTTATAACACATATCATCCATTATTTGACACCTGAAATGATCTTCCAATTGTCTTGTCGGGATGTGGTTATGGATCACATATAGCCAAGCTAACTAGCAGACAATATTATAAAGGAAACATTATTAAATACATAAGGAAATATTGTCATATTGTAATTTCATATTCATATGTGGTTTAGGATTTGTTTGATATATAATTATCTTTTTATATGTCACTCCTCTATATTGTGGTCAACCAGGATTAGTGAACCTACTAAAACGTTGGCAGCATAAGAGTTTCCACTGCATTAAGCTTTTAGGACTCATTTATATCTTTCCACATTCATAAGTTTAAGAAATTCTTCTGTTTCTGATTTCTTATCATGATTCTAATTATTGTAATTATATGTTAAACTCTGGTGATGCACAATTCACCACTGTCATGTCGGTATTCTTGTACTTAAATGATACAGTTTGTTTTCTCCTACTTATTTTACTCATCTTGGATTAGGTTTACCATCAGTGGTGATCCACAGTGGTGCTGCACGTATCTTTTAGATGCAACTGATCCCTTGTTTGTTGACATTGGGAAAGCTTTTATTGAGCAGCAACTGAAAGGTGTGTCGCAATGTGGAGAAATTTGTGGTTGTGTCATGTCCATGTGTGTGTTGTGTGCATACGTATTTGTGGCTGTCCATCTTCATGTCTCTGTGCACATGTAACCTGTTAAATTGTCAAAATTCTGAGAAAAAAACTGACATTTGTCACGATGTATTTGTGCAGAATATGGGAAGACCTCACACATATATAATTGGTAAAATTTCCCCCTAAGTTCACACTCCAAATTTTTTTTGAGTTTTACCGTTCATAAGTAAACATTCCTATTTTCACATCTTCTTGGCATGTGTAATGCGTGATATTACCAAAATCCAACTGTTATTTTTAAAACCAAGGTCATAAAAATTGGACTGGGGGGCGACTCTGTCCCCTTGATTCAATTTGACTTAGCTGAGTTAAGATTGTATGCTGAGCTAATTGGGTTCTCTTTTGCAGGAGAAGAATGAAAATAACAATAATAATGATGTCAATGGCAATGCTAATGACAATAACTTGAATAACGAAGACCATGAGGACATCCAAATGCCTCAATATGACAAGAAGATGTTTGAAAACTTCATGCTAGCTTATCAGCAACGGGTGCAGTCTCAATCAATCAGGCAAGAGGAACTGATGGTTGTTCGGGCACTCTTGAAATGTCAAACTAGTGTGGACAGTTTTGGCAATGGAGGCACTAGAATTGGTGAAGGCAGTGCAATGGACCGAGAAAAGAATGCGCTATATAAGAGATTTAATGTGTTCCGCCCCAGGGATTTTAAGCCATCTAACTACCCCTGGGATGCCACTGAATGGATGGGGCATATGGAAGGAATATTTGAAGTGATGGATTGCATGTATAGATAGAAGGCTGTTTTAGTGGCCTTTAAATTAAAAGGTAATGCCAAGCCATGGTGAATGGTGGCAAAGAAGACCTTTGATGGGGAGGAGACCGAAATTACTTGGACTTTCTTTAAGTGGGTATTTCTCAAGAAGTTTATTCCTGAGCACATTAGGTACCAAAAGATGAGGGAATTTCAGACTTTCGTACAAGGGCGGATGACAGTAATGGAGTTTTCGAAAAGTTCATGGAGCTATTCAATTATGTTGAGGCGCTAGTGGCCACTGAGAAGTTAAAAAAGGATAGGTTTATTGATGGTCTGTGACCAAACATAAGAAAGGATGTGCGTATGTATGAACCAATGACATACAGAAATGCACTTAAGGAGGCATTTTTATCTGAACAAGATAGTGTGGGATTGAATGTAAATGATCAGTACAAGTCTCCCGGGAATAGAAAAGGTAACTTCAAGTCCCAAGCACACCCCAAGGGACAAAGGATAGAGCCCCAAGTGGTGTGTGATTTTTTGTGGTAAGTGTCATGATGAAAGTGATTGCCATAGGAAACTGGGCACTTGTTTGGGATGTGGTGGTGAAGGACACAAGTACAACGATTTCCCAAATAAACGCAACGGAACAAGAGCAGCAGAAAAATCAGGTGCAAGGACCTCAGGTACATGGATTGCCCAAATAAATGCAAAGGAAACCATGAGCGAAATCAAAATCAGGTGTAAGGGACTCAGCGACATGTCATTCTCACCATTCCAAAACACAGAGATCGAATGAGACTTCTGGAATAACTGATTGTATTAATTTGTGTGTCTTCTCTTGGAGAATGATCACCAATATATAGGAATATACATGCCTTAATCAAGGCTCTTACATAGGAAACTAGGTAATTACATGAATCACTAATCTAAAATTGGAAAGCAATCAAATTAGAATATGTACAGCTATCTAAATATTGACCAACTCAAAACCCACGTGAGATATAGCTTGCTGGACTGGATTGATGGGCCTTGGGCCCCTTCATGGGTCAACTTAACACCCCCCCTCAAATTGATGCGGGAGAATCAACAAGCATCAATTTGCCAACCAAGAATTGATACCGCGGTCAAGGAAGACCTTTAGTAAGAATATCTGCAATTTGAAGCTCAGTGGAGACATGCGGAAGGCTGATGACATCACGTTTAAGCTCATCTCGGATGAAGTGACAATCAACCTCGATGTGTTTAGTGCGTTCATGAAAAATCGGATTTTCAGTAATCCGAATGGCACTGGTATTATCAGCATAGAGGGGGGTAGCTCCTTCGGCGGGAAATCCAATGTCAGAGAGCAGACCCCGAAGCCAAAGAATTTCGGAGCACGCAGCAGACATAGCTCTGTACTCAGCCTCGGTAGACGATTTTGAAACTTTGTCATGTTTCTTGCATTTCCAGGAAATCAAACTATTTCCCAAAAACATGCACCAGCCTGTCGTCGATCGGCGAGTATCTGGACAACCAGCCCAATCAGCATCTGAATAAGCTTTGAGAGATAGAGGATTGTTGGATGGAAAAAACAATCCGCGAGTCGGAGTGCGAAGAAGGTACCGAATGATGCGGCGAACAGCGGCCATATGAAGATGACGAGGAGCAGTCATGAACTGACTCATGAGGTTGACCGCAAAGGAAATATCAGGACGGGTGATGGTGAGATAGATCAAGCTACCTACTAACTGGCGATATGCGGTAGGATCTGGAAGAAGGTCACCCTCCTCTTTACTGAGTTTGACATTCAGTTCGATTGGCGTATCGACCGGAGCGGAATCAGCAAGGCCAGCCAAGTCAATGAGGTCAACAGTGTATTTGTGTTGATTGAGAACTATACCAGTAGGGGATTGATGAACTTCAAGACCAAGGAAATAGTGCAAGGGGCCGAGATCCTTCATTTGAAATGTCTGATGAAGAGAAGCTTGAAGTTCATGAATCATTTGTGCATTGGGACCAGTAATGCCAATGTCATCTACGTAGACCAGTAGAACAGTAACTCCAGATGGAGCATGATGTAAGAACATAGAAGGATCATACTGGCTCGGATGAAAACCCAAGCAGAGTAGAGCATCTTGAAATTTTTCAAACCATGCACGAGGAGCTTGCTTCAGACCATAAAGAGAGCGACGGAGCTTAGCAACCATGCCCGGCCCAGAGGAAGACCCAGGAGGCAGACGCATATAAACGTCTTCTTTGAGATCACCATGAAGAAACGCATTCTTGACATCCATTTGATAAAGAGGCCAGGACTGAGATGCAGCAACATCAAGGATTATGCGTACAGTGGTCATCTTAGCGACGGGAGCAAAGGTTTCAGCATAATCAATGCCATATTCTTGACGATTGCCGAGAGCAACGAGGCGCGCCTTATATCGATCGAGAGTGCCATCTGGTTTTAACTTGAGAGAAAAAATCCACTTGCAGCCAATAGGTTTGACACCCAAAGGAGAGGGGACAATATCACATGTATGATTTTTCTCTAAGGCTTCCAACTCATCTTCCATAGCCTGGTTCCAACATGTGTCCTGCACAGCCTGAGAATAGGATTGGGGAATGGAAGAAGAGGACAAAGTGGACATTAAGGAAGTATGGGAAAACCCATATCGGTCAGGGGGTACCGAAATGCGTGTGGAGCGACGCAATGTAGGAAGCCCAGAAGGATCAACTGCCGGAGGTGGACCAGAGGCTGGAGGAAGATCAGGAGGGGGATCCCTGGGAGGCGCGTCTGTATTCCGTCTGTGGTACACAAAGTTAGGATTAAAACGAACAACTGAAGTGTTGTCAGAGAAACCAGGTAAAGACACTAAAGTGGAGTCAGGAGGTTCAAGGTGCTGCTGAAAAAAATACTGTAGTTCAAAAAAAACAACATTCCTAGAAGTCCGTAAGCGACGAATGTGAGGGTCGTAGCAGAGGTACCCTTTTTGGAAGGGGGCATACCCTAAAAACACACACTTAGCGGATTGTGCAATTAATTTGGTTCGTTCAGAAGGAGGCAAGTGCACAAAGAAAACGGAGCCGAAAACATGAAGATCATCATAAGATGGAGATGTCTGGTACAATCGGTAATATGGGCTCTGATTTTGAAGAGAGGCAGAAGGGAGACGATTTATGAGATGAGCTGCAGTAGCCAGTGCCTTAACCCAAAAACGGGTAGGAACCGATGATTCAAGAAGTAGGGAGTGAGTGACATCAAGCAGATGTCTATTTTTCCGTTCAGCAACTCCATTCTGCTGGGGAGTATAGGGACAAGTTCGCTGAGAAATAATGCCTTTGTGTTGCAAAAACTTTTGAAAATCAGAGGAGACATATTCTCCACCCGAATCAGATCGCAAGATTTTGATGCAGGTGGAAAATTGATTCTCAACATAAGCTAACAAAATTTTAAAAACAGTGAAAACATCAGATTTGGAATGCAGAAAGTAAATCCATGTGAAACGACTGAAATCATCAATAAAAGTGACAAAATATTTGTAGTGAGCATGAGAAAGAGCTGGAGCAATTCCCCATACATCGCTATGAACTAAATCAAAACACCGAGTGCTGTGTGAAGTGGAAATATGAAAAGGAAGAGTTTTGCTCTTCCCCATTTTACAGGTAGCACAATCAAAAGGCACACAAGAAGATAAGCCAATAGATTTATTTAATAAACCAGAATTTAACATAAGGGACAAAGCCTTGGAATTAGGGTGTCCGAGTCTTTTATGCCACAATTGGCAGTTATCTCTAATAGAAAAACAAAACACATCATTGGCAATTCTAGTCCTAGGAATTTGTGAAAAATCCAGCGGAAACAGGCGTCCATACTTAGGTCCCCTCGCGATCTCCTTCCCGGACATCTGGTCCTGCACAACACAACCAGAAGAAGAGAAAGATATGTTACAATTATTTTCAACAAGTTGCCCGACTGACAATAGATTAGAAGTTAAAGTGGGACAAAGGAAGACATTTTTCAAAGGGATGGGACCAGGAATGTCTCCAAGGGCAGTAATGGGAACAGTACCTCCGTTGGCAGTTTGTATTTGAAGATTACCATTGTATTTTTTCACATTGGAGAGAGGGGTCCGGGAATATGTCATATGATTAGAGGCCCCGGAATCAAGAAACCAAGTAGAAGATGGAGGCGAGGTACTTGAAAGACCTAATGCAGAAAGAGCATTGACAATCATTTGCTGAACCAATTCAAGAGTCAGAGAAGATGAGGGCCCAGGCTGTGAGGGTGCAGATGTAGGAGCAGGCATATCGGAAGAGGCAACATAAGCATGTGGAGTCGGAGACTGAGTCTGATACAGCGAAGTCTGATACTGTGGAGCCTGATGCTGAGGAGTCTGATGTTGTGGGCGACGGCGACATTCAGAGATGATATGTCCTGACTTTTTACAGTAATTACATACTTTCTGTTTGCATTGAGATGCAAGATGCCCAAATTTTTGACAACTGTAGCATTGTGTTTTGCTCAAGTCCCGAGGTGGAGGCTGAGAAGCCTTATTGGCCGAAAATGCGACTGAATAGGTCTCAGTCGTTTGTTGAGCCAGATGTGCGGAGGTCGAAATGCGCTGTTCCTCGCGTAAAAGTTCATTCAGGCAGACATCCAAGGAAGGTAAAGGTGTCCAATTCATTAAGGCAGATCGAATACTTTCATATTCATTTCGTAATTTCATCAAAAATTGATCCCGCTGACTAGAGGCCTGAAGATCGCGAATTACGAGTAGAACGTCGGCAGCCACATCTGCATACTTAATACTATCATATTCCGACCAAAGGGTTCGGAATCCTGAGTAATAATCTTGGATTGACAAGTTCCCTTGTGCATATTCAGCAATTGCACATTCCAGATGAAATTGACGTGCAGAGTTATCTTGATGGTATACTTGCTTCAGATACCCCCACATATCTTTAGAAGTGGGGTAAGGTTTCAGGTTCATTATCAAGTGTGGCTCCACTGAACCCAGTATCCAAGTTTTTATTTTTGCATCTTTAGTAAGCCAAGTGGATATCTTCTTCTCGTCTTCTGTGGGTTTAGGATCAGATCCAGAAATATAGCCCCACAATTCCTTGGCTTCAAGGTAAATCTGGAACTGAAACGACCAAGCAGGGTAATTTTTTCCCGTGAATCTGATCAAGGTAACCTCAGATTTTTCCATCTTTAATGAAGATTGTCCAAACACACTGAGTGAAACAGTGAAAAAATAGTAGCAGATCCAGCAAACAGAGAAGAGATGGAGTTTCAAAGTTGATAACAAACTTATGAGTGTGCAGTACCAAGATCGGACCAACCAGTGAACACAAAACAGAAAAACAGGCAAGAAAACACCCCAGGCGACCAGAAAATTTGATGCTGATCCTTGACGTGGGCCCCACTGGTAGAT
The DNA here is from genome assembly GCA_028538565.1 of Umbellularia californica. Taxonomy (NCBI): domain Eukaryota; kingdom Viridiplantae; phylum Streptophyta; class Magnoliopsida; order Laurales; family Lauraceae; genus Umbellularia; species Umbellularia californica. The sequence goes on from JAPQWN010000008.1 coordinate 46,259,080, forward strand.
GTGAACAATGATCAGATCACTGATCTGAGGACACACAATACTCTGGCTTCTAATGGAAGAAGAATTATCCAATTCTACCACAGATCCAAGATTTTGGACGGTCTAGATGAAAACAATATTAAAAATCTGGAAAATCTCTAGAATGAGTAAATCACCAACCGGGAAGTGCTGAAAAAATCTGAAAAAATCTCCAATATTCCTAGAAGATCCAGGCGACCATGACCGGGGAGATTTCTGATGGTGGTTTGATGATCAGAGGTGGGCCACCATAAAGATGACAATCCTGCAGCGTCTAGATTCCTTGAAACAGATCTTTGATCTGTCGATCTTCACAAGAGAGATTAATTTCTCTCTATTCTTGATGCCTTAATGCTATATGAGATCACAAAACAAGATTTCTTTGAACAAGGCTCTGATACCATGTCATTCTCACCATTCCAAAACACAGAGATCGAATGAGACTTCTGGAATAACTGATTGTATTAATTTGTGTTTCTTCTCTTAGAGAATGATCACCAATATATAGGAATATACATGCCTTAATCAAGGCTCTTACATAGGAAACTAGGTAATTACATGAATCACTAATCTAAAATTGGAAAGCAATCAAATTAGAATATGTACAGCTATCTAAATATTGACCAACTCAAAACCCACGTGAGATATAGCTTGCTGGACTGGATTGATGGGCCTTGGGCCCCTTCATGGGTCAACTTAACACGACAAAGTCTGACACAGGTTTCAGCAACAGAATCAACAACTTGGACCACAACAAAATCAGAGATAAGGTGATAATAAAACAGAAACCCACGAAACCAACAATATCGGAATCTGCAAAACCAACAGTATCAAAATCGACAGAACCAGCTGGAAGGATAGAATCCAAAACGTGGAAGGCACAATCAAGGTGGAAACGAAGGGAGACCCCAAGCTAATGCACGAGTATTGTCTATGACCCAATAAGATGCAGCAGCTGTTGACTATGTGGTTGAGCGTATGGTCCTTATCTATATCAACCCTGAGGGGTAGCTCAGTTGACGTTGAGGGTTCGAAACTTCACTACCACACCGGGGCCACAGGGGATTTACTTGGCTCCCCCTGGGCCCGTAGGGATTATTTCAGCCGAAAGGGCTGGGACACCCTCTGTTATTAAAAAAATTAAAAATTATAGACAATATCCTATTTGATTCCAGTTCTGCACACTCTTTTGTGTCCAATGTGTTTGCATCTATTAAGTGTCTTCCCGTCTACATTGGACCTTGCTTTAATTGCGTCAACCCCTACAGGAGATCAGATTCTCACTAAGACTATATACTATGAAACATGCTAGAAATTGAAAGAGTTAAGATGCCCACTAATTTAATCTTATAGCATATGAATGATTTTGACATTATATTGGGCATGGATTGGCTATCCAAGCATAGACCGTCTTAGAATGTTTTAATAAAATGGTCTGATCCAATCTAGAAGGGTATAATGATGTCAATGTTGTGGGAAAAAGAAAGCTGGTTACATCAAGGGTTTCAGCCATTATGGTAGTGGAATTGTTGACGGTTGGATGTGACGGTTTTATAACATTCGTCTTGGAGGAGAAATAGAAACCAGTGTTAGTGGATATCCCAGTTGTTAGGGAATTTGTCTTTTAGGGGGAATTGCCTGGGTTAACACTTACCACCAATTAGGGAAATAGAAACCAGTTATAATTTCAACAATCATGTTTTAACCTTTGAGGTGTTGGACTCTTGCGTTTTTCTTTAATAATACTTTATAACATGGAAGTTACTTGGTAACAAGCATGAATCACCATCATCATCGTCAACATTTGAGATTTGTTCTGTTGATCTCCCTCCCTCCCTCTGATTCTCTTCTCTATCCTCCTTTGTTTTGGGTGTTATTCTTAAAGAGAGAGCCATGGCAAGATGTGTGCATCAGTTTTTGGTGTTCCAACTCCATGTCTCCACCTATGGGTGTTGGACATGTGGCTTTTAATTCATCCCCTTCTCTCTGTCTCTCTCATCTTATTTCATTGTCAAACCCAATTTATTTAGTCCCAATTCATTGTCAAACCCAATTCATTTATCCCTGATTTCCAGCACTTCTTAAAAGAGTTCAAACCCCTACTATAGTTCATCTCTTCCCCATTCCCGCTCCCCCACAACTACTATTGTCATCTTCTACAAAAGTTAATCTCTTTTTATTTCACCCTCTTTTTTTCCTCTCTTCTGATCAATCCTCCATGGGGTGCCAATTTTTTTTAAGGAATTTTTCTCTAAATTTTGTGTGGCAAAAATTGGGCCCAAATCTAAATTAAACTGTGTCACAACCCGAAATCCAGGGCCCTTTGAATTCCGTGCCGAGATTCGTAAGCATCACACATATAGGTTAAATCAAAATCACATATAGATTCAGGCATTTACCAGCTTAAACCAACTTGTATTTAAAATCCAAATCTTATAAACAAATGTAACATTGTCCAAAAAATCTAATTGTAATGTCTATAAAATGAAATAATCTAAACAATCTATTAAATCTAAATCTTCTTCATCTATGTGGCTTCGATGCTCAAGTACGCATCCCAAAGTTTATCTCCCGATCATCACGGTTTTCCAGAGTCGCTAAGTTCTGGTTACCTAGATTGGGGCAAAATCCACAAAATATCAGTTCAACTGAGTGAATAGATATTTTAATCTATTTGCGCATTTAAACATATACTTAGATTAGATTACACAACAAATTAAAGTAGCATCCGAAAGTCTCTGTCAAGCCAAAGTTGAAATCGGGTCAAACAAACGACAACCTCCAAGCCACCTGATAGCACCAGCCCAAAATAAATCCGACCACCAAGGTTCAAAACCATCGACCACTAATGTCCAAAATAAATCCGATCACAAAGGTCCAAAATCAGTAAACTAGTACCACAAAATCGACCTTTCCCAACAAGGTCGAACATCAACAATCCTTACAAAATCGGCCATACATGCTCGTGGTCTAGGGTTGTCCAAAAGTTCATCGAAACAAACAAAGTCACCTTATCTCAGTTTTCCAATCAAATAGCAAATACATGACTCATCAAAATATGATCTCTATCATGTCCTCAACATTAGTAATGGGCAAATATTACAATCAACCCCTTTTCAAAATATGTGGATTCAACCTGCCCCAGTCCGAATCAAAATTGGTGAACGAGATGGGAGAGGTCAATTACATGACTCACCCTTTATAGTTTTGAGGGAAATATTCAATTACCAACTCAACCACAAGATATACATATATAAACCAATCAATCTACCATATGTGATCCCCAAATAACAAAGACATAAGCATATTAACCCATATACATATTTCAAGTTACCATGTCTTCAGATAACAGTGTCCAAAATACAGATTTGACAAATCAAGAACTAAAGGAAACCATTCAAACAATTTGCAAATAATAACAATGAATAACAAGCCTTTGTTTGCAATTTCAGAAAACTTAGGACCTCATTTGTAGCATTCTCCACATTCAACAATTTATTTAAATAAGCCAAAGGGTTTAATCATAATTTCTTAAGACTGGAAGGACCTCCTTGCAAATTCAGACTTGATATAAAGCTGGAAATTCCTACCCAAAACCCTATCTTGATGAATTCCCAAGAAATTAAGTCAAAAGGGCCTAATCTGAGTTTATTATAAACTACCAGGGCCTATTCCAAATTTTAGAAACTCAAATAGCCATGATTGGATCCTTAACAGAACTCTATTTTCTGTATTCATGGGCCTCACGTTTAGTATATTCTGAATGGTTAGATAGTGGGCCCCACTGGTCCAAACCTAAGATGGACCTAATCACCATGGTCGCCCAGCAGTCCCTTAACCTGTGACTGGACCTGATGTCTGATCAGGTGGGCCAGGCGGTCCTACTAAGGCTTGTCGACGTTCAGCCAAAAATCTGTAAGTTACCAGCTTCCTTCCATCAAAGAAACTGGATGAGGGCCCAGATGGGACCCACTCCACATGGGTCCATCAGCCTAGAGGTCGCACATGGGTCCCCTGTCGGATCCTTGGACCAGAGTAATGAACAAGTAGGGCATGGGGTCCCACAACCTCCAAACGTCAACACTGCTTGGGGCGTTCTGGATTCTGAAAACTTGAATTCAGAACTGTTTTCAGCCACTGTTGAGGGATTATTTGGTTGAAAGAGATCCTTTATAACAATTCTATAATTCATGTACAGGGCCTATATAATCCTTTGATATAAACAAAATAGAATTTCCACTCAAACGATGGTTCCAGAGGGTGTCGATAGGTACTGTGGCATCACAACAGTGAGAAAAACCCAGTTTTAAAAATCATCCGTGCATAAAATCTGAAACTAGATCAACCATTATAATCAAATTATGAATTGAATACCAGTTAAAAGTAGATGCAGAATCCTACTCATCGATCAATTAGCTATCCACATGAACACAATATGCATAAGAAGAATTCTACTCACAATAAAATAGAGTAATCAAAATTACACGAGCAAACCCATTCATTCATAATCATACAATTAGATCTGAATCTTTACTCACCTGTTATGGCTGACTAGAACTGGGTCTTCTTCCTAATTTCTTCAAGGGTAATACTAAACTAGGCTTTGGGTTGATGGAAAAGAAAGTGGAAAAGAGAGAGAATGGCTTGAAAAAGGCTTGGGTCGATCAATATATATAGAAGCTAAAGTTAAATCCTTCCCAAAGTCCTCTTTCTAATTTTATTATTTCCTTCTCACATGCCAATCCTAATCCTAACATTACTAGGAGTCTTTGGTATAACCAACACAAGTCCTGCTCGAATTCCTCCATCAAACTATGGGTCCCAATAATGCTAAGAAAAATTCAAGAAAATTTACTATTAAATATTAGAAAATAATCTAGCCCTTATACTGGGCCCTAGGTATTACAAACTGACTTGGCCAACTTGCATGCAACTCAGCAAAGTGGACCTGACCCCAGCTGACTCGGGGGTGGAATCCTTTTTTGAACACTGATTTTTAGAACGAATAGAAGGAATGTGGAGAAATAATTATAACTAAAAACAATCAATTTCCGTAGAAAATGATCTGATATATCTATGTAAATTACTAATCGATCCACATAGCCTAGCATAAGGAATCGATGTAATAAGAAGTTTCAAATGATGCCTTTGTTTTTGTTGGTTATCTTTTCTCCTAACGGATGGCAACATCATTTGCACTTTGAGTTGGCAGCTTCACCTTTCATGATCTGATCATTTGTTTTGTCTCTTACTTTAATTCTAGATCTCTATGTAGTATCTTCTCTTGTATCCACTGCATATCTGGAAATAGCTGCTCATCTGGAAAAGATTCATTTAGTTGGATTTCCTCCCCCTTGCTTACTTCCTCATTCAGCAAACTAGATAAGTGGTTTGCCACTACATTCTCACTACCCTTCTTATCTCTGATCTCAAGGTCAAATTCTTGTAGTAACATCACCCATCTGTTTAGCCTTAGCTTGGCATTCTTATTGCTTAGTCTATACTTCAATGTTGCATGATCCGTGTAGATTATTACCTTAGACCCAACAAGGTAGGATCTGAATTTTTCAAGTGCAAAAATTACAGCAAGAAGTTCCTTCTCAGCTGTAAAATAGTTCAGCCGTGCATCATTTAGAGTCCTGGATATGTAGTAAATCACATGTGGAAGCTTCTGTACTCTTTGTCCAAGCACAGCCCGTAGAGCATAGTCACTGGCATCACACATGATCTCAAATGGAAAACTCCAATCAGGTGCCATGATAATAGGGGTTGATGTCAAAAGCTTTTTCAGCAGCTCAAATGCTCGCAAGCATTCCTCATCAAAAACAAACTCCACCTCTTTCTGTAACAATGAACATAGTGGGTGTGCAATCTTGGAGAAGTCCTTAATGAATCGGCGATAGAATCCCTCATGCCCAAAGAAACTCCGTACTCCCTTTACTGATTGATGTAGGTTGGGGGAGTTTGCTGATCAAGTCTATGTTAGCCTTATCTACCTGTATTCCTTTGCTGGTCACCACATGTCCAAGTACAATGCCATGTTTCACCATGAAATGGCATTTTTCCCGATTCAACACCAAATAACACTCCTCACATCTCTTTAGCACAAACTCCAGGTGATATAAATAGTTATCAAATGAGGATCCAGAGACAGAGAAGTCGTCCATGAATACCTCAATATAGCGCTCCACCATATCGGAGAATATACTCATCATGCATCTCTGGAAAGTTGTTGGTGCATTGCATAGTCCGAAAGGCATCTTCCTGTAAGCAAATGTTCCAAATGGACAGGTGAAAGTGGTCTTCTCTTGGTCCTCTGGAGCAATAGGAATCTGATTGTACCCACTGTACCCATCTAGAAAACAATAATGTGAATGCCCAACTAGCCTCTCTAAGATCTGGTTAATAAATGGTAGTGGGAAGTGATCCTTTCTGGTGGTTGTGTTAAGCTTCCGGTAGTCTATACATACCCTCCATCCAGCGGTAACTTTAGTAGGAATCAGCTCATCTTATTCGTTCTTTACCACTGTCACACCACTCTTCTTGGGAACAACTTGCACTGGGCTGACCCACTTGCTATCTGAGATTGGGTAAATGATCCCAACGTCTAATAGCTTAAGACTTTCTGCTTTGACAACCTCCTTCATATGAAGGTTGAGTCTCCTCCATGCTTCCCTTATAGGTTTAGACTCCTCTTCTAACAAGATTCGGTGCATACACATGGTTGGGTTATACCTTTGATATCTGCAATGCTCCACCCCAATGCTTTCTTGTGAGCTTTTAACACTTTTAACAACTTGCTTTCCTCCTCAGAACTCAAATCATTGGCTATGATACATTGCAAAGTCTCATGTTCTCTCCCAAATAGGCATACTTGAGATGTTCAGGTAATGGCTTCAATTCTTACTCTGGCTCTTTTATAACAGAAGGAACGAGTTGCTTTGTGGAAGAACCAAGAATTTTGTAAGAGTTAGAATATTTGCTTGGGATGGAGGGAAGTACTTCCAGTTGATTTACAATCTCCATAAGTGTTGCCTCAAGTTCATCACTATCGTGCACGAGTTCAGATTTGATGACGCCTTACTGAAAGCATGTGTCTGCACAGCCTGGTTCTTCTGCCCTCACCTCTGAATTAGTTCAACAGATGATTGTCAATGCATTGTTTGCATTTGGCATCTCAGGTACTTCAAAACCTCCTCCTATTTGGTACCTTGATTCCGGGGCGTCAAATCACATCACATCCAGTACACAACTCTCCAATCTGAAAAAAATATACTGGAAACCATCACATCCAAATATACCTTCTTTCCACATGAAAGATCTCGGATCTTTGACCTATTTTAAGGTCTCAAACTTCATCAATCAGCTAAGGGAATAGTACTAAATCAACACAAATATACTCTTGGTCTGATTGACGTTTCTGGATTTCAAAACTCCGTTCTAGTTGACACACAGGTAGAGGTAAATGCCAAACTTAAGGAAAATGATAGTGATCTTATTCCTGACCATATCCTATATCTTCGATCGGTTGGCAACTTGGTCTCTTTGACGATCACTTGCGTTGAGATTTCCTATGCTGTAAATTTAGTAAGACAGTTCATGACTAATCCTAAACATCTTCATTTGGTTGCAGTCCGTCGAATCATTCACTATCCTCTTCGACCGCCAACTCGCGGTGAATAGCCCCATTACTCTCAAAGCATATTCAGATGCTGATTGGGCTGATTGTACAGACACTCAGTGTTCTACAACAGGATGGTGTATGTTTCTAGGCGACAGCTTGATCTCTTGGAAATGTAAAAAAAAGGGTAAGGTCTCGAAATCTTCTACTAAAGCTGAGTATTGTGCTATGTTTGCTGCCTATTCAGAGATCCTTTGGCTTCGCGGTTACTTTCAAATGTCGATTTTCCTGCAACTAGTGCAGCACCTTTCTATCTAGATAATACTAGCGCATTTCATATTATGGAAAATCCAATATTTCACAAGCACACCAAACAAATTATGGTTGATTGACATTTTATCTGGGATGAATACAAGCAAGGTGTCATCACCCTTCTGCACATCTCCGTTGATCTACAAATTGCCGATATTCTCACTAAAGCACTCCCACGACCTTGGCATCAATTCTTGGTTGGCAAATCGATGCTTATTGGTTCTCGCGCATCAATTTGAGAGGGGTGGTCGACTTAGGCCCACCTGTATACTATGATGCACAAATACAGCAATGACACGCCGTAGACGCTGCAGGGACACGGATTTTATAAATAAAAAGTGAAGTATCGGATATGATACGACACGACACGTTGCCCATTTTGAGGTATCCGTCCATCATAGCCTGTATAGTTGTCTCAAATCCAGGCCCAAATTAAGTGAATCCATTTGATAGGATTTGGTCAAAGACGCAGTGTACAGTTCCTTTAATAGATATTCTGTTTGGTTATATTTAGATTGTACATCACTGTAATACATTTTTGTAGCCTTGATTAAGGCATTCTCATCATTATTTAATGAGGGGGTCGATCTCCAAAGGGGACACCAATTTCAAATCCAAAATCAATTATCTTAGAGTTATTCTGAATCTTGCCTTGGTTGATACTCTTTAGATTGGCCTATTTGTGTTCTTATACTGATAGCATTTTGTATGCCAGCATGTTAAACAACTAAAATGACTCTTCCCAAGTGAAACGATCTTCCTTTGTGGCTGCATGTTTGGACAATTGTAGAAACAAAACTGTGAAAGAGAATGTGCTATTGGATCTGGTAACTTTTTCCTAGTTTTTCTTGAAGGAAAATATGATAAATAAATTCTAAAGCAGGGAGCTTTCTGTATTGACTCATGTTGATAGTTAACAGAAAATGTCCAGTCCTTGTTTTGATAGTTCACTGTGCTTGACACTTCAATTGTCTAAACTTGATTATAACTGATTATAAACTTCAAGCTCAAGCAATCAGCTTCTTCACATGGATTGGGGAGAAAGATGTTCAAATAGAAGAATTCAGTGCAAGATGGAAAATTAAGTAATATCAGATCGGCACATGAGATTGCGTATAGCATTTTTTATTTTTCTGATGGTTGAAGGTCTTTGCTGATTGAGGCAAAGGGTTGAAGGTTATAATGTTATAGTCAAAAACTTTTCTTGTCAGGGATCCATAACAGACCATTGTTATGGATTATTCTAATTTGCTTCTGTAGCTTCCACTTGTCCATATTAAGATTGATTATCAGTCATTTTCACTCATTGTGCAGGCACTTCTACATTCTGTTCCTATTGGAAGAATGGTGGTACTTGATCTTTTTGCTGAAGTGAAACCTATATGGATAAGTTCTGAACAGTTTTATGGCATTCCATACATCTGGAAAGTTAAAGTTCCTTATTTTAAATTTTTTATATATTTCTTAGTCTACGAAGTTCCTTGATCTTTACTTTTATTCACCCCCCTCTCCCCCCCTCACTGGTGACAGGTGTATGCTTCACAATTTTGCTGGAAACATTGAGATGTATGGGATTTTTGATGCAATTGCTTCTGGACCGATTGATGCACGTACAAGTGAAAACTCAACCATGGCAAGTACAACATAGCTTGTGATTAGGTTAAAGTACTTTTTCAAGTTTTGTCATTCATCTTTTTTCAGTTGTATTATATTGGATCATCTATTTTATGTCCAACAGGCCTCAATATATCCAATTTCAAATATCTTGTTAAAAAAATCTTGTTGTACCCTATTCTATGTCAATATAACCCTATTCTATCCAATATGCTATTTGTCTATGACATAAAATACCATCTGTTGAAAAATATATTGCCTCGTATCAAATATTAATGTGAAATGACTTGATATCGATGGCCTTGTTTTACTCGAAGATCAAGCCATGGTTTTTATGGAGGTGTATGATCGAGCACATGGGGTTCAGACCCATCTTTGACGAGCTCCAGCAAAATTGAGAACTCAAGCAGTCCCAAATTGCTGAAAATTTGAACACAGAAGGGTTGTTAATATATATATATATATATATATATATATATTGCAACGGGGGATTTTGTAATTCTAAATTTAATTCAACGCAGGCTTTAGCAGAAAGGAGCTGGACCTCAGGTCTCTTGGGCTGAGAATTACAGGGCCGAATTGGGCCCAAATGCAATAGAAAAAGAATCAAGAACCTTTCAGCCTGTCACTGTCTGGAATAAGCACACAAAGATGGTTAAAAGGGGCTGAAACTGCAACCGAAAAATCTCTCATATTGGTGTATTTCTTCAAATCAATTATCCAGATGGATTTACAGCCAAAAGTACAAAAATAAAAAATAACAATACTTTATGCATTTTGCGCATGCTGACTGGGTTTTCTTTCTTCTTTGAAGAATTCTTTTCTCTATTCTAGTTTTTCTTGGTGTGGCTTTATTTTTTTATTCCACTGTCGTAATTATTTCAGTTACTTTATTGAAGGTTGGTGTTGGAATGTGTATGGAAGGTATTGAGCAGAACCCTGTTGTTTATGATCTAATGTCTGAAATGGCTTTTCGTCATACCAAAGTTGATGTGAAGGTAACATTTTTACTTTTTTTTTTTCCTTCCTTCAAATAGTCCTTTTGGAAAAGTCAGAAACATTTAGAATTATTCATCATGAAAAAGTAGTGCTATTGTTGGCTTTTAAAGACGGTCAATGTACAGTTTATTCTGACTAAATATCTCTAATAACGAATTAAGGATAAAATGTTGACAAAATTTGGTAGTTACATTCCTTAAAAAACCTACCAGTTATGGACTAGTTAAATACATGTTAAATGTGTATAACAAGAGATAATGATGTCAATAAACTGCATAAATACTGATGTACTTCAGTTTGTTTGATTTCCCAACTATCTGATGATAGCTAAATCCCAAAAGCAAACAACAAAATCAAAGATAAGAAGAAATGAACTAGAAAAACAAAGAGTAGTCACCAATTATGCCGACTTATCTGCTTTGACGTAGGGGTTACAGGTCAGGGTTCAGATCCATTAGGTTCCGCTGATTGGGGTTACAGGTCAGGGGTTCAGATCCATTAGGTTCCGCTGATTGAAACCCACTAATCTAAGTAAATTTCTGACTTGGATTTTGGCACAGTGCCCCATCGGAACCCGAGTTGAGTCATAGGTGTTAATTACCTTGCATAAATCAAACAGAATTCACATAAGGTATTAGGCATTTTCCTACTATAACTCAATCTTTCATCAAATTCCAAACCAACCATAAAGTAAACAAGGTCTCAAAAGCTAATAAAAATCCATACAATCAAATAAATAAAGTTTGCTAAATTAAAATCTAATTATTCCAAACTATAGTGCTAATTCCCTTAAATAAGGAGTCTTGGATCACTCTCCTTCAGACACGCATGCCAAATTCTATGGACTGATCTTCACCACTCTTGTCCACCCACGTTCCGATCACCTGAAGGGGGCGACCCAACTTCAGTATACACTGGTGAATGAATTCCCTATTCTAGTAACATATGTTATAACTGATAAATATAAGGCACAAGATCAATCATAACATCAACAAAATAGTCTTAAGATATGCATTTCAATTATGGTTGTTTAAAGTTTTAGTCATTATCCCAATCCAAGAGTGCATCTCTGAACTACATCCTAGCACCCAATCAACGTCACCTTGCCACCAAGGCACAATTCATGTATCAAGACGCCACTCAGGCACCGTATCACTATCACTACATATGTCCAACAAGGACCTGCTAATACAATGACCTCCACTGCCCACATCCATAACTCATCCACATCCTAAGCGTCATCTAAACCTGAGCCCCAAGGTTCAGAATCTCATAACCACTAAAGACCCGGAGTACAAAATCGTCACTTCACACTGTGCTAGTATTTCAGAGTTCAAGATTTTCTTGAGCTTGTTCGCTTCCTTTATCTATTTTTCATAGTACACAACCAGGCATGACATTAACCATGAAATACATAAGTTTTATACAGCATTCATCGATGTGTAACCACTGTGAAGCACGGACACATGAAAATGGGGGCCGTATCCGTATCCCGGGCGTATAGGACACGGATACGCCCGGATACGGGCTGGATACGTCTGGGATACGCTTTTTTCGTATCTGAATTATTTTTATTTTTTTTAATATCCGACACGTGTGGGACTCGTCCGGGACACGTGCGGGACTCATTAAGTGAGAAATAAATAGAACGGAAAGAAGAGAAGGGAAGGGAAAAAAGAGAAAAAGAAAGAGAAAGAGAAGGGAAAGAAGAGAAGTACCTCGCCATCAAAATTGCCATCGCCATCCGCCATTGCCAGCACTCCTTCGACGAGAAGTACATCGCCATCACCTACACACCTGTTATTGTTGTCGTCGTCGTCAAACCCTAACCTGAGGTGAAAAGGTCAGGGCTGCTCCACAGTCGCCGCTACCTCTCCTGCTACAACTGTGCCGCTCCTGCAATCTACAACTGTGCCTACTGCCACTTCGCCCAGGTTCTTTTCTTTTCTTTCTTTCTTTTTTTTCCCCTTTTTTCTCTACTGCTGCAAGTTGGAACTTTCCTCGGTTGAGATTTCTCTTTTTATCTCAGAACTTGCTTTTTAGGGTTTGTTTGGATAAATAAGACAGCATTTTTAGGGTCTTCTCAAACTGTTTCTTTGGTCTGTAACTGATTATTTTATCATTGATGAATTATATGTACGTTTGGAACGTAAATAGTTGTTGTCTAGATGTGTTTGGCCCAAAAAGAAAGTTGCTGGATGGTTCGAGATGCCATCTAGGAGCAGGATAGTCGCTGTTTTGGAAAATAGGAGGCAGTTGGTTGCTGGTTGCTAATTGCTGATAGCTGTGGTGCATCTATAGTGATCAAAACCTATGTGGACTGCCAAATTTATTGTGATTTGCCAGTTGAAAGAGCTCAAGTCATTGTTTCTTGTAGTCGTTTGCATTTCTTATGCTGTCTTTACTGTAATGGCTTCTTGATGGCTATTTTTATTGAAATAATGTAAGATTTTTATTACATAGTCATATAAAAAATATTTAAAATAAAAAATTTCAACGTATGCCCGACGTATCGTATCCTACTTTTTTGAGAAATGGCGTATCTGCATATCCGTATCCATATCGTATCGTATCCGTGTCCGTGCTTCGTAGTGTAACCAGCCCCATACACAAATCCCGTGTGATCATTGCCCCACTTTTCATCATAGCTGGTGATTATCCATGTTGGAGAGGGCCAGACGCCTTTTTAATCATTAACACAGTCCATTTGGGTTCACAAATTCAGCATCATATACTTATTCAAGGAAATTGGTCCATAGATAAAATGATGACATCCACATTCCATATTCTCTAACGAGTCTCAAGTAATTAAGGTGTTAGGGATCCTTTGTGATTAGCATAAAGAGTCAGCGCCTTTATGCAAATTCCCAGAATTTCCATATTTTCGGTAAAACTCAACTCTGCCATAAAACCTATCACGCCTGCTGAGATTGAGGCTCTTGGATGGTGGGTCAGACAGGGCCCCTTCTTCGGGGTCCTACACTACTATGGCCGCCCATGGATCTACTTTCAGATCCATGGTGCCGATCAATCTTCGGGTGGCCTAACTGGGTCCCACAGCCCCAGGGTAAAAAAAAACATTCCAGACTACTTGATGGTGGGAAATCCAGATTTCGATTCTGATTTTCTCACCATGAAAGGGAAATTTGATTTAGGGAAGCTTCTTCACCATCCTACCATTGATAATACAGAGCTTTTCCAGCATTCTAACCATTAAAAATAGGATTTAGGCCCCAACTAATGCATTAGTGGTTTGTCAGTCACTGTAGCACTCAAGTTTTGAAAAAAGTAATTCAATTGATCGAGTATAAGAAACTCCAACGGTGCTGGTGAAACTAGCTAACTAGATTTTAATCACCATTAATCATCAATACAGGCTTCATAGAAATTAACCAACTGTCTACATAAAGAAATAATCTGCATAGACATGTGAATATGGGAGATAACATGGTTTCCGGTTATCTGAATATGGATCTGTTTATAATAAACTAAGAATATCTGAGAATTCCAAAGATAAATTCAACAAGTACTTGAGATGATCTAGTCATACACTGTCAAGCCCCCGGACCGGATTAGGGAGAAACGCCACCATTAGGCAAACCAACCCGGGAGCCGCAGCTCCTCGCACGCAAGACAGTGCTGATCATTCCGCCTGCGCGCGCGGTTTCCCAGAAGTTTCTGCAATGAGGATCCCATACAGAATCATACTATGACAAGGTTCGTGTTTTAGCGGAAGCTTGTAGCAATCATACATTCGGTACATAAATGATAAAAGAGACATGCGTTAAAGATAGGCACATTCATGATATGGCATTCCCAAAGCATTTAGTTCGAATATTTACACAAAATAACAAGTTTAATTACACCCCAAAATAAAGCCAACATAGTCTGTACAAAAAAATCCCAAAATGTACGGGCACTCTGGTGCAAGTGTGGCATCTAGACGACGTCATCCACGCACCACACATCTACGCCCTGCGGCTCATCAATTGCATTCTGTGGCTTGTCTCAAAGGTATCAGGGGCAATACCTACAACACCAAAATGGAACGAGTCAAGCATGACGACTAGCATGTTTGTAGCATAAACAATTAAAAATGAATAGTACTCGACAACATGTGACAAGGTGTGAGCATACTTGATCAACATACTGAAATAAAGAGAACATGAGTATCAATGGATCATGTCTTAAATTGTACATATCCTAACAAAATGGCAACCCACATGAAGCTACATTCTTGCCAATACACTTGGTAGAGGGAAGACTGCATACTTGGAAACATATATAATTGTAGTAAGCCAGACCTCACAAGGAGGCTTTATAGCTGGTGCATACATACATACATGTGAGGTATCGGCCATGGCTCCAGAGAAAATCTCAACGGAAAATAAATCTTAAACTACAATTGGTTACATGATTTAAGGACCCCAAACTAGTTGATCAAACCGAAGAGGGTGCCCAACTTAGTGGTGCCGACTCAGGTTACAATATCAAACATACCAAGCATACTTGGAAATGGTCACGGGCTGAGGGGTGACACTCGGACAAGGGGATGCATACTTTGAACATTCATGCGTAATATAGTACCCCTCAAGTGACCCGGAAGTAACATGATAAGCATATGAGGCGTTGAGATGACATACTACTACGAGTAAGGAAGCATGACAAACATGGTCCTAGGATCTCTAGAAAATCAGGCAACATTTCGGCATGGAACGACTCAATTCGAATGGGGAAGAAGGAAGGACAGAATCGGGTGACCAGGAAGGAGCAGGGCAACTGAATGGTCGCTTTGCAACCTGAGAGAGCACGCCGTGGATCCCAACTCATAGGGGCAAGCAGGGCAATAAATGCTCACTAAAACCCCGTGTGCAAGAGATAAGTCATATGTGCTATGTAAAGGTCGGGTATGAGGGAGGGTATATGGAAGAATTATGCAAATTAGAAGGTCGGCGTATGCCGCATACTCAAATAAACAATAACATAGAGATTATACGGGAAAAATCTGTATAAAAGTCAAGGAACCATTACAACTGCTAACCCCATAGTGCGGGCTGCCATTGACATGTTGGGGTAGTAGGATTTGGCATTATGCACACTTAGGGTCCAATCACCAACTATTTTGTTCCTTATTGTTGAATTGCATTGTCTAGTTCCCAAAACCCTAATTGTACGCATCCCAAGTCCTAGTATACCTACATGCCTCCGGACAACCCTTTGTATTAGTGAAAATTGGTCCAATTCCTTAATTGGTGTAATACCTAGGCCCAGTATTGTAGAAGATAGTATGGATTTGGACTTTGGCCCACTTAGGCCTAGCCCACTGTACATAAAATCCCACGTGTGGGATCATTGTTTAACAGATTAGATTTTGTTGCTAATTTCCACGTACTATTTCCTTATATAGATTAGGAGATTCTTTCATTTCTTGATTTATTCTAAGATTGTATCTTAACATAATTAGTGCCTTGATTAAGGTAACTTTTGATTATATAATGGAACAGTCGATGATCAATTGATTATTGAGTTTTCTCCCCATATTGTTGTCTTCTTCCTCATCTCATCACAGACTCTCACAGAGTCTTACATGGTATCAGAGCACTGTGGGATATCTCCATCTCTCAGTTGCAATCCTTTCTCACGGATCTAGAAAGAACATCTTTCTCTTTGTCATCATTCTTCACTGTCGACATTCTTCACTGTGCAGCGAGGAAATCAAGGTGGGCCACCATCAGATCATCACGATAGCACCTACAACCACTACCACAGTGGTCGACCCTCTTCTTTGAAATTTATGGGCATTTTTTTCAGGATTTTTAGCACATCAGAGGTAGGCCATCTACTGCCACTTGTGCTTTTACAGTTTAACAGGATAGTTTTCATCAGATCCATTCAATTTTGCGGATTTTCATCCGTTTGCCTTGCAACCTGATCTGGAAGTTAGTAAAAAGTTTCCTCCATAAGACTGTATTCTCTGATCAGAGGTCTGATCCCTTTGTGGGGCCCACGTGACCACTCCAGGACCAAAACAGTGGTCGTCTGGCACTTGTTTTCTGCATTTTTGGGTATTTTCTGCACTGTTGGGTTCGTTTCCTGTTTGGAGTTCATCCTCTTACTCCAGTTAGCCATCTGCACCAGAATTTCAGCCTTTCTTGCTGATTATTGCTGTTTCGTTCTCTTCATCCCTCTTTGTCAGAGATCATGGAAAAGTATGATGTGATTCCCGTTAAGTTTAATGGGCAAAATTATATGTCTTGGTCATTCCACTTACGGAACTTTGTCGAAGGACTGGGCCTTTTTGGTTATCTTGATGGATCGATAACCAAGCCTCAGATTACAAGTACTACAGACTCAAAAGGTCTAGCCACTTGGTCCAAAGAGAATGCGAAAGTCATCACTTGGATCCTTAACTCTATTGATCCTTCTCTGGCTGTGGCTCTTCAAGCCTACACCACAGCAGTTGATATGTGGGCTCATCTGAAGAAAGTCTACCATCAAAACAATAAAACCCGGAAATTTCATCTCGATAGTGAAATTGCCAGATACAGTCAAGGGGATAAAACTGTGCAGGAATACTTTAATGGTTTCCTCACCTTATGGACTGAAAGGGATTCTATGCTGATCCAAACGGTCTCTTCTGGATTTCTATCTGAGGCTCTCCAGTTACAAGAAACTCATATTAGCTAGTTTATTATGAATCTACGACCGGAATTTGAATCTGTTCGGTCTGCGCTAATGAATTGGGAGAATACTGCTAATCTTGATACTTGCTTCCAAGAAGTCCTTCGCGAAGAACTTCGTCTCACTTCACAGCGCATTATTCTAGAAGCACCCGAAGCACCCGAAGCCTTCTTTGCGCCTCTTCCTGATTCCTCTGCTCTTCTGGCAACTCCAAAGCAGCCTCAATGTTATGAATGCAAAGGCTTTGGACATATTGCCAAAAATTGTCGCAAGAAATTGGTTTGCAGATATTGCAAATGGACCGGTCATGTAATTGATGATTGTCGAAGCGTGCAGCGACGGAATGAAACACGGCCTAAGAAGCCTCCCTCCAATATGCCAAAACAGAATGTTCCATCCGCATTTCAGGCTTAAGCCCTAATATCAGATACAGGCAGCACTTCCTCCTGGGCCATCTCCATGACTCCTGCTCAAATCTAAGAACTGATCCAGAGCACAGTCACCTCCGCCTATGCGTCTATGAGCTTCTCTGGTGGTCGGTATCAACCTCATTCTCATATAGCATCTCATGCCTTTCATTCTTCTGCATCTCTTTCTTCTTCTATTACCTCTTCCACTTGCTTTTTAGATTCAGGAGCCTCCAATCATATGACATCTGTAGAACATAGCTTTACAGATTCCCACCCTTACCTTGAAAAAGAAAAAGTTACCACTGCCAATGGTGATCAACTACCCATTTCTGGAGTTGGTACCATTACTTTATCAAGTGTCACTGGCCAGTCCATCACCCTTTCGAATGTCTATTTTGTTCCAAAATTATCGGCCAATTTACTTTCTGTAGTACAACTTATTGATGATGACTATCTAGTTCACTTTTTTTCATCTGGTTGTGCTATACAGGGGTGACAAACTGGGAAGGTGATCGCGACGGGGAGTAAACATGGGCGCCTGTTTTTGCTGGACATTGGACATCATTCCTTCTTTGCTTGTTCTTCTAATAATTTCAAAAACTTGTGGACGGTTTGGCATAAACGTCTTGGTCATGTGAACAATGCCTATTTAATTTCTTTGTTTAAACTTGGTTGTTTGGACTCTACAATTGATAATAAAATGATGTCTTCTTTATCTCAATCAAAATGTGAAGCTTGTTTTTTAAGTAAAAGTCATATTTTGCCATTTTCTGTTCATACTTCTCGAGCATTAGAATCATTTGACATCATTCACACTGATGTTTGGGGCATTGCTCCTACCTTGAGTAGGGCAGGATTCAAGTACTATGTGACATTCATTGATGATCATTCCCGATATACTTGGATTTATTTCATGCGTTTAAAATCTGAAGTGTTCTCTGTTTTTAAACGATTCTATAACATGGTCCACACCCAATTTAAGAAAGATATCAAGATCCTTTTATCCGATTCTGGTGGAGAATACATGTCTCATGAATTCTCTACTTTCCTCTCTGATAAAGGAATTCTTCATCAAAAATCTTGTCCGCACACTCCGCAGCAGAATGGAGTTGCGGAAAGAAAGAACAGGCATATTCTTGAAACTGTTCGCACCCTTTTATTGGCATCCTTAGTTCCTCCTGAATTTTGGTGTGATGCTGCCCAGACTGCAGTATATCTGCTCAATCGTCTTCCTAGTACTGTTCTAGGCATGACTACTCCTTACGGAGTTCTCTTTGAACATCCTCCTTCATACTCTCACTTACGTGTGTTTGGTTGTCTGTGTTTTGTTCATCTTCCACCGATTAAACTTACTAAGCTATCTCCCCAGGCTGCCAAATGCATCTTTCTTGGCTACAGTTCTGAACACAAAGGGTTCTTGTGTTATGACCGATTTGAAAAACGCATGCGAATTTCTCGAAACGTGATCTTCCTGGAACAAATTCCTTTCTTTTCCTTGCGTTTAGATCATCATCCTATTGCTGTGTCCTATTTGCCACAATTCCAGGAATCTGCTCCTGCCTCACCTGCTGTCCAGGTCTATGTCCGGCGTAACAAGGGTCCTCCTATGGTGCCTCCCTTTCCTGATCATCTCTCAGTGCAGCCTCCTGCTCCTACAGGTAATCATGCTTCTTCTGATAATATTCTCTCTCTGCGACGATCTAATCGTCCTTCTATTGCCCCTAACCGCTATGGCTTTCCTGCTCTCTTTTCATCCTTAGATAGTGCTCCTATACCCACTTCTTATTCACAGGCCTTGAAGATTGCTTACTGGCAAGATGCTATGAATGAGGAATTACTCGCTCTCGAAGCAAATCAGACATGGGACTTGGTACCAGCTCCTGACGGAGCCTCTGTGATTGGCAGTAAATGGATATACTCCATCCAAGTTCACTCCGATGGGAGTCTTGATCGCTACAAAGCCCGATTGGTTGCGCAGGGATATAAACAGGAGTATGGAATTGATTATGAGGAGACATTTGCACCCGTGGCTAAAATGACCACAATCCGTACTCTCCTCTGTGTCGCTGCAGCCCGCAACTGGCCTCTATGGCAAATGGATGTCAAAAATGCCTTTCTCCATGGGGAGTTGCGAGAAACAGTTTACTTAAAGCCTCCTCCAAGATATGCTTGTCCTCCTGAGGATGTTTGTAAGTTGCGAAAATCTTTGTATGGACTTAAGCAGGCTCCCAGGGCTTGGTTTGATAAGTTTTGGGCGGCAATTCTTGAAGCAGGATTTCATCAGAGTCATTTGGATAGCTCACTCTTTCTTAGGTGGACATCGAAGGGCTACACTTTCCTGTTAGTATATGTTGATGATATGATTATCAGTGGCAATGATAGTGCTAGCATTACGGAACTCCAACATCATCTCACTCGCCACTTCAGAATGAAGGATCTTGGTCCTCTCACCTACTTTCCGGGGCTGGAGTTCTTGCGTAACAAATCTGGCATTCGGGTTCATCAGCGGAAATATGCTACAAATTTAATCACTTCGGCAAGACTCGATGATGCTCACACTTTTGATACACCAATGGAGTTGAACACCAAGATCAGTGCGGATGATGGGCCTCCCCTGGATGATCCCTCTGTTTTTCGGAGGATAGTTGGTAGTTTGCTCTACTTAACTATGACTAGGCCGGATATTTCTCATGCCGTTCATACGGTTAGCCAATTTGTGAGCAATCCTCACAAACCTCACCTTGTTGCTGCCTTGTGCATACTCTGCTATGTCAAAGGAACTCTTAATCATGGTCTCTTCTACTCTTCGGGCGCTTCTCTACACTTATCTGCTTATGCGGATGCTGACTGGGCTGGTTGCTCTACCACTGGTTGGTGTATGTTTCTTGGGGAATCTTTGATTTCATGGAAGTGCAAGAAGCAAACCACAGTTTCAAAATCGTCTGCTGAGGCAGAATATCGGGCCATATCATCTGCGAGTGCTGAAATCATCTAGCCGCGCCGTCTTCTCTGTGAGTTTGGTGTCACTTTTGGTAGCTCTACACCTCTTCATGGGGATAACACCAGTGCTACCCGAATTGCAAACAATCCGGTCTTTCATGAACGGACAAAGCATAGTGAGATTGATTGCCACTTCATCCGTCAGCATGTTGTTACTGAGAAGATAACTCTGCCACATGTCTCTTCTCATGACCAGTTGGCAGATATCTTCACCAAAGCTCTTCCCAAACCGCGCCATCATGATCTCACTCACAAATTGATGTTTTCTGCGTTACCACATCAATTTGAGGGGGAGTGTACCACTTAGGCCCAGCCCACTGTACATAAAATCCCACGTGTGGGATCATTGTTTAATAGATTAGATTTTGTTGCTAATTTCCCTGTTGCTAATTTCCATGTACTATTTCCTTATATAGATTAGGAGATTCTTTCATTCCTTGATTTATTCTAAGATTGTATCTTAACATAATTAGTGCCTTGATTAAGGTAACTTTTGATTATATAATGGAACAGTCGATGATCAATTGATCATTGAGTTTTCTCCCCATATTGCTGTCTTCTTCCTCATCTCATCACAGACTCTCACAGAGTCTTACAAGTATAAGGGCTAGATTATTTTCTGATTTTTAATATTTAATTTTCTAGATTTGTCTTAGCATTATTGGGACCCATAGTTTGATGGAGGAATTCGAGTGAGACTTGTGTTGGTTATACCATAGACTCCTAGTAATTTTAGGAATAGAGTTGGCATGTGAGAAGGAAATAATAAAAAATTAGGAAGAGGACTTTGGGAAGGACTTAACTTTAGCTTCTATATATATTGATCGACCCAAGCCACTCAAGCCATTCTCTCTCTTTTCCACTTTCTTTTCCATCAACCCAAAGCCTAGTTTAGTATTAGCCTTAAAGAAATTAAGAGGAAGAAATAGTTCTAGTCAGCCATAGCAGGTGAGTAGAAATTTTGATCTAATTATATGGTTTTGAAATTCTAGCTTTGCTCTTGTATTTTATGATGAGTGACATTCTTCATGTGTATATTGTGTTAATGCGGATAACTAATTGATTGTTAAGTAGATTTCTTCGTACACAGGTTTATGATGCTCTTCCATAAGTGAATATAGTGGTTCAATTCAATTGTTGTAGATCCCGTATGACTGCACTAATTGTTTTCCTTACACTATTGAATGTTTTCCATAATGATAAATCTGGCTTTCCATAACAGATTTTATGTTCCAGAATTAATCAGGCAATGTCGACAACCTTAGGCTCCATTTGACAATAAAGAATGACCTATGCTTGGGGTGAGATAGGACGATTATGTTTCTTATGATTAAGATGATGCCTATAGGATGTTTTCCTGCAGAGAGAACCAAATCCAATAGAAATACAAATCAGAAATTGGAACTACCAGGTTCAGGTCGTCTAGAACTGGTTTTTCACGTTTTGGGCTGTGGGGCCCAGGTGGTCCACCTGATGACAAATCTGGTCCACGGATCCTGTAGTGGACCCATGGTCAATCAAGGAGGACCTGGACCCATGTGAGGTGGGCCCTGTTTGGGCCACCATCCACTTGTTTTTATTCATACAGGCGTGACTTTGATGAAACAGAACAGTTTGGTCGACATCCATAGTGGGACCCACTGCTTGACTTGATCAGAGATCTGGACCCCACATCTTGAAAGGGGCCCAGGGGCGACCTGGCTAGTGATGGACCCAAGTGGAGTGGGCTCCATCTGCCCCACCATCTAGAAGTATCAAATCTGGAAACCCTGAGGCCCCTATATGAATATGTTTGTGATTGTTAAGGGTGCGGGACCCTGTAGGGCTAACTGATGATGAATCAGGACCTTGGGATTCCTTGTGGGGTCCTGAGAGACCCTAGAGAGTAGATCTGATTGTCGTTTGGACCGGTGGGACCCACTATCCAGTTAACCCAAGAATTTCCAGGCGTGAGCCCTTTGGTTCTCTGTAAGGAGATCTAAGCCTCATATGAATTCTGAAATGTGCAAGAAGGTCCTGCCAGTCTTAGGAAATTATGATTATACCCTTTGGCTTATTTAAATAAATTGTTGAATATGGAGAATGCCATGGATGAGGTCCTAATTGCAAGCAAAGGCTTGTTATTCATTGTTATTTTCTGCAAATCGCTTTCAATGGTTTCCTTTAGTTCTTGATTAGTCAAATCTGTATGTTGGGCACTGTTATTTAAATATATGGTGACTTGAAATATGTATGTGGGTTAATTTACTTATGCCTTTGTTATTTGGGGATCACTTATGGTAGATTGTGTTGTTTATATATGTATATCTTGTGGTTGAGTTGGTAATTGAATATTTCCCTCAAAACTGAAAAGGGTGAGTTATGTAATTGACCTCTCTCATCTCGTACACCAATTTTGATTCGGACTAGGGAAGGTTGAATCCACATATTTTGAGAAGGGGTTGATTATGGAATTTGCCCATTATTAATGTTGAGGACATGCTAGATATCATATTTTTGATGAGTCATATATTTGCTATTTGGTTGGAAAACAGAGATAAGGTGACTTTGTTTGTTTCGAGGAACTATTGGACACCCCTAGACCACGAGCATGTATGACCAATTTTGTGAGGATTGTTGATGTTGGACCTTGTTGGAAAAGGTCGATTTTGTGGTACCAGTTTACTAGTTCTGGACCTTTGTGGTCGGATTTATTTTGGACCTTAGTGGTCGATGGTTTTGGACCTAAGTGGTCGATGGTTTTGGACCTTGATGGTTGGATTTATTTTGGACCTTGGTGGTCGGTTTTATTTTGGACTTGGGTGGTAGGTTTTATTTGGGCTGGTGCTATTAGGTGGCTAGGAGATTGTCATTTGTTTGACCCGATGTAAATCTTGGCTTGAATGAGACTTCAGATGTTACTTTAATTTGTTGTGTAATCTTATCTACGTATATGTCTAAATGCACAAGTAGATTAAAATATCTATTCACTCAGTTGTACTGATATTTTGTGGATTTTCCTTAATCCAGGTAACCAAAACTTAGCGACTCAAGAAAACTGTGATAACTGGGAGATAGAGTTTGGGATGCGTACTTGAGCGTCGAAGCCACTAATGAAGAAGATTTAGATTTAATAGATAGTTCAGATTATTTTATTTTATAGACATTGCAATTATTATTTTTTTTTTTGGACAATATTATATTTGTTTATTAGATTTGGATTTTTAATACAAGTTGGTTTAAGCTAGTAAATGCCTGAATCTTTTATGTGATCTTTGATTTAACCTATGTGTGTAATGCTTACGAGTCTCGGTACGGAATACAAAGGAACCCGGATTTTGGGTCGTCACAATTGGATACCAAGAAGGACTGGTGAAGCATCCCCAACAACGGGGGTTAAGCTGGTACAGGGGTTAAATGGCTTAAACGGGCAGGACACAACTGGCCGGTTATGCCTTGCAAAACCGACGCCTGCTCGGTTGTGGGCACCATGGCATAACCGGGTGTCAAAATGGAGCCTAGCAGTCCCTGCATGGAACAACCAGGCGCCAGGCGCCGGTTGTGCCTGTTAGCCATAAGCCCACTCAGTAGGGTAGTGTAGTTCTCACTAAGTCAAACTCAGCCCATTGTAAATAATCTAGTGACACCTGTCAGTCACAACAAATCTCAACCAGTTAAAGACTGTTAATTGTAGGTAAAGGATGGGATGATTCCTTCCAGTATATATATGTATTCTGCTGTGTAATAGAGATTGATTAGGAATTGAGCTTTCTTCCTCAACAAGCGTTCTCTTCTTCTTCTTCTTATTCTTAATCAATTCTTCTTCTCCTAAGATCTTCTACAACTCTTCTGCAGGATATATCTATCTTGGTATCAGAGATGAAGACTAACATCAAATGATCTTACTACGCCAGTTTTCTCCATCTTTCTAGCTAAGTCTTTCTTTTCTCTGCAATCTTCTGATTCTGGAAGAGTCTCTTGGCGGTTTTGCCTCTGGTGATAGATCAATTAATCGATTTGTATCTTCTTGATTGATCTGCTTCTCTGTGTTTGTCTGTTGAGATCTGTGAAGATCTATCAAGATCTGTTGTGAAGATCTGTGAAGATTTGTATCTTCTTGATTAACCTGCTTCTCTGCGTTCATCTGTTGAGATCTGTGAAGATATGTTGTGAATATCTGTGTAGATTTGTATCTTCTTGCTTGATTTGTTCAAATCTACTGTGGTCTTTTGAGATCTGTTGAGATAGTTCGGTTCTTGAATTCGTTGTGTTTGTTTCGTGACTGCAAACATGTCTGCGACATCTTCTACCACACAAAATTCAACATTCTTGATTTCCAACATCAGCAGCTTGATCTCTGTGAAATTAGACGCACAAAACTATCTTTTGTGGAAATCAAAGTTCTTGCTTGTACTGCGAGCAAGTGGAATGCTCTGTTTTGTTGATGGCACTTTGTCTTGTCCATCACAGTTCATAGTGGATTCAGATGGCAAAGTGTCTAATGAAATCAATCCGGCATTTTCTGCCTGGCTTCAACAAGATCAACAAGTCTTGTGTTGGCTCAATCCTACACTATCTGAAGCAGTTCTGGCTCATGTTGTTGGTCTTCAATCTGCTCGTAAAGTGTGGCTTGCATTGGAGCGCATATTTGCCTCTCTCTCTCTCTCTCTCGCTCTCATATCATCCAGCTCAAAACGCAGTTGCAAAACATAAAGAAAGGATCGCAGACAATCTCAAAATATCTACAATGCATCAAACATTTGTCTGATAGCCTTGCTGTGGTTTACAGCCCTGTTGACGCTGATGATCTCATTCTTTATACATTGAATGGCTTCCCTGCAGAGTATAATTCCTTCAAAACCGCCATATGCACGCGCTCTTCAGCAATCTCCATCGAAGAACTTCATGTGTTGCTTTTGGTTGAAGAACTCAATGTTGATGTTCATCAGACACAGCTCATAGACCCTACAACATCTACATTTGTCACCTCTAAGTCCTCTAGTGATGGCCGCTCTAATGATTTTTCTTCTGGCCGTGGGTATAGTCGCTCTAACAATTACAAAGGAGGTCGGAACAGGGGTGGTCGACAGACCTACAGAGGTGGAGGTGGCCGTGGCTCTGGATTATCTGGATCTGGACCTTCCTCTGGGCGTGGTACCTCATCCCAACCATTCTCCAATCAGCCTTGTTATCAAATTTGCAACAGGTCAGGTCACATTGCTCTTGATTGTTTTCATCGCATAGACTACAGTTACCAGGTTCATCACCCTCCCTCTCAACTTGCTGCAATGGCAACTTCCTACAGTCCTGCTCCTGATCCAAATTGGTATGTACACTCTGGTGCCACAAACCATGTTACAAATGGCCTGCAGAATCTCTCCGTGCAGAGTGACTACCTTGGGAAGGACAACATCTCGGTCGGTAATGGACAAGGTCTGCCCATCTCTACCATTGGTTCCTCTGCTGTTATCACTAAATCTGGACGGTTTAAGCTAAATAACATTCTTCATGTTCCTTCCATCTCAAAAAATCTCCTCTCTATTTATCAATTTGCTAAGGACAATAACTACATTTTTGTTTTTGATGCCTCTGGCTTCACTATTCAGGATCTATTGGGGAAGACGCTTTTCCAAGGATCGACTAACAATGGCCTCTATCCTTTTACTGCTACAATTTCCTCTTCACATCCTTCCGTGCCCTTTGCTTTGCTTGGTGAGACAACCTCCTCAGATGTCTCGCACAAACGTTTGGGACATCCATCTACTGTGGTGCTGCGCAATCTTCTTCCTCAACTACCTGTTCGCGGATCCTCCACACCCTCTTTTTGTGAATTTTGTCAATTTGGCAAACAATGCAAATTACCTTTCTCTGCTTATACTGTGTTTGTCACCTTTAAATTGTACATTGAAAATTTACTTTCCTTGAATATCAAATACGACAAGCAGGCGCCAGGCGCCGGTTGTGCCGTGCAGGAACTGCTGAATTGGGGCAATTCTGGGCATGGAGATAGGGAAAATCCGAGGCTAAAACTTGGGGAGTTTTTTGGAAAACATTTTCCCTACAATTCAAGCTGAAAATTCCATCACTAAGGAATATACTAAAGCAAGGAAAATGGGAAGGAAATACATGAATAATGAAAACCCCAAAACATACTAGAATTGCATGCAAGTTGTAAAACTCAAATTAAACACTTACCTCATATAATGGAGCTTCCCAACACACCTCTCTACACTCTCCAAACAGCTGGGACTCCTAGAACAAAACCCTGAAACCCCAAAATTAACCCACTTAAATCAACCGAAAATGGAAAATGGAGAAAGGATGGGTTTGGGTCCATGCATGTTGGATATAAGGACAATTAAGTGCTGTAGATTCATGATATAACAAGGAGAGATGGGTCACCTACCTGTAGGAGGTTTGATCAGCAAGATTTTGATGTGTAGAGGGACTGCCAAGATGGAAATTCCCACAAAATGGGGTCTTCTTGAAGAGGAGGACAATAGGAAGAAGATGGTGGCTTCCGTTTGGTGATTGACTACGAGAATCTCGGGCTTGGAAGGAAGAAAAATGAGAAAAGGAGAGTAAGAGGGAGTTGTTGCAGAGAAAGGAAGAAAGAGCTTATCAAGAGGGAGAAGAGAGGCGTGGTTCTTTATGAAGTGGGGCCATGACTTAAAGGATTTGGAGTGCGAAAGTGAGGGATTTCTGGGCCCCGGATGATATAGGACTTTTCCTTTGCATGCAATTTCTCGCTGGATTCTGGGCTCTTGACTGAGTCTCTGAACTTGTTAAGTTGTTAGATCCCACGTTGTATTCAGTTGGAACCATTAGTTATCAAGTGGGCCTCTTTTTTAGGAATATTAGTTTCCTTGTGAACGTTGAGTGATTTAGCCATTGGCTTTGTACTTGGTATTTATCCACGAAAGTCATCAATAAGATTCATTGATTAATATTTCTACAAAAAGCTAGTCAAGTGCAATCTCCCTCATGAGATTTTATCTTCTTATTTCCTCTTTGAGCAATGAAGATCTATTCTTCACCATAGCTCGGAGTTTACAAGAAAATCACATAACATCGGATCACAAAAGTCAAAGAACAAAAGTTACTCGAACTTAAATCTAGTTTCTAATGAACCTAAGCATGACATGATTAGAGGTCTCGGGAAAAATCACGAATTTTAAGAAACGGCCAATTTACCCCCAAACATACCAGAGTCCTCGGATATCAGGTTTCAGGGCTCCGAATGGCCATGACATGAAACATGAAAGTTGCCAGGAATGACGTCCTCTATCTAATGAGCTCAAGAAAGTAATTTATCCAAATTTTCGAATAATACCCCAAACTTTCCCGAAATTACACATACGACCCTAAAGGCGTCCAACTAGGTTCAATGGCTCTCAAAACTTCCCAAAGCTATTGAAAAGCTTTTCTAACCACAAACTTAATTAATTAAAATCTAATCCCATTTAGAGAACTAGCAAGACAATTAATTCTAATGATGCGATTAACGGATCGGGGTCTTACATACACCTACCAGGTTTCATTGTTAGGGTCCTTTCTATGTTCTTACTCATGTACTAATCAGACCCGAGCCAAGTGGGTTCGGCCAATCTCAGATTCATTAATGTGGCTTTCAGCCATCATAACTCCATCTTTTAGTGGATCGGTGATGCAAGCCAAACAATAGGTCGGCCAACCCATTGGGTCTAGTCCATAGGCCCAAGGGAACATCCATTTAGTTAGGAAATATTATTTAGTAGTTTGGTTTGTTTATGATTAATATTAATTATTTTCCTTTTTATTTTAGATATGATTCATATATGAGGAAATATAGTTGCTTAGGGATCAAGCCAACTCCTTTATAAAAGGATTTTTGGCCTCATTGTAATACACATGCTTATTATCAATTAATCTTTTTAGTTATGAGAGTTTTCTCTTCAATTATGGTGTTTTCTCCTCTTGTGAGGTTGCCCTAGTGGCTGGAATCCATCTTGGATTCAATCAATCCTTTAGGAGATTGATCTATTATTCGATCGCGGATCTTGGCTGCATTAATCGGCTCAATTGGATTTTGTTTCCCATGGCAGATCTCACACAACACTTCATTCCTTTCTTAATTCAGAACTCAACAGCATTCCCTGTTGCTTGTTAAGGTTTCTAATCCCTTAATTATATGAGAACATTATTTGGATAGATATGGGAAATTCACTCACCTCTTGTAAACAAGTGTTGCAATTGCAATGTGAGGTCGACAATAGAACATCCGCTATTTGCTCCTTGACTGGTTGTCTTATTCTTCCTCGCGCAAGACTGTGTCTTCTTCTAGTTCTCAAGAAAAGGCTCTCCCTTGGGTTTTCTCTTTCTCTCAAAAGTGTAGAAAGGAGATAGAGTAATGCAATAGAAGGGGTCTTCATGGATATATATATATCAGTCAAGCGGTCCTTCCCCCATAGGAGTGCCATGCATGCCCCAGTATCCAACTAGGAAACATGCGCCACTCCCCTCTTTTGATATGAAGTGGGCACACACCCCTAGGTGGGGTCCCACTGTACTATTTATCATGTATTCATAGCCACTATGACACCAACAGGTCCCACTACTTAAAGCTTAATTTATCTTAAACTACTGGTCGCACAATTAAAGTTAACTAACTGATAAACAAAAACTAGGGTCAACAGTGACTTATTTAATTGAACTACGCCACCTTGGGCCCCATAAGGTCCAGGATATTACAGTGGCGAATTTCATGCAGAGGCACTCTATTTTTCTCCCAAAATTCTGTCTTCTGCTGCTTGTTAGAAACCAACCCCAGATCAGTCCAATCTACCATTGTTGAAAAAATCATCCACAGACCTGCTGATCAGTAACAAAAAATCACCAAGAGAAAAACCTTTAAAAGGACTTGAGAAGCATCCCAACTTCTCCCAACTTGGGGAACCAACCTGTACGGGTCTCCAATGTCCTTAGTTGACAGTACAACTGTTGATCTCATCGGATGGTTAACTTGCACAACCCTGTCCATCAACTGATGACCAGTCTCCCCAGGCTTTGATACCAACTTGAGTTGGTACAGGTGCAGGAAGAAGAAAAGAAAGGAGAGAGAGAGAGAGAGAGAGAGAGAGAGAGAGAGAGAGAGAGAGAGAGAGAGAGAGGAAATAGTGCATACCTTCTGATCCACAGTAACACAAACTTTTATACCAAAGTAGACCAGTAGAGTAACATTATTATTTATAAATTTCATTTTACCCTGATTGCCTTAATTTCATAATGCCCCTTACAATAAACCAAGATAGTGAAATACTATTTTTTTCTACAGTATCTTTTGATTTCGATTATACATTCAAGATAAAACCTAACTTTTCAATTGTCTTAAAAAATAAAAATAACCTCAACTTTTGATTGTTCACGTCATTCTTATGTATTAATTAATTAATTTTGGTCCCAGATGTGGATTGATCAGTATCCAACAAGACGATATGGGAGATCTATTGCAGCAATCAGAGAAGCCTGGAATATATTACATAGCACTGTGTATAATTGCACTGATGGTTCTTATGTAAGTAGTATAATTTTTTTGAGGTTTAGACTGGAAGTGGTGCATACAATATCTGTCATTATTTTCTTACTCAGGACAAAATATCTATCTTTGCTATTTGTCATCAATACAGACTGGCCTAATAAGGAATTGGCATAACTCAATTAGATCTACTGCTGCATTACTGGAAACCAACAAATCAACTTAAGCAGTAGACATTTACCTTGAACTAATTAAATTCACTACTGTTTAAACTGCTTTATTTTCGTGCAGATTCATTTATCGTGTATCCTAAAAGCAACGTGAAACTATTTCAAGCACTGGTGTCCTGGTCATTGATGCAACCCGAACTTGTAAACGATGTGAACTACCAAGAGAACAGTAACTTATCATAAACACTTGTTGTTACGACCCAAATTCTGGGGCCCTGTCAGATATTCGGATCGTGATCACATAACAATATTCACCACGCACACATCAAATAATATTCGCAAGGAATCGGGCACTTAATTCATAATATATTACCAATTATAAATATCCAAAATCTCTGAGTAATCAACTTTTTATGTCCTAACTCAGTTCAATAAAGTGCTTAAAACATTAAACAACTTTTCCTAAACAAGAATTAGAGATTTCATCAATCATTTAAGCTTTTCTCGTTCTCTCCTTTCAACCACGCATGCCGAAATCTACGTGCTGATCGTCATTCTGCTCTGGCCCACCCACATTATGATCACCTAAAGGGGGCAACACAACATCAGTATTACTGGTGAATGAATTTTCCTAATTACACAAGCCACATACAACATAATATCACAAAATCAACACATCTGAATCAATAGATCAAATATCATTAAAGTACATCCACATACAAATCCGTGCCCATGCACATTACCACGCCTCAAAAGGCCCATCGTATACATGTATATCGGTCACCATGACCCTGTCTCATCAGACACATCCACTAAGGACCAACAACCATCATAATGGCCATTCTCGTCTACTAAGGACCAGCCGCTATAACGGCCCGGACACAAAGTCCAACATCCCACGTCTGGGACCCAGTGCATAATATCTCACAAACACATAACAACCAGAACATATAATTGAACACACATGTCAGCAGCATGGGCCCAACCTATTCGCCTCTTACTAATCACTGCCCCACTTCTTATCATAATAGTATTGAGTGATATAGGGGTGGCCCACACTTTATTATAAATATAATATTAATTGCTCGCAGTTAAAAGGATTAATCACAGTTAATCATAATTAATCACAGTTAATCATAACTAATCATAATTAATCACAGTTAATCATAATTCTCAAAACTTCACTTCATCAAAGTAAGAAGTTATTAAATATTTCTACATCAAAATCCAGGTCTTTCTCAATTATTAGACCTTTTTCAGAACCAATCTTAATATACAGAACATAAAATAAACAAACAGTTTATATATGGACCTCTTAATGTAAAATCCAGTGGGTCCCACAGGACTAAACCAAGATCAGACCTAATGTCTAAGGTCGTCCAAGGATAGGCTTTACTCTTAATGGATTGGATTCATCATCAGACATCTTTACTGGGCCCCACAGTCTCAATAAACACGCACAATAAGCCTCACGGTTAACAAAATTGAAGCTTCTGGATATCTGGGCAAATGAGGCCCAGACCACATGGGACCACCACCATCCAGGTCGTCCCTGAGCCCTCTTCAAGGTGTGGGGTCCTAATCTCTGGTTAACTTAGTTAATGGGTCCCAGTAGGCATTGTCGACATACAGTAACAAACTTTGTGACCTCCTATGCGCTATGTCAATTGGATAAGGGCCCAGATGGGGCCCACTCTGCATGGGTCCAGGTCTACTTGGGTCGACCAACGGTCTCCTAAAGGATGTGTGGTCTTGATCATTGATTAGATCAATCAGTGGGTTCCACAACTACAAACGACAAATCCTCTATTTTCTGATTCACTCACGATTTTGAAATTTCAGGTATGTGGATGATGGCCCAAAAGGAATTCAATCTTTGTAGCACCAGCACCTCCATGGTCGCCCAGTAGTGCCCTACCAGATCTATGATCCCAGCCATGGGGTCCCACAACTCCCCAACGTCGGTATGTTCCTTGGACGTCAAGCCCTGTCTTCACCAATTTCTCATTTATTCGATAGATGTTCAAAAGTATACACTCCATATGGATTATAACATTATCACAGTCATTCTTACATGATTCTCTTGATTCAAAAATAGATTTTTATGCCTACTTCTTGGTTACAGAGAATCACTGTATACATGGCAATACTAAACAATTGAATCACATGTTATTATCAATCATCTTAATCAATCCATTAGATAATTAGGAAGATCCACTCACCTCTGGTGCATGATCATTGCGTTTGCAATGTGCGGGTGCAAATAGAACATCCGTCAGTGACCTTCTTCTTCTCCTTTCCCTGAATTGCAGCCACAGTCTCCCTCAGAATTTCTCCAAAATAAAACACTATAGTAGTGATCGTTGGTTTGCCTATATATATATATATATATATAAGGATGGGGTGTATAAACTTCCTAATTCTAATCCTTCTCTTATTTCTTCTGTTAGAGTTGTTATACAACTCCAGTCCCAAACGTGAGACACTTTCCAATTCAATAATACTTCTAATTTCATAATGAGGAAACACTTCTAATTCCATCCTAAGTTATCCATTATGGTCCTACCTAGGCCAAACTAAACTTGGGGCCCAGATAACTCAAGATATTACATACTCCCCTCTTTGGGAAATTTGGTCCTCCAAATTTAAAACATACCTGGGGCAAAAAGATGCGGATACTTCTGTCGGACCTCATCCTCGATCTCCCATGTAGCTTCCTTTCGATCATGATGCTTCCATAGTACTTTGACTAGTCGGACTGTTCGCCGCCGGAGCACCCTTTCTTTGGTGTCTAGGATTGCAACGCGTCTGTCCTCATACGATAAATCGGGCTATAAGCCCATCGGCTCTAGATCTAGCACATGAGACAGGTCTAGTTTGTATTTCTTCAGCATTGATACATGAAACACTTTATGAGCTCCATCTAACTGTGGTGGTAGTTCCAATTCGTAAGCATTCCCATCGCTCACGCGTCCTGTAATCTTGAATGGTCCAATGTATCTCGGGCTTAGCTTTCCCTTTTTGCCGAATCGCATCACTCCCTTCGTCGGAGAAACTTGTATGAATACTAAGTCACCTACCACAAATTCTAATTCTCTTCGGCGTTTGTTTCCGTAACTCTTCTGGCGACTTTGTGCAACCCTTAATCTGCCTCTGATCTTCTTAATATTTTCAGTAGAAGTTTGCACCCATTCAGGGCCTAAGATCCATCAATCGCCCAATTCTTCCCAACAAATTGGAGAGCGGCAACTTCTGTCGTACAGGGCCTCAAAAGGAGCCATCTGGATACTCGAATGATAACTATTATTATAAGCAAACTCTGCCAGCGGTGATTGCTCATCCCAACTATCACTGAAATCTATAGCACAAGCGCGAAGCACGTCTTCTAGTGTTTGATTGGTCCTCTCCGTCTGCCTATCAGTCTGGGGGTGATACGCAGTGCTAAAATTCAGTTTTGTACCCATAGCCTTTTGTAAGCTCTTCCAAAACTATGAAACAAATATGGTATCCTTGTCTGATACTATCGATGCTGGAATGCCATGCAACCTTACAATCTCCCTAAAATATGGTTTGGCCAAGTGTTCCATCATAGTTCTTCCTTTCAACAGTATGAAGTGCGCTGACTTGGTCGACCGATCCATAATGACCCAGATTATTTCATTATGTCGTGAGGTTCTGGGAATCCCTGATATAAAATCCATAGTGATATGTTCTCATTTCCATTCTGGTATAGGTAACAGCTGCAGCAATCCCCCCGGCTTCTTATGATCAGTCTTCACTTGTTGACAAGTAAAACAACGTCCAACAAACTCAGTAACATCATTTTTCATGCCGATCCACCGAAATCTGACTTTTAAGTTCTGATACATCTTGGTGCTCCCTGGATGGATAGTATACCTTGTGTGATGTGCTTCCTATAAAATTTCATCTTTGATTTCCCGAAAATTTGGTACAAAAAGTCTGCCTCGGAAATATAGTATGCCATTAACAACTGAGAAATCCGGTTTGTTGTCCATTTTGTCGAAGATTTCTGCCAATGCCTTGTCATCCCGTTGATGATCTTTTATCCTCTGAATTAATTCAGGTTGAACCTTGAAACTTGCCAACAGTATTTTTTCACCATTAGGCCATAGATTAACATCTAAGTCCTTGATCTCTTCAAGCAGTCTCCACTCGGTGGTTAAACAAGCCATCTGTGCCGATTTCCTGCTTAAGGCGTCGGCTACAACATTCGCCTTTCGTGGATGATAAATTATAGAGAAGTCATAGTCTTTCAGAAATTCCATCCATCTTCGTTGTCTCAAGTTTAACTTTTTTGAAAAAATACATATTTGACGCTCTTATGATCTGTACAGACTTCAAATTCTTCACCATAAAGGTAGTGTCTCCAAATTTTCAATGCAAAGACTACAGCTGCCAACTCAAGGTCGTGCGTAGCATAATTTTGTTCATGGACTTTTAGCTTTTGGAAGCGTACGCAATCAATCATCTTTCCACGTTGCATGAGAACACACCCTAGCCCTTGTAATGACGCGTCATAGTAGATAACAAATCCTCTACTTTCAGCGGGTAGAGCGAGTATCGGTGCCGATGTTAGTTTACCCTTCAATGTTCGAAAGCTATCTTCACATTTCTCGTCTCAAGTGAACGGAACATCCTTCCTGGTGAGTCTGGTTAACGGTCCAGCAATTGTAGAAAATCCTTGTACGAACCTTCGACAGTAACCTGCCTGGCCTAAGAAACTTAGAACTTTTGAAACATTTGTAGGTCGCTTCCAATTCATAACCGCTTCTATTTTGGTAGGGTCTACAGATAATCCGTCTCTTGAAATAATGTGACCCAGGAAGGTTACTTGCTCTAACCAGATTTCACACTTGCTGAACTTGGCATATAGCTGGTTATCCTTCAACAACTGTAAGGAGGTACGCAGATGCTCTCCATGTTCTTGCCTTTCCTTAGAGTAAATGAGGATATCATCAATAAATACCACCGCAAACTTATCCAGATAGGGTTGAAAAACTTGGTTCATCAGTGCCATGACGAGAAACTCGTAATGACCATACCGCGTCCGAAACGCCGTTTTGGGAATGTCTTCTTCCCGCACTCTTAGCTGATGGTAGCCAGACCTTAGATCAATCTTGGAAAAGTATTTCACACCTTGTAGTTGATCAAATAATTCATCAATG
Source organism: Umbellularia californica (assembly GCA_028538565.1). Taxonomy (NCBI): domain Eukaryota; kingdom Viridiplantae; phylum Streptophyta; class Magnoliopsida; order Laurales; family Lauraceae; genus Umbellularia; species Umbellularia californica. Next base: position 46,294,584 of record JAPQWN010000008.1, read on the forward strand.
CGGGGCAGAGGATATTTGTTCTTGATAGTCACCTAGTTTAACTATCTATAATCAATGCACATTCTCAGGGTTCCATCCTTCTTCTTCACAAACAATACCATTGCTCCCCATGGAGACACACTAAACCTGATGAATCCTTTGTCCAATAGTTCCTCCAATTGATCTTTGAGTTCCTTCAGTTCTACAGGAGCCATTCGATAGGGTGCCTTGGAAATAGGGGTTGTACCCGGCATTATTTCAATAGTAAAATCGACCTCTCGAATTGGGGGTAACCCGGGCAGGTCATCTGAAAACACGTCGGGGAATTCCCTAACAACAGGGATATCTTCTATACTTGTTTTCGGTTTATCCTCCAAAATGAAGGCTAAAAGGCCTTTACACCCATTCCTCAGTAACTCACCAGCTTTAATGGCTAATGTAACCATTGACCTAACAGGTTTCCTTTTTTCTACCAAACTAACATGAGTAAATCCCTCCAAATTAAACCGAACTACTTTGTTAAAGCAGTCTAAAATAGCCCAATACTTAGTAAGCCAATCCATTCCCAATATAACATCAAAGTCATCCATACGTAACAATACCAAGTCAGCTGGCATTCGGGCTTGCCCAATTTCTATCATACAATCATAAAATATGGTTCTAGTGCATATTTGTTCATCGGTGGGTGTAGACACCACTAATGCATTAGTCAAAGTTGAGGGGAAATGTTCTATCTTCGCAGCAAAAGTATGCGAGATGAAAGAATGCACTGAATCAGCTTCAAATAAAGTACTAGCTTCAAAATTGGAAATTAAAACCATATCCTCGACCACATGGTTGGCCGCTTCCACATCATGGTGAGTCATGGCAAAGAGCCTTCCGTTTTGCTGTTGTCCTGCTTGATTCCCTCCTTGGTTGTTCCTACCAAGGTTGTAATGCTGTCCTTGGGGTTGGTTCTGCTGATTTCCACAGGCTGATGTGTCTGGTTCTGTTGATAATAACACTGGTTTTGTGGATGCTCTTGTTGGAGGCCCTGTTGGTTCTGCTGTGTTGCTTGTCCTTGTGTCTGAGTTTGATTCCTTCCCTGTTTACTGGGGCAGTCTCTAACCTGGTGCCCTTCCTGACCACAATCGTAACATCCACTTTTCCGTTTGGCCTGATTTCTTTCCCTGGCTTGCGAACAATCTTTTACCTTATGACCATCCTTTCCACACCCAAAGCACGCTCCAAGTTTCTTCCAGCATTGATTTGTTTCGTGGGATCCCCTGCAATGGTTGCAGACTGGCTTGGCTCCAGTTTTCTGTTTCTTATTAGGGAACTGGTGCTTGGAGTTATCTGTTTTCCCTTCGGTGGACATCCTTTGAGTCTGTCTGTTTATATCTTCGATGGCTTTTTCTGAGACGAAAGCTTTTCTTAGAGCTTCAGCATAAGTCTTTAGTTCATGCAGCTTCACGTCCTTTTCGATGTCTAGCCTAAGGCCGTTCACAAATCATTCCATCTTTTCTTCTTCTGTCGCCACTAATGTTTCAGCAAAGTGTGACAGCTCAGAGAATTTGAGGGCGTATTTCCCTGCCGTCAGATTTCCTTACTCTAAAGTTTCAAACTCTCTTCTTCTGAGCCCTAATATGATCTGGTATAAATCTCTTTATAAAGTCACGTTTGAAAAAAGGCCCAATAATCTCTGTTTTTTGTCCATTGAATGACCTCTTAGCTGCCTTCCACCATTCCTTCGCATCGCCTTTTAATTTGAATGCTGCAAGTATGGCTTCTTGATGTTCTGTACATCCCATAACTTCAAAGATGCCTTCCATATGTTCTTCCCATTTATTTGCATCCCAAGGATTATTTGTTTCTTCAAAGCTCTTAGGGCGAAATTCATTGAATCTCTTATATAAGGTATCTCTTTCACGATTCCTGCCCCCATTATTGCTGCCTTCTCCCAAACCATCTCTGTTATTGTTGTGTCCCTCGCCATTCTCACTTTGATGGTGATAAATAGCGGAGATCTGCCCTTGGACTTGTGCATATGCCTTCATAAAGCTTTCAAACATTGCCGGGCGTACTTAGGCATCTCCCTAGTTCCATTGTTTGGCCAAACATTGTTGTTAGTATTATCATTTCCAATAACATTGTCCATTGTCTTATTCCTTCTGCAGAAGGGAAGAATTTATGAGCTAAAAGATCATTAACAATACATCTTACTTGAATCTCTACCCCTGACACCCAAACGTCCTCACCACATGACCTATGGGTTACTAATTCTTTTATCTGCCCAAAACTTTATGCTCTGATACCACTTTGTCACGACTCAAATTCCGAGGCCCTGTCGGATATTCGGATCGTGATCACATAGCAATATTCACCATGCACACATCAAATAATATTCGCAAGGAATCAGGCACTTAATTCATAATATATTACCAATTATAAATATCCAAAATCTCTGAGTAATCAATTTTTTATGTCCTAACTCAGTTCAATAAAGTGCTTAAAACATTAAATAACTTTTCCTAAACAAGAACTAGAGATTTCATCAACTATATAACCTTTTCTCGCTCTCTCCTTTCAGCCACGCATGCTGAAATCTACGTGCTAATCATCATTCTGCTCTGGCCCACCCACATTATGATCACCTGAAGGGGGCAACACATCATTATTACTAGTGAATGGATTTTTCTAATTACACAAGCCACATACAACATAATATCACAAAATTAACACATTTGAATTAATAGATCAAATATCATTAAAGTACATCCACATACAAATCCGTGCCCATGCACATTACCATTCCTCAAAAGGCCCATCGTATACATGTATACCGGTCACCATGACCCTATCTCATCAGACACGTCCACTAAGGACCAGCCATCATAATGGCCATTCTCATTCACTAAGGACCAGCCGCTATAATGGCCCAGACACAAAGTCCAACATCCCACATCTGGGACCCAGTGCATAATATCTCACAAACACATAACAACCAGAACGTATAATTGAACACACATGTCAACAGCATGGGCCCAACCTATGCGCCTCTTACAAATCACTACCCCACTTCTTATCATAATAGTATTGAGTGATATAGGGGTGGCCCACACTTTATTATAAACATAACATTAATTGCTCACAGTTTAAAGGACTAATCATAGTTACTCATAATTAATCACAGTTAATCATAACTAATCACAGTTAATCATAATTAATCACAGTTAATCATAATTCTCAAAACTTCACTTCATCAAAGTAAGAAGTTATTTAATATTTCTACACCAAAATCCAGGTCTTTCTCAATTATTAAACCTTTTTCAGAACCAATCTTAATATACAGAACATAAAATAAACAAACAGTTTATATCTCGACCTTTTAATGTAAAATCCAGTGGGTCCCATTGGACCAAACCAAGATCAGACCTAATGTCTAACGTCGTCCAAGGATAGGCTTTAATCTTAATAGATTAGATTCATCATCAGACATCTTTACTGGGCCCCACAGTCTCAATAAACACGCACAATAAGCCTCATGGTTAACAAAATTGAAGCTTTTGGATATCTGGGCAAATGAGGCCTAGGCTACATGGGACCACCACCATTCAGGTCGTCCCTGGGCCCTCCTCAAGATGTGGCATCCTAACCTCTGGTTCACTTAGTTAGTGGGTCCCAGTAGGCATTGTCGACATACAATAACAAACTCTGTGACCTCCAATGCGCTATGTCAATTGGATAAGGGCCCAGATGGGGCCCACTCTTCATGGGTTCAGGTCTACTCGGGTCGACCAACGATCCCCTAAAGGATGTGTGGTCTTGATCATTGATTAGATCAATCAGTGGGTTCCACAACTACAAACGACAAATCCTCTGATTTCTGGTTCACTAACGACTTTGAAATTTCAGGTATGTGGATGATGGCCCAAAAGGAATTCAATCTTTGTACCTCCATGTTCGCCCAGTAGTGCCCTACCAGATCTCTAGACCTGATCTGGGATTAGGTGGGCCATGGGGTCCCACAACTCGGGTCCCACAACTCCCCAACGTCGGTATGTTCCTTGGACGTCAAGCCCCTGTCTTCACCAATTTCTCATCTATTCAATAGATGTTCAAAAGTATACACTCCATATGGATTATAACATTATCACAGTCATTCTTACATGATTCTCTTGACTCAAAATTAGATTTTTATGCCTACTCCTTGGTTATAGAGAATCACTGTATACATGGCAATACTAAACAATTGAATCACATGCTATTATCAATCATCTTAATCAATCCATTAGATAATTAGGAAGATCCACTCACCTCTGGTACGTGATCGTTGCGTTTACAATGTGCGGGCGCAAATAGGACATCCGTCAGTGACCTTCTTCTTCTCCTTCCCCCGAATTGCAGCCCACAATCTCCCTCAAAATTTCTCCAAAATAAAACACTATAGTAGTGATCGTTGGTTTGCCTATATATATATATATATATATATATAAGGATGGGGTGTATAAACTTCCTAATTCTAATCCTTCTCTTATTTCTTCTGTTAGAGTTGTTATACAACTCCAGTCCCAAACGTGAGACACTTTCCAATTCCATAATACTTCTAATTACATAATAAGGAAACACTTCTAATTCCATCCTAAGTTATACATTAAGGTCCTACCTGGGCCAAACTATTCTTGGGGCCCAGATAACTCAAGATGTTACACTTGTTGACTCCAATCACCACTGGCCATCAGGCAGTAGCAAATGAATAGGAAAATGGACATAGTGTCACCCTGGAACCCGGACATCCATGCTTCACAGCACAATATGACTAATAAACATAAGATAACACATTAGGTCAAATACAAGAATAATGCAGCAGAAACATTTCTCTTTGATTCTTATAATACCGAAGTGAGGTTCATATATCAATTAAACCATGAAAGTTCAATATACCAAAATTCAACTATAAAGTTGGACATTTCAACTCAACATCAGTAACATTCAACTAATCTCAAAGGCAACATAAAAAGGTAACAGTCTCATGAGGTGGATTCGAGGAACTTGGTCTCATCCTCATAAGATTTGCAGAGCTCTCACTCGTGTCTCCTACGTCGAAATCTGCAAACAATTAAATAACACCAATCAAAGCTAGTACTAACCTACATGAGAAGAGCATTTTGGAATTATAGAAGGTAGACATGATGTAAATTAAGCGTAAAATAGAATACAAATAATGAATTTCAGGTGTTATCTCGAAATACAATAATTGTAGGTAAAAGATGACAAGTGAGTGAATTTTCATAAAAAGACAACTCTGCACCTAGGTCTCCACTTTGTACAGTGTAAACCTACTGCATTTCTTCAAGTAAAGTTCTCCGTCTGGTACCAGCATTACTTGACAAAACAATGGGTCTTAAAGGGTCTTGACAGCCTCAAGCCCCACACGTGGGCAGAAGCATGCCAAATGACCATATGTGGACAGAAACACATCCCCATGGATTCAAACATGATGCGAACCACAAGTGTGGGGAAGTCTTCAAGCAGTAATACTCGGTGAGTACGAGGTCAATCCACATGGATGGAAGTAGCAACACGCTTAATCTAGCTTAACCGAACTCTAATTTTAGCCTAATTAAAATCTATACAATCAATTGGGTTATTGAATAAAATTAATTACAATGATTACACCCAATAAAAAGAAATTCATGATCTAAAAATCCTAAACTATAGAAGAATGCTGAAACAAAAGAATAAAATTATAACAGGCAATTTAAAATAAAAAAATAAGAAAAAATAGAATTAAAACAACAATCAAAGGATTCGGGATCCACTTTCCTTCTAATGATTGGGAGTAGGAATAGCTTCATATCTCTTTTTCCAAAATAAGTCGTCAATATATTTTAGAAAAAGAACAAAACAAATTTATTTTAAACAATGATTGGAACTAGGAATAGCTTCAGATCTCTTTTTCCAAAATAAGTCATCAATATATTTTAGAAAAAGAACAAAACAAATTTATTTTAAACACCTAACTTCTAGAATGATTATTAAAACAATGGTGACACTTTCAATCTTTTGCACAAATCCACATTGGTTCTAAGCATGCTATATATCTAGAAACAAAAATGAAGCATCAAAGAATATGTGAAATTAGGCATTTATCACCAAAATCATTCATTTCCATAGAAAAACAAAGCTAGCTGTCGTAAGACCAATTAGGCAAAAATTAAGCATCAAAGAATATGTTAAATTGCCAAAAAAATTTGTTTTTGACCCTATTGTTGGAAGTAGGTGGGCCTCGTGGATAGATTTTCAAAACTTTTGACCCACTTGACTCAGGGATCAAGTACCCATAAGGCCAAAAACCCAATCCAGGATGCATAACCCTCAATCTCATGATCATGTACAGTAAATAAAACTATCTAAAAGATAGAACAGTAGCCAACAAGCATCCATAAAAATCTACAACATGCAAGGAAGTAGATTATACCTTTGGAGTTCGATTGTGCTCTAATGGAGAAGTTGATGACTTTCGTTGATGTAGAACTCTTCTACAAAATAAGATCAGAATCTCCAACACCTCTTAGCCTTTCACGCTATGACCCAAATCAGATTTCTCTTCTCAAGAAGATTGGTGGAATCTCCAAGAGAAAACCCAACTCGAAACTCCAAGGAACTAGAATAGGAAGATAGGAGAGGGCAGTGCAACAATTGCAAAAAAGAAGCTGGACGTTTTTTACTCCAATAGATGGACGTCCATGAGGGGTTCTATTCCCTTTTATAACCTTTCAATGCTCCTCTTTTCTTAATTGAAATAGAAGTCCCACTTCCACAACAATTAGTAAGTATACTATTACCACTATTAGAAGTCCTACTCCAAATAGAAATAGTAACTTTCTAATTCCTTCCTTTTAGAGTTCAAGTAGGATTAGTATCTTTCTAATAACTTGGGCTAGCGTGGGGACCACTAGGGATTCCATAGAAAGCTGGCTCCAACTGGGACATGCGACCCCACATCTCATGTGCAATCCGGGCCCACAGTTAATTGCAAATAACACCACTATATAAATGCAATTGCACTCCAGTCTTAGGAATAAATTACAATGAAGATCCTAAACTTCCCAATTACCACAAGTAGGCCCCTCTATCAATATCCATGGATCAATTGGAATAAATCTGTCTCTTCCAATCTTAGTTCCACATCTTATTATCCTTGAGCCCCAATTAATTGCTGTGATCATCAGTACAATCCAATTTACTCTTAATCGAGATGGGTGCGCACTTACTAATGACAAATCCATTAATTGACACAAGGGGATAATAGAGAGATTCCATCTTGATCATTCAATGTTCCCACAGTCCTACTACCACATACCCAAGACACCGAGGTGTTGACCTACAGTTGGGCTTACTCATTGGTGACTTAAAGCAAATGAATAGATAGAAACTTGAGTTCATCAATGTCTTAGGATTGAGAGCCTATTGCTAGGGAATTATGAGCGCGGACCTTATTATTGAAACGGAATTCCATAAGGTGCTTCTCATGGTCCTTCAATAATTCAATGTACCAGCACCATGATCCAGAATCTTACATTCTGATGATCGAGACAAATCACACTATCTCATAGTGATCAAATTGCTGTAACCTTATCAGATGAGATGCCAAGTCTCATCATTGGTTGTGAAGATATTTAAGTATAAGATTTGTGATGTATGTCTCCCATGTGTGGATCTCATCCATACACATATTTCACATTTAATATACTAATGGGACCCGGTTCAACTCATGAACCATTATGTCATATGTATTGGTCATGTGCATGAAGTAATAAAATAGCATTCATCTAATGAAAGTAAAGCATGATTTTATTGATAAATAAAGAAATTAATCAATTTATCACATCAACTGATGGATTGAGTCCATACAATCTAACAATCTATGCATAAGACCAATAGAATTATTGAAAGTACACGCATTTCCCCAGAAAAACAAAGCTAGCCTTCCATAGCTTCGATCTGCATCCTCTTGAAAAATTCAGCATTACTGATCTTTGCGAATCTTGAAGAAGAGGATAAGAAGATTGTGTTAGGAGGGTGGGATGGTGGTGGATGGGCCCAAAGTGGTGGTTGGCCGAGAGTGAGAGAGAGAGAGAGAGGAGGGTGGGGCGTGTGGGAGTGCCTTAGACATCTAAGAGAAGGAGCTTAGGAATATGGGACGTCCAACATGTTTCTTTTTATGGTGTTGCAACGCTTGATGGATTTAGGAAAGTGAGGTAGCTTGGGTTCCAAGTTTGAAAAGGATTAGGAAAGTGGAGGAAAAAAAAGAGGAGAAAATTTAGGGATTTAGAAAGTTTTTCCATGTTTGGCTTCTTATTGCACAACACTCTAAATTGGCTCCAACCTTTGCTTCTTTGGAAACTTCCACCATGGACCCCATCTTTAATTAGAATTTCATTAAAGGAGAGGTGAATTTGAGTTTTTGCAACAAAAGGTGGCCCACATGGGGTGTGCAAGCTTGGTGGTGGACCCCACTTAGACGTCCAAGCTTGGATTCCTTTCCTTCTATTCTTTCTTCTTCTTTCCTTCCTTGGTATGGTCTCCTTGCTTTTCTCCCAAGTCTTCTGTTTCTTGCCAAAAGTGAAGTCCTCTTTGAAATTTGAATTTCCTAGAAAATTGGAAATTATTTGCAACAATGGGTAGTGGGCCTCAACCTTGGTCGTACGGACCTTCCTTGGGATTCACACCAAGAGGGTGGGTCCCGTAGTGTGTATTTTCCTCATTCATTCTTTTATTTCTATCTTGCTTCCTCTTGAATTTTCTTTCCATACAGACCCTGAATTTCTGAATTTCCCAAAAAAAAAGGTGAAAATAGTTAAAAAGTGATGTAGAAAACTATCATGCCATGCATGGAACCCAGATGTACACATTTGAAAGCAAATGCACCATTTGACTTAGATTTTCGTTTACAATCCAACGGTGCAAGGAAAATACATAACTTTGCGTGTAAATTGAAAGTTAATCAAAAGGATAATCCGATAATCCGAAAGGAATAATTTCGATAAAACATTTGATGCATGATTTTAAGAAATTCAAACAATTTTCCCCTAAACAAGTCCAAATTCTACATGAAATGATGGCAATAATATGCAATCATGTGGATTTATCAAAAAACATGACCCTGGCTCCGATACCATGTTGATAACAAGAAACATCAAATCTTGTGTTGTTACCAAATGACATAACTGTCAATCAATCCCAATTGTGCAAGCCTAGTTAGGCCCTATTTTAGTTAGCTATAATTAGTCTAGTCATAACACACATACTTTCTATATTAGGTAGCTATAATTCTGGATCTGAGATTGTATTAAGATACTGTAAATAGGGCAATCAGCTCTTATATAATGAGAAGGCAGTCGACCCTAAGGGCGTGTTTGGTAATTAACTAGTTAAGTGAATCCAGACAAGAAATGACAAGGGGTCATATCAAAACTACACGATTTCAAAATTCTCTCCGAATTTTTCAAAAAAAGTCAAAAAAACAACCTCCTTCCTCTACTAAAAAACAAAAAAAAACTCCACTTTTCTATACAAAAAGTCAAAAATATTCCATATCAAACAACTAAAAACAAAATACCATCGTAACCCCTTATATTTAATTCTCTCTTGATTTGATGCTTTACCTCACCATACTTCAATTCACCATACATCCAAACACGCCCTAAGGGATACAACATTCATCCTCATATTCCATATTCTCCACGGTTTCATTCAAAAGATGAGAACAATGTATATCGAAGGGTCCTAACATGGTATCAGAGCCGAGGTATATGGTAAATTAAGGACTTACAAACAGTCTAGATTCACCATCAGACACCCCTAGACCACTAAGCACGAGACAAAGAGGACAACATTCTCATAGCTGCTGCATTCATTTTGTGGATGTGTTGCTTCTTGATTGGCCAACATTCTGCTCCATAAGTGATGGTTTAATTGCTGTCCTGTAAAATTTCCCTTCAATCTTATTTGCATTCGTCAATCACAAACCACTCCAGAAGCAAGTCTCCACTTCAACCATCCTGTTTTTTATCCTATGTTCGACATCTTCATCAATGTCCCCATCCTTACTAATTATAAAGCCAAGGTAGTGGAAAGAATCACTTTGTGATATCTCATGGTCTTCAATTCTCACCGTAGTTTCAACCCTTCCTATATGCGTACTAAAGTTACATTCCATATATTCCGCCTTTGTACAGCTTATTTTAAAACATTTGGATTCTAAAGCCTCTAGCCTTCTCCCAAGATTTGCATTCTCACAATCTCTTGATTCATCCACCAACACAATATCGTCTGCAAATAGCATGCACCAAGTACCTCTTCTTGAATATGAGCAGTTGATTCATCCATAATCAGTGCAAAGAGATGAGGAGTTAGGGTTGATCCCGGATGCAAACCTATTGTCACTGGGAACTCCCCTGTCTCTCCACAAGTAGTTCCCACACTCCTTATTGCTCCTTCATACATGTATTTAATTTCAATATAACCTCTTGGAATATTCCTTTTATTTAAAACTTGCAAAATTAAATCTCTAGGTACCCTGCCACATGCTTTTTTCTAGATCGATAAAGACCATATGCAGATTTTTCCTCTACCCTCAGTATTTTTCCATTAATTGCTTAAGTGAGAAGATAGCTTTCATCGTTGACCTCCCTGGCATAAAACCAAATTGATTTTCAAATATGTTGGTCTTTTTTCTAAGTCTTTGCTCCATTACTCTCTCCCATAACTTCATTGTATGACTCATAAGTTTAATCCCACGATAGTTGGTACAGTTTTGTATATCTCTCTTATTCTTATATATAGCTACTACAAGAACAACACTTCTTCTCCATTCATCTGGCATGTTCTTTATCATTAATATCTTATTGAAGAATCTAGTTAACGATATCTCCCTAACTTCTCCTAGGCATTTCCAAGCCTCAATCGGTATGTCATCTAGACCCGTAGCCTTTCCTGTCTCCATTTGTTCTAATGCTTTCCTTATCTACAACTATACTCACTCCATTTCTTGTGTTGTTCTCTACTGCATAAAAAAGTTTATAACCATTAGCGAGGACCATAGCTTTATCCCCCTTCCACTTTGTCTCCTCCAGACAGGCTACACTAACTTTTCTTCTTTTCATTACCTCAACTAACTCCATTCTCTTGCCAGTCAAGGTTCCTATATTCCAAGTAGCACATCGAATCTTCCTCTTCTGATGTTGCTAGACTAACTTGTTTGACCGCACTTGTCCAGAATGGTGCAGTAGCCCTTGCGCACTTTCCGCTACAGCCAGGCAACACTGCAATGCGTTACTTAAAGCGGGAAACGCCCTTGCATGATCTCGGAATATTGCAATCTCAGAATTCATGTTTGGGTTGTGACAAAATTTTACGTTGGCTGTCAACCCACCTAATGCAGCCCTCCTCCTTTACCCGGGCTTGGGACTGGCAGTAAAAAACTAACAGAGTTATTTCTTTATAAACATGATGCTATTAATTTACTTCTGAAATTCACATTAAAGGAAAAGAGGAAATTTTTTGTAGAAAGATGTTATTTGTTTATATCAGATAAGTAACCGATGATAACCAGTGATTGGGGTTTTTCATTTGAGCCTATTGATTGAATCAACAATCTCATGTGTTGTAGTTATTTGTTTCGGTTGACAATTTTGCTTCCATGTAAGTTTTTTGTTTTTTAATCAGTACCTTTGGTATTCTTTGACAGGATAAAAACAGGGATGTTATAGTAGCTTTTCCAGATATTGATCCGGCGTTCATTCCAATATCAAAAGCATCCACCATTGGAAAACATCATGATTTTAATGGAAACTTATTAAGAAGAGCTTCATTAAATGAGATATCCAACTCCTTTGATCGACCACATCTTTGGTATTCTACTTCTAAGGTCATACATGCATTGGAGCTCTTCTTGGCAAGCAAGAATGGACTATCAGAAAGTAATACATTTAGGTCAGTGCAATTTGGTCGTTTATATGCACTTGCTCTGTCTAATATGTTTAGATTCTCTTGCACTGATAAATAGCTTAACAAGATCAACTTTACTGTGCTGTTATCTCGTATATTATTTGCAATCCATTCTGCATCATCCTTTATTAACAATGCAGAAAAAGTTTATTTTAGAATTCAGTATTCTTTGTTCAGTACCATACTGTATTTTGGTCCTTTATTTTGTGATTTTTCTATATTTTAAGTTCATTAAAATACACTTAGGTTGGCATTGAACATGATTGAAACCAAAAATAGTTCTTAAAAAATTTCTCAGCTATAAAGTTCTTTCATGGAAGTTTCATGTACATATATGGAGAATTTTCTGTTGAGTCAGCTCTTAACCAATAATCATTTATGGACTTCCTTTGATTTCTTCTTTCCTCACACTCACAAACCCACATCCTCAAACACAAACGCCCCCCTCGGAACCAAGAAAATAAAAGAAAGCTCTCCCCTTCTCTGTGAATTGCTAGCAAGAAAATAATCATTGATGCACATCCAAATTGTTAGAACTATTGGATTTAACATTCAGATTTTTTTTTTACCATTGATATTAGATGTTGATAGGTTCCCACACACCCCCCGCCCCGGCGGCCAAAATCCTATTGACAACCACCTACTCCTCGCATGTGTGGACTCCGCACGAGAACATAAACACAACACACTCCATGGGAGAATATATGGTGCCAAGGCATAATACAACCCTTGGGACTCAAAACATTATACCTTCCATTTTGATACCATATTAACAACCACAGCTTACTCTAAAAGCTTAAGCTAATAGAGAATGGTGTAGCAATGTATATCAAAAGGCACAACACACCCCACCGCCCCTATACAAGAATAGCCTTTCCCATCCCCATCCCCTTCCTCTCCTCGTCGGTAGACCCCATTAGGTTCTCATATGTGGAGAGAGAGAGTGTGGGGAATGGTTGTGCTTATGGGGCCCACTTGCAAAGGCAGTTGTTGGGGATATTTGAGATCTTGAAAGGTCTTCCTATGACTTGGTGCAACATACATTACAAGTGCAAGAATAGTCGACCATCAAGCTCACAAGCTTGCCTCTTTTAAGGGGATTGGCCAATCGTCTATCACCTCATACACACAAGTCTAATTAATCCAAAGTACAATATCAAGATTCCAATCTAATAATATGTGGAGGAAAAAGAACAATTTTCCTTATAGGATTAGCTATCTAACTGAGTCTTTCATTAGTTTCATAGTTTTATTAGGAGTCCTGGATTTTAGGGTTTGTTTTCCTACATATATGACATTATAAGACAGTAGGAGTTAGTTTTGAATATTAGTAAAATTGTCCTTTGTGGATAGGTTTCCCTTTGAGGTTGTCCCTCTTTATGAGTCTTTTAAAGGCGTTTTTCCTCTCTTCAGCACTTTTGAACCCAACCTTTTTAGGGTTCGCATCAAGATATGATTTTTCTCAAAGATCACATCTCACTTAAATCAACTATTTATTTAGGAAGTGACTATAGTTCAGATTAGTGTGAAATTAGTGTGGAGACACTTGATTTTTCACGTAGAGACAGACTAAATAATCCCAAGCATTCTTAGGGTAAGCAAATTTGGCAAGTTGAAAGCGCAATGGTGGGATCTGCAAAGTTTGCCGGCCACAAATTAATTTTCCCAACGTCCGATTCCCATTCTTCTTCCTTACTAGGTTTTATGTGTCACGAATAAGCCAGAAGACTTATAACTCATAAACAAGACAGAATGAAATTGGATTCGATGACCTCCTTGAGGATTCACCATTGTCTTTTATAGATCAGAAATGCCCAATTTGGGCTACAATTACAATCAATCAAATCTCCTATTTTAGTATGTATTGTTGTACAAGTCTATAATATGATGGGCTTTGCAAATGGGTCATGGATGGGCCAAACTTATATTATAATGGGCCTGTGTTAAACCCCCCCCCCCCCCCCCCCCCCCCCCCCCCCGCTTCCCCTCAAATTAACGCGGTGGAATCAGTAAGCATCAATTTACTGGATAAGAATTGATGACGTGGACAAGGATTCCCTTTGTGAAGATGTCCGCAATCTGGAGGCCAGAGGAAATGAACGGTAGGGAAATGACATCCCCTTGTTGGAAGTAGGTGGGCCTCATGGATAGATTTTCAGAACTCAGGGATCAAGTATCCATAAGGCCAAAAACCCAATCCATGATGCATAACCCTCAATCTCATGATCGTGTACAGTAAGTAAAACTATCTAAAAGATAGAACAGAAGCGAACAAGCATCCATAAAAATCTACAACATACAAGGAAGTTTTTCCTCTCTTCAGCACTTTTGAACCCAACCTTTTTAGGGTTCGCATCAAGATATGATTTTTCTCAAAGATCACATCTCACTTAAATCAACTATTTATTTAGGAAGTGACTATAGTTCAGATTAGTGTGAAATTAGTGTGGAGACACTTGATTTTTCACGTAGAGACAGACTAAATAATCCCAAGCATTCTTAGGGTAAGCAAATTTGGCAAGTTGAAAGCGCAATGGTGGGATCTGCAAAGTTTGCCGGCCACAAATTAATTTTCCCAACGTCCGATTCCCATTCTTCTTCCTTACTAGGTTTTATGTGTCACGAATAAGCCAGAATACTTATAACTCATAAACAAGACAGAATGAAATTGGATTCGATGACCTCCTTGAGGATTCACCATTGTCTTTTATAGATCAGAAATGCCCAATTTGGGCTACAATTACAATCAATCAAATCTCCTATTTTAGTATGTATTGTTGTACAAGTCTATAATATGATGGGCTTTGCAAATGGGTCATGGATGGGCCAAACTTATATTATAATGGGCCTGTGTTAAACCCCCACCCCCCCCCCCCCCCCCCCCCCCCGCTTCCCCTCAAATTAACGCGGTGGAATCAGTAAGCATCAATTTACTGGATAAGAATTGATGACGTGGACAAGGATTCCCTTTGTGAAGATGTCCGCAATCTGGAGGCCAGAGGAAATGAACGGTAGGGAAATGACATCCCCTTGTTGGAAGTAGGTGGGCCTCATGGATAGATTTTCAGAACTCAGGGATCAAGTATCCATAAGGCCAAAAACCCAATCCATGATGCATAACCCTCAATCTCATGATCGTGTACAGTAAGTAAAACTATCTAAAAGATAGAACAGAAGCGAACAAGCATCCATAAAAATCTACAACATACAAGGAAGTAGATTATGCCTTTGGAGCTCGGTTGTGCTTTAATGGAGAAGTTGATAACTTTCGTTGATGTAGAACTTTTCTACAAACTAAGATCAAAATCTCCAACACCTCTTAGCCTTCCATGCTATGACCCGAATTAGATCTCTTTTCTCAAGAAGATTGGTGGAATCTTCAAAAGAAAACCCAACTCAAAACTCTAAGGAACTAGAAGAGGAAGAGAGAAGAGAGCAGTGCAACTATTGCACAAAAAGGCTGGACGTTTTGACTCCAAAATTGATGGATGTCCAAGAGGGATTAATCCCCTTTTATAATCTCTCAAGTATCCTCTTTTCTTAATTGAAATAGAAGTCTTACTTCCACAACAATTAGTAAGTATACTATTACCACTATTAGAAGTCCTACTTCAAATAGAAATAGTAACTTTCTAATTCCTTCCTTTTAGAGTTCAAATAGGATTAGTATCTTTCTAATAACTTGGGCTAGCGTGGGGACCACTAGGGATTCCATAGAAAGCTGGCTCCAACTGGGACACGCGACCCCACATCTCATGTGCAATCCGGGCCCACAATTAATTGCAAATAACACCATTATATAAATACAATTGCACTCCAGTCTTAGGAATAAATTACAATGAATACCCTAAACTTCCCAATTACCACAAGTAGGCCCTTCTATCAATATTCATGGATCAATTGGAATAAATATGTCTCTTCCAATCTTAGTTCCACATCTTATTATCCTTGAGCCCCAATTAATCACTATGATCATCAGTATCATCCAATTAACTCTTAATCGAGATGGGTGCGCACTTACTAATGACAAATCCATTAATTGGCACAAGGGGATAATAGAGATAGATTCCATATTGATCATTCAATGTTCCTACAATCCTACTATCACATACCCAAGACACCGAGGTGTTGACCTACAGTTGGCCTCACTCATTGGTGACTCAAAGCAAATGAATAGATAGAAACTTGAGTTCATCAACGTCTCAGGATTGAGAGCCTATTACTAGGGAATTATGAGAGCAGACCTTATTATTGAGACGGAATTTCATAAGGTTCTTCTCATGGTCCTTCAATACATCTAATGTACCAGCACCATGATCCAGAATCTTACATTCTGATGATCGAGACAAATCACACTATCTCATAGTGATCAAAGTGCTGCAACCTTATTAGATGACATGCCCAGTCTCATCACTGGTTGTGAAGCTATTTAAGTATAAGATTTGTGACATAGATCTCCCGTGTGTGGATCTCATCCATACACATATATCACATCTAATATACTAATGGGACCCGGTTCAACTCATGAACCATTATGTCATATTTATAGGTCATGTGCATAAAGTAATAAAATGACATTCATCTCATGAAAGTAAAGCATGATTCTATTGATAAATAAAGAAATTAATCAATTTATCACATCCACTGATGGATTGAGTCCATACAATCTAACACCCCTAGATATTCATCACAAATGAAATCACAATCAACTTCAATGTGCTTAGTCCATTCATTAAAACTGGATTTTTTGTAATACGAATAGCACTAGTGTTGTCAGCATGGAGAGGTATAGGTGAGCTTTGTGGAAAACTGAGATCGGAGAGTAGCTCAGGAAGCCAAAGAATTTCAAAACAGTAGCAGACATGGTGCGATATTCGGCTTCTGTGGAAGATCTTGAAACCTTATCTTGTTTCTTACATTTCCAGGATATCAACGCATCACCAAGATACATACACCACCCAGTTGTTGACTGACGAGTGTCAGTACAACCCGTCCATTCAGCATCGGAGAAAGCAATGAGATTTAGTGGGGAGCCTGCCAGGAAAAATAGACTACGAGTAGTCGTACCAAGAAGGTAACGAATAATTTGTCAGACAGCCGTCAAATGAAGATGCCTTGGTTGAGTCATATACTGGCTGACCAGGTTAACAGCAAAGGAAATGTCGGGGCAGGTATGAGTTAAGTAGATCAAGCTACCAACCAATTACTGATAGAGCGTGGCATCGAAAAGAAGATCCCCACTATCCTTTGAAAGCTTTAAATTCACTTCAAGAGGAGTATCAATCGAAGTTGATTGCTGGAGTCCTATTAGTTCAAGTAGGTCTAGAGCATATTTGTGTTGGTGCAAGATGATTCCTTTTTCTGTTTGATGAACTTCAAGACCTAAGAAGTAGGTTAAGGGGCCCAAGTCTTTCACATGGAATGATTGATGCAACGAGGATTGAAGCTTAGATATCATTGCGGAATCAGTTCAAGTAATAATGATGTCATCAACATAAATAAGAAGAATAGTGATACCGCTTGGAAACTTATGTAAAACAGCGAAGGATCATACGGACTTTACTGGAAGTCTAACATAAGTAAGGCATCCCGAAAATTTTCAAACCGAGCGCAAGGAGCCTGTTTAAGGCCATAGAGGGAACGCCTGAGTTTAGCCACGTCTAAACTACTGGAAGGGGAATACCTGTTAGGAAGGTGCATATAAACCTCTTCTTTAAGATCACCATGAAGAAAGGCATTCTTTACATCTAACTGAAGAATTGGCCAAGCTTGAGATGCGGCAATGGCAATAATCATCCAGACATTAGTCATCTTTAGAACTAGAGCAAATGTTTCATCATAGTTGATGCCATATTCTTGGCAATTACCAAGAGAGACCAGACGAGACGAGCCTTGTATCAGTCTAGCGAGCCATCATATTTCAGTTTGACCAAATAAACCCACTTACACCCAATAGGTCGAACTGTAGGTAGGCAGGTAACCACATCCCATGTATGATTAGTCTATGGAGCTTCTATTTCCTCGGACATAGCTTTCCGCCAACATTCATGTTTCACAGCTTGAGAATAGGAAGTGAGAATGTTAACAGATGCTAGAGTGGCAAGAAAAGATGAATGAGAGTACCCATATCTATCAAGAGGCCGAGAGACACACGTAGTGCATCGAAGAGTAGGCATCATAGCTAGTTCGGGTGTGGTGGCTAGGGGAGGTGGATCAGGTGCAGGATCAGGTGTCTCTTGAAGAGGTTGTATCGTAGCAGTGAGTGGTTCCGTTCGTCGCCGATATACAATTCTAGGTTTGAACCTTTCAACAGAAGATGAAGATGAAAAGGGTGGTAATGTAGTCATGGTGATAGAAGTGGAGAAATCAATGGTTTGAGAAAAAAAATATAAATTTTTGAAAAGCACAACATTTCGAGAAACACGAATACTTTTGACAGATGGATCATAACAAACGAATCCTTTTTGATGAGTTGCGTAACCAAGAAAAGCACATCTGGTAGCTTGCGCAGACAATTTCGTCTTTTTAGGAGGAAGATGAACAAAACAAACACATCCGAAAGGACAAAGATGTGTTAATGTAAGATGAGAGTTAAAAAGATGGAAATATGGGGACTAATTTTGAAGTTTGGAAGATGGAAGTTGATTAATAAGACGAGCGGAAGTAGAGAGAGCTTCCGGCCAGAATCTAAGGGGAACAGAGGATTCAAGTAGCAGGCAACAAACCATGTCAAGTAAATGACGATTCTTCCATTCAGCAATGCCATTTTGCTGTGGAGTATGAGGACAAGTTCATTGTGAGATAATCCCCTTATGTTGGAGAAATTCTTGAAATAAGCTTGACACATATTCACCACCTGAATCAAATCGGAGAATCTTTATGCAAGTAGAGAATTGTGTTTCATAGGCAAGGAATGTTTTAAAAACCTCATGCACCTCCGATTTAGCACTTAAAAAATAAACCCAAGTGAATCTGCTATGATCATCGATGAATGTGACAAAGTATTTATAGTGAGAATGAGAAATAACTGGTGTTATACCCCAAACATCACTATGAGTCAAATCATGACATTTTTTTATATAGAGGTATGCATAAAAAAAATGGAAGAGATTTACTTTTTCCTAATTTGCAAATAGAACAATCAATATTGACATCAGAATGAGAAAACTGCATTTTATTAATCAAGTCAGAATTTTTCAAAGATAACAATATGTTCGAATTAGGATGTCCTAATTTTGTGTGCCACAGATGCACGTTATTTTGAAGAACACATGAAAAAGTTGAAGTACATTCATCCCTAGGTTGTATAGGCAGACTAAGCGGAAACAACCGGCCACACTTAGGCCCCTTCACGATCACCCGTCCCATCCCCTGATCCTATACAATACAACCAGAAGAAGAAAATGACACATTACAATGATTATCTATAAGTTGTCCAACAATTAACAAATTTGTGGATAGGCCAAGTGAAAGAAAAACATGATTCAAAGGCAATTTGTGTGGAATATCTCCTATGGCAGTGATAGGTAAGTGTCCCCCATTGGCAGTTTGAACTTGGGGTTCCCCATCATATGGTTGAATATCAGACATGAGGCTAGAAGTAGAAGCCATATGTGATTTGATGCTCCAGAATCAAAATACCACATGGAAGGAGATGGGAAGGTTTTACCTGAGATGCCCAAGGTGGAGAATGCTTGGAGAATCATTTGTTGAATCATTTCAGGGTTGATAGGAGGGCTAGGTGCGAATAGCTGTGAAGACATGGATGAAGACGGAGAAGCAGACGCCATAGAGTGAGAATCTAAAGAAACAATGGCAGAATAAGAACACGAATTCCGATTTTCTGGTCGTGTCTTGCATTCAGAAATGGTATGCCACTAGCTTTGCAGTAGTTACAAACCTTTCTTCGGCACTGAGAAGAATAATGGCCATATTCCTTACAAGTGAAGCATTGAGTTGTCACGACCCAAATTCCGGGGCCCTGTAGGATATCTAGATCATGATTATATAACATTATTCACCATGCATTCATCGAATAAGATTCACAAGGAATTAAGCATTTAATTCAAATATAACTTCAATTATAAGTATCATTAAATCTCTAAGAATTCAAACTTATTATATCCTAACTCAATCCATAATATGCTTGAAACATTAGAAAATTTTCCTAAACAATGACTAATGACTCCATTAATTATTTAAGCGTTCTCGTTCTCTCCCTTCAGCCACGCATGCCGAAATTCACGTACTGATCGTCATTCTGCTCTGGCCTACTCGCAATATTGTTACCTGAAGTGGGCAACACAACATCAGTACTACTGGTGAATGAATTTTCCTAATTACACAAGCCATACTCAACATAATATTTCATAATCATCAAATCTAAATCAATATAACAATTATCATTAAAAATACATCCAAATACAAATCTGTGCCCATGCACATTACCACGCCTCAAAGGCCCATCCATCGTATACATGTATACCGGTCACCATGACCCTGTCTCATCAGACACGTCCACAAGGACCAGCCGCTATAACAGTCCGGACACTAAGTCCAACATCCCACGTCTAGGATCCCATGTACAATATTACATAACAATCAGAGTTCATCATTATTAATAATTTACACAACAGTATTATGGGACCGGTCCCATACCCGTCCCCATTATATTAGTGCCCCACTTCTGATCATAACATTTATTAATAAGTGTAGCGGTGGCCCACTCTTTATCACAAATTGAATATTACACAGCATTTACATCAAATCTTAGTACAATAGTCCACATAATTAATTATAATCCACATAATGTTTTCATTAATCTAATTAGGATGATTAGATTTCAATCACAATTAAAAATCTAGGACTAACCCCTTTTTATAGATTCCTCAAGACCACAATTAACACACAGAATCTTAAAAATACAAGTATTTCACACCTAGACACCTTAATGAAAAATCTAGTGGGTCCCACTAGTCTGATCTAAGATCAGCCCTAATATACAAGGTCGCCTAGGGCTAAGCTTTCATTCTAGTAGATTGGATTCACCATCAAACATCCTTACTGGGCCCCACAGTCTCAACAAACTAAAACAAGATTTATGAATAAGCCTCACGGTTAATAAAATCGAACCTTCCGGATATCTGGGCAGATGGGACCCAGACCACATGGGACCACCACCATCCAGGTCGTCCCTGGGACCCTTCAAGATGTGGGGTCTTAATCTCTGGTCAACTTAGGTAGTAGGTCCCAGCATGGATGTCGACGTTCAGCCCTTTTTCATTACATTAACGCCTGGGCTCTTTTAATTTTGTTGGACAGTGGGACCTACAAGTCTAAAACCTAGATGTCCCACTCCCCTATGGTCGACTATGGCTCCTCTACAAGATGTGGGGTCTTGATCATTGATCAGGTCAATCGATGGGTCCCACAACCACAAACGATCAGTTCTCTATATTATTATTCATTCACGGTTTTGGGATTTCAAGTACGCAGATGGTGGTCAATTGGAATCCAATCCTTGTAGGACCAGTACCTTCATGGTCGCCCATGGGTCCCCTTCAGGATCCATGGTTCAGATCTATCAAGTAATGGGGCAGGGGGTCCCGCATCCCCTCACGTGAGAAAACTCTCTTCATGTGAGAGAAAAAGTAGTGCAATTCTGCACAGGTTCATCATCTAATCATCTTCTTCTCACATTATTCATCATCATAAGGCCAAATCAATGATAGAATCCAATCCTTCCTGTTTCACCATAAAATCAATTCCTACTTGTCACAGCCCAGAGTCTAAATGTATCGATGGCCATAACATTCTCATAAAAAACTGTATTTCTCAAGCATCTAATGCATCACTTAAATCATGAATTAGAATCATCAAGGAAGATCCACTCAGCTTTGATAAACAATCATCGCCTTTGCAATGTGTGGACACGAATAGGACATCAATCAGCCTTCCCCTCCTTCTCCTATATTGCAGCCACCAGATTTTCTCTCTCAGAATTTCTCCCACAGTAATTGGATACAATAAGGATCGTTGGTATATATAAATAAGGAGAAGATAGAGTCTAAGTCAGCCTATACTTCCTATTTAGAGTTGTAAAACAACTCTTCTGCTTTCCAAAAACATTCACGTGAATCACTACTAATTCCTATCCT
This sequence comes from Umbellularia californica, assembly GCA_028538565.1. Classification (NCBI taxonomy): domain Eukaryota; kingdom Viridiplantae; phylum Streptophyta; class Magnoliopsida; order Laurales; family Lauraceae; genus Umbellularia; species Umbellularia californica. The sequence continues at coordinate 46,316,714 of JAPQWN010000008.1, forward strand.
TTCCAAAATCCCTCTCATTACTAATTCTATAATAAGATATCAACTAAGGGTACTACCTGGGCCTGACAAATCCTGGGGCCCATAAAATTCAAGTTATTACATACTCCCCTCCTTGGGAAATTTGAACCTCCAAATTTAAAACATACCTGTGGCGAAAAGATGCAGATACTTCTTTCAGACTTCGTCCTCGATCTCCCATGTAGCCTCCTTTGGATCGTGATGTGTCCATAACACCTTGACTAGTCGAACTATTTGCCTCCATAGCACCCTTTCCTTTGTGTCTAAAATTGCAACGGGTCGCTTCTCATAGGATAAATATGGTTGTAGATCCAGTGGCTAAAGATCTAGCACATGGGACGGGTTTGGTTCATATTTCTTCAACATTGATACGTGAAACATCTTATGGACTCCAGCTAGCTGTGATGGTAATTCCAATTTGTAAGCATTCCCATCGCTTACACGCCCTGTAATCTTGAATGGTCCAATGTATCTCGGGCTGAGCTTTCCTTTTTTGCTGAATTGCATCACTCCTTTTGTCGGGGAAACTTTTAGGAATACTAAGTCACCCACTGCAAATTCCAATTCTCTCCTGCGTTTGTCTGCATTACTCTTCTGGCGACTCTGTGCAGTCCTTAATCTGTCTCTGATTTTCTTAATATTTTCTGTAGAAGTTTGCACCCACTCAGGGCCTAATATCCGTCTACCGCCCACTTCCTCCCAACAAATCAAAAAGCAGCAACTCCTACCATACAGGGCCTCAAAAGGAGCCATTTGGATACTTGAATGATAGCGATTGTTATAAGCAAACTCTGCCAACGGGCGCGATGTCTTTTAGTGTTTGATTTTTCCTCTCCATCTGTCCATCAGTCTGGGGGTGATATGCAGTGCTAAAGTTTAGTTTCGTACCCATAGGCTTCTGTAAGTTCTTCCAAAACTGTGAAACAAATCTGGTATCTATGTCTGATACTATCAATGCTGGAACCCCATTCAACCTTACAATATCCCTAACATATGTTTTGGCCAAGTATTCCATCGTAGTTCTTCCTTTCAACGGTATGAAGTGTGCTGACTTTGTCAACCGATCCACAATGACCTAGATTTTTTCATTATATCTTGAGGTTCTGGGAAACCCTGAAATAAAATCCATAGTGATAATTCCCATTTCCATTCAGGTATAGGTAACGACTGCAGCAATCTCCCCAGCTTCCTACGATCAGCTTTCACTTGTTGACAAGTAAAACATCGTCCGATAAACTCAGTAACATCATTTTTCATGCCGACCCACCAGAATCTGATTTTTAAGTTATGATACATCTTAGTGATCCCCGGATGGATAGTATATCTTGTGTGATGTGCTTCCTTTAGAATTTCATCTTTGATTTCCCGGATATTTGGTACACAAAGTCTGCCTTGGAAATATAATACGCCACTAACAACTGAGAAGTCCGATTTGTTGTCCATTTTGTCGAAGATTTCTGCCAGTGCCTTGTCATCCCGTTGATGATCTTTTATCCTCTGAATTAGTTAGGACAATGCTTTGTTGATGATGATGATGACAAGGCTTTGTTGATGATGATGACAAGGCTTTGTTGAGGATGATGATGACAAGGCTTTGTTGAGAATAATCAGAATTCATTTAGCCAATCCCAACTTAGTTGGGACAAGGCTTTGTTGATGATGATGATGACACACACACAAACATATATATATATATATATATAGAGAGAGAGAGAGAGTAATATTCTACATGGAACCATTCTTTTTTTCAAATTAGGGAACTTTTTTATGGGGCCCATATGACTGCATGCCAATCTTTTGGAAAGGGAGGATGGAAAGGGCTACATGTGGATTAGGGTAAACTAGAAGTTCTTCCAATCAAATCATCCCAACTCTTTCCAATGAGAACTTCGAGCGGCCTGACCTTATGTTTCATCCAAACCGTTCACACTCATTGGCAAGGATGAAAATAGCGGTAGCGGCGGGCCGCTACGTAGCGTAACGGTGCCACGTAGCGCTGTATCGGTGTTTTTTGAAAAAATAGTCAAAAAATTCTGAAAGCTTTCCAGAAAATCCAGAATATTGGAAAATGATAGAAAATGTGTTTTTTTTTTTCAAAAGTAACTAAGATAAGGGCGTGTAGTGGTCCCCTCATTGTATGAGGTTCTGTATCGCTATATGAATAGAAAATAATAGTAATGTTCATTTTTTTCACATGTATTTATGATACTTAGTTATGCTAACTTAAAAACTAAATAAGGAATCATAAAAAAATTTTGTTAAAAATTAAATTTGATTAGAGCCTATTTCCTATTAAAATGAAAATAACTCATTTTCTATTAGTGTACTTTGGTCAAGGCCTTATTTCAGTATTTCCTATTAGAGTGAAATTTGATTAAAAATCCATTTCCAATTAATGTGAATTTTGGTTGGAGCCCATTTCTAATAAGTGTTGAAGTTTGATATGGCCCTATTTTCAATTAGAGTGAAATTTGATCGGTTGTATATCTAATTATAGCAAAATTTGGGCCAGGCTCTAATTTCAATTAAGAAATATTTAGTTAAGGCATGCCCTTTTTATTTAATCCTAGGGCATCAATGTGGAGCCCATTCTCTGGTTAAGAAGACCACAGCTTATGAAGGCCCATTTAAAATTTATTTAAACCTTTCATAATGTGGGCCACTGTGGGGCCCATTGGTTACTTAAATTTAAAAAAAACAGAGACGAAAGGGCCATTCTCTGCCCTATAGTTTCCTATAAATGGAAGGATAGAGAGGGAGAGCAATAGAGGGAAAGGAAAAAGAGAGAGGAAAAGAAGAAGAGGAGGAAGGAAAAGAAGGAAGAGGAGGAACCTGTTGCCGTTCCCGCGGGATGTTGCCACCGCCTCTGCCTGCTACCGCCGCTGCCACCTGCTCCTATTGCTGCTGCTTTCTGTCATCTCTAGTGCCTCCAGGTATGTTATCTGCAACTTCTCTCCCTTTTCTTTCCTTTCCTACTCTTTTCCTCTGTTTTTATCTTTCCTTTCCTTTTCTTTCCTTTATTCTTCTTTTTCCACCAGCCAAATAAATGATTGGAGGGAGGGGTGTGGGTTTTTTTTTTTCCTCCTTTTACTGTTCATAGTTTGTAGCAGCCGCTATGTAACGTATCGGTGCATATTGGACGCTACATGTAAATAATGGCAGATACACACCAATATGGTTGTAACAACGCTATTTCATATTTAGCGTAGCGGCCATGGCTGTTGCGCCCGATTTATCGGTGTAATGCCCTAACCTAGGCCACAATGAGTTATTTACATCCCTTGCCCTTCAATTACAGTCATGCATCCAGGTTGGCGTTTACCCACATGTAATGCGTAAGGTTGTATGAGTGGGGTTTCCTCCATGTGATTTGATACTCAGCAATGACATGCAATCGGGTGCCTCTACGTATAAAACTCACCATGGTGTTTGCATTTATGTATACTATTGTGACAATAATGGAACAATAGATAAAAGTTCTTTTATTAACCTACTCTATATAAATCTAAGCTCTATTTTCATTTGCATCTCCTTAGTCCTCACCCACTCAGACAAAAGTAGCACTGAAACAAAACCTATCGTGACAAAAATATTTTTTCTGCCCTGACATTTTATATTTTTTTAACTGTTTTCTTTGAGTATTTTTAATGCCTACTTCAATATCCTATTTTTGGGGATGTAATAGGTACGATCTCATTGACCTTACGAGGCAAGCTTTGGCAAAGTATGCAAATGAAGTATTCTTGAAGGTCATAGAAGCCTATCAGCTGAATGATATCGATGGAGCCACTTCCTACAGTCAACACTTCCTTGACCTTGTCAAAGATATGGACATACTTCTTTATTGCCATGAGGGCTTTCTTCTTGGACCGTGGCTAGAAAGTGCAAAGCAACTAGCAGAAGACCAAGAACAGGAGAAGCAGGCAAGAGTACTTTCACATGCATGTTTGTTATCATTACTAATTATGACCCTACAAAGTTGTTATATTTGCCTTGTACAGTATGAATGGAATGCAAGAACCCAAATAACAATGTGGTTCGACAACACTGAGGTTGAAGCTAGTTTACTTCGCGATTATGGTATGTTTAGTAGCATATAGTTTCTCAATCTTGTGCATTTAGTCTTGCTTACTTTTTGTTAAAGTGCACTTAACATCCCATACCATTGAGCAAATCTGTACAGAAAGTTACATAGCTTATCAAATCTGATAGTTTACCACAATAAGGTGCGATCCACCTGTACAGATTTGCTTTGCGGACCATAGTTCTGTTCGTATGAGGACATTGATTATATGGTTAGTACCTGATTATTTATAGTAGTCCTATTCGTAGCGAAAATTTTCCCATGCACACAGTGCTCATGTGTACTAGACGTCCGGACCATCCAAAGGCAGGACCCACCTCTAAATTTCATACACTATGTCCAGATGCGCAATGCCCATGCGCACTCTGTGCTGGTGAATATTTTCCCTATGCATAGATATCTTAATACATGATTAAGGTATTATATATATGTATATATGTGTGTATATGTATATGTGTATATATATATATATATGAGAAGGCTCTCCTAAGCTGCAGCTTAGCTTATCCTAAGCTGGAATGGGGCTGGTTCCATGAATCAAACTTGATTCAGCTTAGGATAAGCTAAGCTGCAGCTTAGGAGAGCTGGCTCCTATATGTATATGTGTGTGTGTGTGTATATATATATATATATATATATATATATATATATGTGTGTGTGTGTGTGTGTATATATGTATGGGAGATACTCCTATGAGAGATAAGGTGGGGCCCTCACATCTACATCCAATGCCAACAACTTAAATGTGAAGGCCCCCACCCAAATCTCTCATAGCAAGGTGAGAGATACTCTCATAGGAGCAGCTCCCTATGTGTGTGTGTGTGTGTGTGAGATGCTCCTATGAGAGATGCTCTCACCTTACTATAAGAGATAAGGTGGGGGCCCACGCATCCATATGCCAACAACTTAAATGTGAGGGTCCCCACCTTATCTCTCATAGTAAGGTGAGAGATGCTCTCATAGGAGCATCTCCCTATATGTATATGTACATATCCATATAGGGAGCATCTCCCTATATGTGTACATATATATATACATATGTACATATGTACATCTCCCTATATGTGTACATACACACATATATATATATATATGTATATATGTATACATATATATACATATAGGGAGATGCTCCTGTGAGAGCATCTCTCACCTTACTATGATAGATAAGGTGAGGACTCTCACATCCATATCCAATACCAACAACTTAAATGTGAGGGCCCCACCTTATCTCTCATAATAAGGTGAGAGATATCTCTCATACTCATAGGAGCATCTCCCATATATGTGTGTGTATGCAGCCCACTTATTTGAATTTAAATACTGATGACACAACTAATAAAAGGAGTTTTTAACTGTATGGATATTTTCACAGTCATCCTTGCTAGTGATAGGGAGGTCGATGTGATTTTCAATTTGAAGTGGACTGCATGTAATCATAATTTTTCAATGAAGGTTATCAATTTAATTCTAGGGCTTTGTGTGAACCTTAGTGTGGTACATTAAAAATGAGAACAGAAGAAAGAATTTGGTTTCTCTGTCCAAGGTCTTAGTAAGGGAAAAATCTACTTAGAAATATCTAATTTCTAATGACCAATAATAGTTTCAGTTGTGTGAGTATTTTTCTTGGTATTCTATTAGCTAACAAATACTGGAGCGGACTTCTACAAGATTATTATGGCCCCCGAGCAGCTATTTATTTTAGATATTTGCTGGAGAGTATGGAGGAGGGGAAAGGTTTTCCATTGAAAGACTGGAGGAGGGAATGGATCGTGCTCACAAATAAATGGCAGAACAATAGGCTGGTATTTCCAGTGAAACCTGCAGGTGATCCTTTGAACACTTCACAGTTTCTATATGATAAATACTTGCGAAATCTTAAACTATGACTCAAACAAAATCATTATGTCCTCCATAGTTGTCTATTTTCCTTATCACCAATGGTGTTGTAGTACTTGAGACTCAAAAGCCTGGATCTTATGCTCTTTATTACTTAATAAGTGAGCAATATATGTCACTTTGAGAACAGAAACTTCTTTGTTTGAAAATGTATACTTCCATCCTTTCCTCTTGAGCATTATTCCAGATGAGGAACTGGCGTATATTTTTTTATTTCCTGATGAGGAACTGGCATATATTTTTTGTTTTTTAGGGTATATTCTTTAGTTCCTGATGAGGAACTGGCGTATATTTTTATTATTATTATTATTATTATTATTATTATTATTATACTGTTTTCTATGTTACAACACTGTTTTCTATGTTGCCTCTGTATCTCTTCTAAATAAGCACACCCATCTTTTCTTTACTTCATCTTCAATGTCTCCATGTTACACCCCGGCCCGATTTAAACCTGATTAGCGCTAATTAATGGTGTTTTAGTTAAATTAATTGTGCTTTGTTGTTAATTATGGTAATCGGTGTTAATTAACCTCTATAGACTGAGTTGGTCAAACCTTGACCCCTGGGTTAAGGGGGTGAGAACCGATTTGACTCGTTTGGGTAGAGTTGATGGTTTTTTTCGTAATTAGTGATTTTCGCATTTGCATCATTTGCACGTCATTTTGGCATCATCGCATGTATTTTGACGAGTACATTGATTTTCGTCTTAGGCTCTCCTTCATTTGATCAACCGTTGAATATTTGGACCCGTATTTGACTTAAAATGAGAATATGCTATTTGAGTGGACTTTCTTACAAAATATCATCCTTATCCCTTTATATATAACCTTAACCCTTCCTTTTCATTCCTTTTCACTCTCTTTCTCTCTATTTCTCTTCTTCTCTTCTCCTCTTACTCAACCACCAAGAGACTTTGGCCTGTACACTTGGAAGCTAGGAGAGGACCCAATTTCATCTTCTTCATCTTTTCCACTCCTTCCTACTTCATCTTGCCAAGAACCCATTTCCTCCATTCTCTACTCCTTCCAGAAACTAGGATTTCTTGTTGAAGTAAGAGCCAAACCCTTCTTATTTTGTATTTTGAGTTAATTGGAGTCAATATACTCATGTTTATCAATTCATACATATTCATTTGGTTTTTCCATATGCATTGTGATTAGGGTTTGAGTATTTGGGGGTTTTGGGTTTCCTTGAGCTAGGGTGTGTGGAAGGGTTGGAAAGCACTAACTGAGGCAAGTGTAAGCATTAATTTGGTTTTACATTTTGTTCATTCCATTGATTCAAATGAAACTCTTTTTCTACATCTTTATTTTCTTAATAAATGAATGGGTTGGATTGATTTTATTGATTTCTATGGTTGAAAGAGAATTGAGAGTTGGAATGTGATGTTGGAGAGCAAGAAGGCTCAAAATGTTAAGTTTTTGGGTGTGGAGATGTGAAATATTGAGTAGAGGAGAGAGAGCTTCAGATTTACTGGAAAAATCAGTTTTCTAAAGCTCTACTATAGCTTGGCGGTTAGCCGCGTGACTACCTGGCGGCTAGCCGACTTAAGGCGGTCAGATTTTCAGTAGCTGCTCAATTCCTATCGGCTTGGCAGTCACCAGGCAATCACCTGGCAATTAGCCGCATGAATACCTGGCGGCTAGCCGACACCCAGTCGGTCACTTTTCTAGTAACTGGCACTTCCTGTCAGGAAGCCGCGGTCACCCGACGGTTACCTAGTCGCTGGCCGACTGTTCTACAGGCGGCTAACTGTGGGGTCACCGCCAGCTAACTGACTATTCAAAATTTTTTCTTATTTCTGGAAATTTCAAAAGACTCCCTAGGACCATAGATTGGTACCCAAACCCCTTAATTGCCCATGGTAACCCTAGGTTTTAGAGTAGCCTTAACTTTGGGACTTTTTCACCAAACCATGGATATTAGTTTAGGGAACCTATCATTAAACTGTGACACTAAATAGTATAGCTTCTTAAATGTATATTGAAATGGATGGTGAAGAGTCATGATTGATTAGACTAGGTTGGTTAGTAAAATTCCTTGATTCTTTTAATTAAATTATTGCATTTCATATTGAAGTTCAATTCATTATTGATATCTAATCTAAATTAGTAGATTGATTTCATTAATAATATTCCTTAAGGTTCGATTTCTTTAATTCGAATTGTGATTTAAGTATTGTGCATACGATTCAGTATTCGTTGATAATGTGGACTGAGTAAGTATTCAAACATCTGGAATTACCGTTTGATTCGATTATTATCAAGCGATTGTATAACTTACTTGAATCCAATTTTTATTCGATTATTATTTGATTCGATCGATTCGACACTACTTAGCTTCGATCTTGTGATACTCGACGGGGTTGAACTTGGTTTAGATATTCGAGACTACCGCAGTAAGTCATCTGGAGCATCAGAACTCTAAACCCGGGTAGCCAGCTAGCTTTTGGCTGGGCCGCTGGTGACATCCCAACTAAATTCGCTCTCTTTTGAGAGGATGAGCTTAAAGCAGTAGCCAACTAGTATGTTTTCATTTTATTTGATTCACCAGCATTAATTATTTGATTTACGTACAATTTGCCTAGTTAATACTTAACACTAGTCTTAAAGATTTCAGAATTTAAAGGTTAGCATATTAATCAAAACAACTAGTCCTAAAGATTTTAAACTCTATCTTACCAATCCTAACATAATCAATACATTAGTTTAACCAATTTAAAATAAATTTTTTATTTGTTTTTATTTACTGAAATTCGGATTTAAAAGAAATCCTTCAAAAAAAATTTTTGATTTTTTTATTAATTAATTATTTATTCCGAAAATTCAATTAATTATAAAAAAATATCATAAAAATCTGAAAAGTCTGAAAATTTAACAAAATGAAATACTAACTAATACTAATTGCAAAGAACACTACTAATGCAAATTAGATGACTAAACAACCAATGCAACCTAACTATGAGCATGCATATGAATCTAATAAAAATAAAAGTAAAAATCAGATTTTTAATAAAAATTCAGATTTGGCTCCTCGGCAACGGTGCCAAAAACTTGATGTGAATTTAAATTCAATCTTTTAATACTGCAAGTGTACAGCTGTCATTTTGAGACAGTGGCAAGTACAGGTCAAATCCCACAAGAAGCACTACTAAGTTAAAATTTAAAATCTGATTTTTTTTATCAATGATAATGAAAAGAGCGATAAAGAAAAAAAATAAGATTGAGAAAATCTAGATCTAAAGTGCAGCAATAAAATATGAGAAAATGCAAATTTGAATATCATGAATCCATTAAGTAGTCCCACCATATTCTATGCAATAGATAACATAAATTTGTCCAAAAAATTCTTCAAATCAGAATCAAATCAATGTTTCTGATTCGGATAATTTGTCTATCAAAGAGCACAATTTTTCACAATTTATTTAAGGCAAAAATCTACTTCACCTAATGAAATTATGAACTTAGCTAAATATCACATATTAATCAAAGATAGATTATCAAAGAATTTCAATATAAGAATAATCTATTAAGAAAACATACATGATTAAAGCATTGTTCAAATAAAAAAAATTGAATAACATAGATTGTCAATGACAGAAGGCAGATTTATTATTATAATCAATACGCAAGAGACAAAAATATCACATAAATTAACGATGAGAAATACTTAACTTCATCTGGCACTCTGATCTAGGGATCTACTCCTCTATTGCAAAAGATGTGATTTTCATTAAGAACTTCATAGCAATTACAATTTTCTCTCACACTCTTTTAACCTAGTTCTGGAACAGGGCTCTAGAATACCCAAAAATAACTCTTAAATTCTATTAATTAGGGAAAGAAGAGAAAGAGGAGAGAGAGTAATAGTGGACGTCCAAGGGGAGGGAATTCTCCCGTACGTTACTTTTTTATTCCTTTTATATCTCCGATTATCTATCAGATAAATTGAATCTGGACATCTTCTCTGCAGATTTGATTTTTCTTCATTGATAAGGTATATCTCTTATCCTTTTTGAATTTGAATGAGGTGGAAGCTTCTGGAAACCTCTGGGTGGTTTGGCTAATCTTCATATGGGTTCCCACAAGGGATGTGTAGCAATTGATTATCAATGGTGTGGATTTACTGGCAATCCCGTCTAAAAATGAACATGAAAATCTCCGGGCCCATAACTTTATTAATATATAGCTCTAATTTTCACGTTCTTAGGCTCCACGATTTGTACTCTGAATAAGCTTTCCAATGGTAGGTAATTTTCATCGATCTGACAGTCGGATTGAAAGTTATGGCCATTTGAAGATGAGTTATTCTGAGAAAAACGGGATTAACTTTAAAATTTGATTTGCAATGGATTCTATCTCTGCACAACTTCCATTTTTGAAAGGACATCAGATGTGGATGATTCAAACTCTTCTTCTTTTGTTCAAATTAGAATTGTACTCTTTGAATTATTCATTAATAATTTCAAATTTATAACTACTGTAGACCCTGCCATGTGAGACATTTCATCTGCTTGAATGGTGGGCCCTATGAGAAGTCTTCTACTGTAGTTAGGACTCTTCACTGACATGATGAGTGGACCCCTCCTTTGATTAATTTTCATATGGCTTGTGTGTGGGGTCCACTTGGTGAATTTTTCAATTTACTTCAATTTAGCAATGCAGGGCCCAGGATGACAATGTATGCTTGAAAGTGGGTTCCGTGATAGAGGCCTGTAATTCTCATTTTCTGCACATTCTAATGCAACACATCAAATACTGAAGAGCCCATATTGGAGCGAGACCCACTCGAATAGAGTTCTACTCCAACTGGGACTCTTCGGAGAAAATTTGTATAACATTATAAGTTAATGAAGAAAATGTATGAGAAGTATGAAAATTCAGGTTCCTAGGTGAAAATGCATGAAATGATGAAATTATATGAATAATGATGCAATTCACCTAATTAAATCCCTAATTTATCCTAAAATGATACTTAAATGTGCAAATTCATGAACTCAACACACCCCCCAACCAGCATTTTGCTAGTCCCTTAGCAAAAGTTGCGAGCAAAAAGGTTTGAAGTTCTTTGACCTATTATAAGAAAAGAAAGTAAATATGAAAATAAAACCACTTTCGCTGGTATTTTCGGTTGCATTTAGCGTATGCAACAAGCCCTTAAACCCCTAGGTTCCTCCTAGTGGACGAGTTGTACCTCGTGAGGGTTTGCTGTGAATTTGTCCACAAAATTCTTTTTTGTTAATCAAAAGAATGATTAAAACCAATCAAAATCCAGGGAAACTTCTTCCAAGAGAAAATCTGTAGACCCTGACTATTCTCGGTTCTCAGAATTTTTAAAGACAAATTTTAAATTCGGTTCACCAATCCCATCTTTTGGTCAGAAATTCTTGAAATCATGCTAATTGATTGTGCACGGTGAAGAGCATGTATACGAAATAAGCATCAAATGATCCACCAATAATTTCTGTGAAAATAAATTTTTTTTTTAAATTCAGGGCCACCTAAATGTAGCAAAGAAAAACAGTCTTCCTCTCAAGGCAATAATGACGGCTTTCGCACTACTATTTTTTCAAATGGCGCATTTTTTTTCTTTTCTTTTTTTTCAAACACACACGTGACTGTGCAATGCCTAGGTCCCTTAAACTTTCTAATTAACTCATGTAACGAGCATTAGGCCAATGATTCCCAAACCAGATGACTTTAGGACACTAGGTATGTAAATACCCCTAGGGGCTTACTTGCTTCATTTAAAAAGGCTACGAACCCAAACTAGTCACAAAACTTTTTATTCTTTTCAAGACTTTTAACTAAACACTTTTTTTTCTTTTTTTTATTTACTTTCTTCTTTTTTTTTCTTTTTTTTTTTTTTGCGGTCCCCAACAATAGGCAGCCCATTTCATGTATCCACCCGTCGAACCAGGAATTTGTACAGTAAGGGTCGATTTTCCTCTTTTTGTTTTAAAATTATCAAAGAGAAACGAAAATCATAGCTTCACATTCAAAACCTTGAAAACGTATACAACCTGTGTAAAAGTGAGGGATCGAAATTCAATACTTTTCCAAAAACTCTTTCCGTAAATAAAATAATGAACCATTATTTTCTTTTGCCCAAATAAATATCTTCAGCCAATAAAAAATTCTCTTGAAAGTCTCCCTCTAACAATTTCTTTTTCTAACTCCTGAAAAACGAAAAAGAAGGTGTAGAATGAAAATTGAACAAATGATCACATGTCAAGTTCTAACTCACACCCCCAAACCTAAATTCAACATTGTCCTCAATGTTATGCATGCATGTGTAACGTGAAAATGAACAATAAGGAAAATTAAAACATCTTACCATGTGGGGTGATTGCAAAAGAATGTGATCAACCAGCTCAATTACCTTGCAAAATTGGGTTGCCTCTCAAACAACGCTAAGTTTAATATCGTCAGCCCGACATGACAAAAAATGATTAGTCTTGGTAAATTGGGTCATTCAGAAGGATATCCTCAATGTTTTTATTCTTTAGTTCCAGAAACGGTTTCAACCGTTGACCATTCACCTTAAAAACATCCCCATTCTTGGGATTTTCAATTTCCACAACACCATGAAAGTAAACAGTCCTGACAATGAATGGACCAGTCCACTAGGTTCGTAACTTCCCTGGAAAGAGGTGTAGCCAGGAGTTATACAGAAGGACTTTCATACCCAATTCAAAGGATTTTCTTAAAATGGACTTATCATGGTTCAACTTCATTCTTTTCTTATAGATCTTGGCATTCTCATAGGCATCATTTCGAAGTTCTTCCAACTCATTGAGTTACAATTTGCGCAGAGTACTTGCAGTGGGTAAGTCAAAATTAAACTTTTTAATGGCCCAATAAGCTTTATGCTCCAATTCAACAGGCAAGTGGCATGCCTTCCCATAGACCAATCTATATGGGGACATCCCAATAGGGGTCTTGTAAGCGGTTCAATAGGCCCACAGTGAGTCGATCAATCGCAAAGACCAGTCTTTCCTAGTGGGATTGACCTTCTTTTCCAGAATTTGTTTAATTTGCATATTTGAAATTTCCGCTTGGCCACTTCTGTCACGTCCCTCGAACCCGATTAGAGGAATAACCGGATCCGGAGAGTGAAATTTAGGACTAATTAAATTTTTTGTCCTTTAGGCCCAAAGATCGTAGGTCCGCTATGAGGATATAATATTTTAAGCCTCAAGTATAATAAGAATTGCGGAATTCATACAATCTTAGGCATATGGAATATTGACAATGGAATGATGAATCTCATTAAATGTTAAGTTGTTAGAAGGAATAAATAAAACTACACAAGGTATTAAATTATTACAATGACCAACCTAAAAATCAAGGCCATTTAAAACAATAGAAAGAAGTCAATAATATGAAAGGTCCAATGAGAACTAAGAAAGAATGAATAAAATATAATTAATGTCCCCATGAATCTCTCTTGTGCCGAAATTGATGACGCTACTCTACGTCATCAGCATGCCACTCCCGTTCCTCCTCAATTGGTTGGAGATCCTCTGGGATTTCCTCACCTGCCTACTCTTCATAGTAGTCCTGCACACCAAGGAACAGAGTCAACGACATGTTGAGCAATAGATAAGCAAAGTATAACTGGCATGACATGCATCAAGTATAGAATAATGACAAGTGTAATATCATGTGAATACAAGGAAAATAGAACTAGGCATAAAGCATGAATAATAATAGTGTGAGACAATGACAGAAATCCTAACATCATCTAACAATAACCACTATCCAAACAATGCAACGCAAGAAACAATAGGGAGACTCCGAGGATGTCTAAGCCACCTCTTGGGGTATCAGTAACAATCTAGACCAGACTACTGATACCAAAGTCCGTCTCCAGTGGGGTCCTAGCTCCCAGTCCCGGGAATAGCAGCACGGTCCTAGCCCGCTCCCAGCTATTCAACGCCATGGATGCCGTCCAAAGCCGACTGCCCACCCCGATGTCCGAGTAACTGGCCCATCAATAAACCTCAATCTGCAGATGGCCATGACATACAATAAAACAAAGTGGTGTTGACACGAGAATAGATCAAGACAAGCAAGTCTAGCTAGCTTAACACACACGAAACGATCATAGGGATTATCTCATAAAAAAAAACAATACAAGACAAGTCAAACACCTGATAATCCCTTCCATACTAGCCAGTCCTGTTTATCAATACATGACACAAGGTTCCTACGATACACTCTAAGTCAAGTCCATATCCTAGTTCTACAAAAATTTAGGTTTCGTACTTAGTTAAGTGTTTTATGCCAAGAGAGTATACAGGGAATAATATCAACGGATAGAAATTACAAGTCACCTAGGCAAGTGGTGTCATCCATGTATCCCACATGTTCTACCGGAGTACGTGTGGAAATTGGATCAACGATGCTTCTAGGGAAATTCCTTGGTGTACAATCATGTTAAGCATCTATTGGAACAATTCCATACGCATTCGGTTAAACCATGTGTAATACACGAATACCTAGACAACCCATCGAAGCACACCAAGCCACGTACTACGATTTTAACCCCATTAATGGTCAAGTGAGAGTAGGTTCATGGTTTCTAATATCTAAGGCCCAAACCTAAGTTATTAGTCTCATTTCCAATAAAACATGAGCTGAAACTATAAACTGAGTATTTACATCACTTCTCGACCTTCGATCGTGATGAAACTAGAACCATTGGATTCTACATCTCGAGAGCTTTCGAACGGTATATTACATGTAGAAATCCAACGGGCAGATTAAAAGTTACGAGTCTCCGAAATTTCCCTGTGCTGTCAGAAAATTACCGTCCGATCGATCGAACAAAAAGGTCCGATCGATCGGACTATAATCAGTCACAATTAGCAACAGTACCGATCGATTGGTTTGTAGGTCCGATCGATCGGCACTGCAACCTGAATCCCGAAAATGGGCGAAAAATGGATTCTCTTGCCCTTTTTCCTCCTGCCAATCCATTGTGTCAACACCACTTTGTTTTATGAATAATCGTATGAGTCAAAGACTTGCTTGTCTTGATCTATTCTCATGTCAACACCACTTTGTTTTATTGCATGTATTGGCCATTTGTAGATTGGGGTTTATTGATGGGCCGGTTACTCGGACATCGGGGTGGGCAGTTGTCTTGTGACGGTGTCCATGGCGTTGAATAGCTGGGAGCAGGCTAGGACCGTGCTGCTATTCCCAGGATCGGGAGCTAGGATCCCAATTGAGCCGGACTTTGGTATCAGTAGTATGGTCTAGATTGTTACTGATACCCCGGGAGGTGGCTTGGACATCCTCGGAGTCTCCCTTTCGTTTCTTGCATTGCATTGTTTGGATAGTGGTTATTGTTAGATGATATTAGGATTTCTGTCATTGTCTCACACTATTATTATTCATGCTTTATGCCTAGTTCTATTTTCCTTGTATTCACATGATATTACACTTGTCATTATTCTATACTTGATGCATGCCATGCCAGTTATACTTTGCTTATCTATTGCTCAACATGTCGTTGACTCTGTTCCTTGGTGTGCAGACACCCCAGGTGACTACTATGAGGAGCAGGCAGGTGAGGAGATCACAGAGGATCTCCAACCAGCTGAGAAGGAACGGGAGTGGCGTGCTGATGACGTAGAGTAGCGTCATCGATTCCGGCACGAGAGAGATTCATGGGGATATTAATTATATTTTGTTCATTCTTTCTTAGTTCTCGTTGGACCTTTCATATTATTGACTTATTTCTATTGTTTTAAATGGCCTTGATTTTTGGGTTGGCCATTGTAATAATTTAATACTTTGTGTAGTTTATTTAATTCCTTCTAACAACTTTAAATGTAAATGAAATCCATTATCCATTGTTGATATTCCATGTGCCTAAGATTTTATGATTTCCACAAATTTAATTATGCTTGAGGCTTGAAATATTATATCCTCAAAGCGGACCTACGATCCTTGGGCCTAAAGGACAAAAATTTTAATTAGTCCTAAATTTCACTCCCCAGATCCGGTTATTCCTCTAATCGGGTTCGGGGAACGTGACAACTTGTTTGTGGGTGATAAGGTGTAGCAACCTTATGAGTGACAGAATATTTTTTCAACAAATGCTCAAAGGGACGGTTGCAAAAGTGAGTGCCTCTGTCACTAATGATCGCTCTAGGTGTACAAAGCGAGAAAAGATATAATCTCTCACGAACTTAATCACCACATGATGGTCATTCTTCTTTGTCGATACGGCTTCTACTCACTTGGAAACATACGCCTACTGCCAGCAAAATGTAAAGATTTCCAAAGGAATTTGAAAATGGACTCATGAAGTCAATTCCCCACACATCAAAAATTTCCACCACAAGTATGGGATTCAAGGGCATCATGTTCCTTCGATTGAGCTTTCCAAACTTTTGACACCTCTCACAGTTCAAACAGAAAGTGTGGCAATATTTAAAGATAGTGGGCTAGTAAAATCCACACTGCAAAACTTTTGCAGATGTCTTTTTCGAAATAAATTGGCCCCCACAAGCATGATCATGGTAGTAGGAAATGACCGAGTAATGATCATGATCAGGAATGCATCTCCTGATGATTTGGTCCGGGCAGTACTTAAAAGGATACGAGTCATCCCAGAAAAAGTACTTGACCTTAGCTATAAATTTTGATTGATCCTGTTTTGACCAATGGGCGGGCATCTCCCCTGTAACAAGGTAATTGATCATATCTGCAAACCATGGGATTTGAGAAATATTGAGCAATTGTTCATCAAGAAAATTTTCATTCAGTGGGACCTCATCTGATGGCTCTAAAGATATCTTCGAAAGATGGTCTGCTACAACATTATCACATCCTTTTTTATCTTTTATTTCCAAATCAAACTCTTGTAGCATAAGGATCCACCGGATCAATCGGGCTTTTGCATCCTTTTTGGACCGAAGGTATCTCAGGGCTGCATGATCCGTGTAGATGATGACTTTGGACACTATCAAGTAGGACTGAAATTTCTCCAAGGCAAAAATCACAGCTAGTAATTCTTTTTCAGTGGTTGTGTAATTTAACTGTGCATCGTTGAGAGTCCTACTTGCATAGTAAATCACATAAGGTAACTTCTCAACCCGTTAACCCAAAACAGCTCCAATAACAGTGTCGGATGCATCACATATTAGCTCAAATGGAATGGTCCAGTCAGGTGGCTGAATTATAGGGGCTGAAGTTAGTTCCTTTTTCATTGTTTCAAAAGCCTTTAGACACTTCTCATCAAATTCAAACGGGGCCTCTTTTGTCAGCAATTAGCACAAGGGTTTAACAATTTTACTAAAATCCTTGATGAATCGACGATAAAAACTAGCGTGGCCCAGGAATGATCGAATCTGCTTAACTAATTTTGGTGGTGGCAATTTGGAGATCAAATTAATTTTTGCTTTTTCCACCTCAATTCCATTATCAGGAATAATGTGTCCCCGAACTATCCTCCTTTTTACCATAAAATGACATTTCTCCCAATTTAAGACTAGATTCTTTTCTTTGCAACTTTCAACCACAAGGGACAAATGATATAAACATTCCTCAAAAGAATTGCCAAAGACCGAAAAATCAGCCATGAAAACCTCAATGAATCTTTCTACCATGTCAGAAAATATGCTCAACATGCAACCTTTGAAAGGTGGCCGATGCATTGCATAACCCAAAGGGCATGCGTCTGTAAGCGAAAGTGCCAAATGGACATGTGAAGGTGGTCTTTTCCTGGTCATCGGGTGCAATTGAGATTTGATTGTAACCGGAATAACCATCAAGAAAACAATAATATGCATGACCGGCTAGCCTTTCGAGCATCTGATCCATGAATGGGAGGGGAAAATGATCTTTCCGAGTGACTGAGTTCAACTTCCTATAGTCAATGCATACCCTCCATCCAGTCTGTATCCAAGTGGGTACCAATTCATTGCCTTCATTTTGAACCACTATTATTCCAGATTTCTTTGGTACCACTTGAACCGGGCTTACCCATGCACTATCAGATATAGGGTAAAGCATTCCTGCATAGAGTAATTTTAAGACGTCCGACCTAACCACTTCCTTCATTACAGGGTTCAGTCGCCTTTGTGGTTCACAAGAAGTTTTTGCATTTTCTTCCAAATTGATTATATGTTGGACCACAGATGGGCTAATTCCTTTGATATCTACAATGGACTATCTTATAGCTTCCTTGTGCTTTTCCAAAATTTTCACAAGTTTTTCTTCTTAGATAGGGTCCAAGTCTGAAGCTATAATCACTGGAAAGGTTTTTAGCGGGCTTAAAAATACATATTTCAAGGTATCCGACAACTGCTTGAGTTCTAACTTAGGGGGCTCTACAATTGATGGGACAGGTGGGGAAGCATATGGAGTCAGAATCTCATACTTTGGTTGCCAACTGGAGCAATCCATGGATGGGGTTGAGTCTAACAGTGCGTTGACTTCCTCAATATGTCCATCTACATCAAATTCACTTCCAAAGTAGGCCAGACAAACCTCTAGTGGATTTTCCACCAATTCATGAATGTAACGAACTTCAAAAACCCCATCATTCTCATCAGGATGTTGCTAACTAACAAAAAATGTTCACTTGGATTGTCATGGTCCCAAAAGAAATTTGCATTACTCCATTCCTACAATTGATCAAGGCATTTAAGATGGCTAGAAATGGTCTCCCCAAGATGATTGGAATTTTGGGTTCAGTCCTAGATGTGTGTTTAGTATCCAAAACAATAAAATCGACAGGGAATACAAAGTCTCCGACTTTGATAAGAACGTCTTCAACTACCTCCTTGGGGTATCGAATTGATGCATCAGCTAATTGCAAGGTCACATGGGTCTTTTTTAACTCCACCAAACCTAATTCTTCATAAACAGAGTATGGAAGAAGGTTTACACTTGCACCCAAGTCTAGTAAAGCTTTTTCTATGCGATGGTCCCCTATCTGGCAAGAAATGGTAGGACACCCTAGGTCCATATATTTGATCGAAGTTGGACAGAAAATGATTGAGCTAGCTTGTTGGGCTAGAAAAGCATTCTTGGGCACATTGGTAGTCCTTTTGAATGTGCAAAGGTCCTTTAAAAATTTTACATAGGCCGGAATCTGTTGGATAGCATCAAGTAGTAGGATATTAATCCTCACTTGTTTGAATACTTCTAGCATTTTATCCAACTGAACAGTTGATTTTGCTAGGCCTAGCCTCTGTGGGTATGGTGCCTTGGGAACATAGATCCTAAGAATGGGTTCACTAGATGATGGTTCGTCATTGAATGGGTTCTCTGGTTCTAATATAGGTTCAGCATTCACACTTGGTTCCTCAGTTTTCACTTTCTCACTTGATTCTTCCTCAGGTTCTTTGGGTAGTTTGACCTTGTTATCAACCTGTGTACCAGACCTAAGGGTGATTATGGATTTGACTTGTTCTGAGCCTTTTCCTTTAGGATCATGAACAACTTGGCCCTTGGGATTATGTTTGGGTTGCCTAGGGAAGGTTCCCTTGTCTCTAGCACTGATGGAGTTGGCCAATTGGCCCATCTGATATTCTAATTTTGCAAGGGTTTGTGTGTAGCCATTCAAAAGTTGGGTAGTGGTCTACTGGAATTGACCAGTACTTTGAGTCAATTGGGTCGTGGTTTGAGACATGAGTTTCATGGCCTCTTCTAAAGAATCTACCTTCTGGGTCAATGGACTGGGATTGAAATTGAGTTTTTGGAAACCGGGTGGGGCATTGATTTGAGATTGATTGGGCTGAAATTGAGTGGTCTGAGATAGGCCACATTGAGTTGGGCCTTTGGTCCAAGAAAAGTTCGGGTTGTCCCTCCAACCTAGATTGTAAGTGTTAAAGTACGGGTCATACCTCTGACTATTATCAAAACGAGTATTTTGATATAGTGCATTCACCTCCTTAATAGACTCGATCTGACCCAAAGTGATTTGGTTAATCCCTCCATTCATAGCCTGATTATATCTTAATGACTCCAAAGTGTTTGGAGTGGATTTTTGGTTCAGCTCTAAGGCCTCTATTCTCCTCACCAGTGTGGCCAATTTGGCTTCTGCCTCAATTTTGAGTTCAATCTTAAACATCCCTTCTTTTTCAGGAATGGTGGGTTTGATGGGCTCCCTCTTGAGAGGGGCCCACTATAATGTGTTTTCAGCGGTATCTTCCAAAAATGTCCATGCTTCTTCTGCTATTTTCTGTGTAAAATTCCCACTACAGAAAGATTCCACCATTTGTTTTGTTGGGTAATTCATACCTTCATGCAAAATTTGGACTAATTGGATTTTTTCAAATCCATGGTGGAGACATTTTATGGATTTGACTAGTGATTGGATCAATGCTTATAGAAGTTTGATAGGGGAAGTGTTGAGGGATGAATTGGAGGAGCTTGTTAGCTCATTTTATTGCAGGGAAATGAATGGTACACAAAGAGTACTGATTGGAGGAAGAAAAGGCTCGAATCTGAACCCAATGAGAATTTCCCGCAGTTGGGTGGTCACTTGTCGGCTAGCCGCCTGGTGACTGGCGGCTAACCGAACTAGGTTCGGTCACAATTCCAGAGAGCTACTTTTCTGTTTTGAAGGGGGCGGTCAGCTAGCGGTCACCTATCGGCTAGCCGCCTGGTGATTGGCGGCTAACCAAACTACATTCGGCTACAATTCCAGTATGCTGTACTCTGTCGGGCTACTCGCGGTCAGCCAGCGGCTAACCGCCGAACCCATCAGCGGCTAACTGCCAGGTAACCAACCTTCCCCAGAAATTTTGAAATGAAAAGAAATGAACGGGGTTTCCGTCCCAATCGCTTGTGAGCCCTTTCAAGGAGCGAAGTGTACTGTTCACCTAGGGCTGTGTCTGGAGAAGAAATCAAAACGTTTATAAGATTGGGAGAGGTTTGTTGGGAACCCTATGAGAATGAGGAAATTTATAGAAACCCGTTTGAGAACGAAACTACATCACGAAGATCCATTGAAGTTTTTGAAATCTCTAAGGTGCATAAGGAGCCCGGAATGTCTCCAAATTCAAGGAGTACCAAGTTTATATGGAAATTGACATACGGGACCCCTATCTACCTTGACTAATCTTGAACCTCAATACTTGTCCCGAAATTTTGAAAGTTCTATTATATTCTCTTGTTCTCGAATTTCTAATATGCAATTCCCGTGATTTATGATTTAATGACTTGTCATTCCCGAAAGCACTGAATTTGTATTTTTAACACTTTGATAGCCCGGTTATACTTTGCCCGAAATGAAGTGATACTTGTGCCTTTGAGCACCCCCGTCCCACCCGTTTATATACTTGCACTTGATGTACTTTTATGCATATCCCGATTTCTGTTATGCGACCTATGAGTCGGCGCCACTAAGCTTGGACGACCTTGTTGGTTTGATCCATCGACTTGGAGGTCCCCGTCCCGTCCCGCCAGCTGCAGTTTGGACCCCGATATCCGGTTTATTATCGTGGTCCAGTCCTAATACCCGGCTCGCTCCAGTTGTTCCCGATATCCGATTCGCTACCGTGATTCCTGATACCCGGTTTGCTACCGCGGTCCCGTCCCGTATTATTATATGTATATGTATATTTTCGTTGAATCTCCTCACTTCGGTGACTGAGATCAACGCCCCGATATACTCTTGTCACTTCTGTGATAGAGGATTTAGCTTTATGTGGTTGCCACTCGTCCTCACAATTGTGGCTCCCCTGAAAAAGGGCAATTTGCAGGGTCTGCATATGGACTGGGTTTGCAATGTAAGGAATACCCGATTTGTCAAATATTCATGCTTTTACAAATATTTAATGAACACATGTTTGGAATACTTGATTCGTCAAGTATTCATGCTTTTACAGATGTTTCAAATGAATACTTGTTTTGTTAGATCTCCATGTTTGTACATGCTTTAAATGAATACATGCCTTGTCAAACATCCATAATTTTAGATCCGTTTTAATTATATGCATCATTTGATCAAATAACATTATTTGTCACATGTTTTATTCTTCAGTACATTATTATCTTTTCATCCACCTGCTAGACCGTCGTGTCTGACCCACTATTTTGGTACTCAGGTTCAAATTTTCCCTTCCCGAGCTGAATGCTTTTGTTGGCTGTGGAGCCATGAGTTTGCAGGTTGTTGTGTCGGCTATGTCATGTAGACATTGAGCTTGACGTCGGAGCTACGTCACATATGGGTAGTGGTTATTAGCTTGCTATTGTATGGCTTCTCTTAGCCATTTCTTGGGATTTTTAATTAATACACATTGATAATTTGTAACTTGAACATATATGGGGATGTAATATCCTATTACTGTCAGCTCTGTATTTGGTTGTGATGGTTTATTCTAGTCTGATATGGTTCTTGATATAATAGCTATATGCTAGCGGAAGAGTGCGGCACGGAATCCGATGGCCACGGATTTCGAGTCGCAACACCATGAAAGATTCCGCAAATTATTCAGAGTATGTTGGAATGTATCATTCTCACACATGCGGATCTTGGGAGAAAATATAATCCTTACTTAATTTACATTCGCGCCCCCCCCCCCCCCCCCCCCCCCCCCCCCCGAGGTCGGACCGTTGCAGGGCCCGGGTTTGGGGGCGTGACAGTGGGCCACACTTAGGTTTAGCTATTCTTTTGTTTATACTTTTGGTAGAGTTTGTATAGGGTTCTTTCATACACCCTCTTTTGCCAAACAATGTATATACTTATGTAATTCTTTTGTATTAAACTTGAAACGTAACTTAGACTGGATGTGTCACGCCCCTAAAACCGGGATCCGATCTCGGGGACGCGAATATGGGGTTTGTATTTCCCCTCCCAGGATCCGCGTGTGTGAGGATGATAAAATTCACAACACATCAAAATATTTCGCGGAAGCTCTACAAGACGTTACGACCCGGAATCCGTATCCATCGGGTTCCGTGTCGTACTCGATCTGTCAGCATAAGATTATAATAAACATATTTAAACTCAGACTGGAACAATTCATAATATCAAAATATACAGAGCTGACAGTAACAGGCTAGTCATTACCCAAACATATTTAATTTACAAATTAACGAGTGCATTAATTACAATTCCCACGAAAAAGGCTAACAAAAGCCGTACAAAATAGCAAGCTAGACCAAATACTACCTGATGGACCCGAAAAGAGGGGGAATCTTCCGTCCTCTCCCTCCGCACCCCGGGGGCTGACCTGGGTCCCGGCGGAGGAGGGAAGATCTCGGGCATCAACATTTTTGTACGGGTGTGCCAGATTTACTTTCTACTTGGAATTTGGAGTAGTGATAATCCGGAGATTCACCTTCACAAGTGGAAAGGAAATCAATCCTTTTTTCTAACTTTTCAAATTGCATAAATATTAAGAAAAGAGACAAGTTTTTAGAATGCCGTAAGAGGCGTTTTTGTTTGTTTGCCGTGAAAGGCGATTTTGCCGTGAAAGGCGTTTTTACAAAACTCATCAAATATGAAAGACAAGAATTGTGATTTCTTTTTGTCTCTTTAAGAAATACAAACTACAATAGAAAAGGAAGAAAAGGGATCTAACTTCTCAGGAGATTGTGGGGACACGTTGAGATCGACGGTCGCAAGTCATGTATGGGCTTCGCCATCGTCCTTCAAATAAGAACATGTGATGCTTTGATTCTTTGCCTTGGCTCCTAACCTCAGTTTTTTAAAGGACAAGGACCAAGAGAAGGTCCTATATCCAATGAAAAACCGAGTAAACGGGCAGAAAAGCCGCGTTTAGGCCATGTTGGAGAAGGAGGTGACCTTGGGGGGGTGGCCCCCCAAGGGACGTTGATCACCTTGTGGTGCTTCCGGGAGCAAAGTAGCAGGACTTCGTCTCTCTCTTGGATTTTCTGGATTTTCAGAGCTTGCACTTGGGATCTATTTTCATCCTTTCTTTCTTCTTGGAATGGACCTCCTTTTATAGGCTTTTGGTAGCCATGAGGTGTTTATTGGCATTGATGGCCATGATGAAAGAATTGATGAGGAGTTACAAGTTGATTTTGTAACTCCTTTTTTAAGGCTTGTGATTGGCCGATGAAGGTAGTGGGCATTCAATCACCTTTATGCTTCATGATGATGGGAGTTTCATGGGTTTAATGCCATGATTGCTTGGATTTGTAACTCCCAAATGCTTGGTTCTGATTGGGCCGTCCAAAATAATGAGTTAATGACTGCTTTAATGGGTCAATTAACGTCATTAAGTGGTTGCCAAGGCATGTGAAGAGTCGCGGGCCGTGCTGCGCCTTTTGAGATTCTTCTTGCGATCATCACGGGTGGATCCACGCATTATTTGATGTCGGATTGTGATGCAATTTCAGACATTGATTGATGTTGGCGGGCCGGTGACATCTGTCTTGTCGATTTCACGATCGGTCGGATAGAAAGTGCACTTTCTTGGTCAGCCGGTTGGCGATCTTGAGGCGATCGGTGATGATTTCATGCTTTTGACGGCGGATCTGAGATGTCGACGAAGATCAGTGGTTTTGAAGCACCAAACATTGGATTTTCAAAAAATCACAGAGGCCAGAACACCCGAAACGCGAAAAGAATCGGAAAACGGACGATTTGGTGCAAAATCCGGCGACCCGGATTTCCAGGGTCGCCCCGGCGACCATGCACCCAGGGTCGTCTGGCGACCTTGGGCTAGGGTCGCCGGCGACCTTGGGCCAAGGTCGCCGGCGACCATAGGGCTTCGGCCCGTTTGGTTGCCGAGCGTCGTTTTCGGCCGTTTTTTCATCTTTTTCGTTCCTTTTTTCTTCTGTATTTTTCTTGACATTTTTCCTCAATTATTGACTTGATTTTCTTGAAGAAGTCTTGACGAGAACCCTCGCGAAATTGGAGCACAAAGTTTCCTATTTTTCGGGAAAGCCGAAGACTTTGTAGCCGATTTTCCGTCAAGCGTCGAAACTAGGTCAAACGATGTCGGAATGACCTGAAAATTGAGGTGAAGCTTCTTGAGCAATGGATAGGACCAACCATGGGCTTTTATTTGAGTTTTGAAGCCATTTGGGGTCCCATCGATGCTTCACTTGATTTTGCTGCGGGGAAAATGCCGAGCTTTGATATGTTGTCAAACGATGTCCGATTGACATGAAATTTGACGGGGAGCCTATTGGAGTCATTTTGAGACGTTCCATGGGCTCCGTTTTGGATGTCATGGTCCCGGGTTGCTCCGCCGCGGGTAGGCTTGATTTTCTCTCGGAGCATCAAAACCTGGTCAAACGTTGTCGGAATGACCTGAAATTTGACGTGCAGCCTTTTGGAAGCATGTTGAAGCCACTCATGTATTTTTTTTTATGAGTGATGGCTTTGGTGGTTGCCGCCGCCGGGAGGCTTGATTTTGCTGCTCGAGCATTGATGGAGGGTCAAACGTTGTCGGTTTGACTTGAAATTTGGCATGGAGCCCTTTGGAGACATTCTGGAGTCATCCGTAGGCTTTGATCAAAGTTTTGGTGTCTTTGATGATGTTGCCGCTGGGAGCGTCTGTTTAGCTGTCGGAGCGGTGAAGTTGGGCCAAAAGATGTCGGAATGACCCGAAACCTCAGGTGTGCCCCTCTTTTAGCTGTCTTGAAGGATCTCTCAGTTTCTATCTGATTCTGACAAAATCTGATGCTTGAAATAGCCTTGCCTATTTTTAGCAGGATGCAGCTTCAGGAGGCTTCTTGATGTTGAGGAGACATTGACTTTTTTAGTGTCAACAAATGCCCCCTCGAGGGACAGCGACTAGTAGCTTTATGGAGTCGGTGTGCCTCGAAGAGAAACTTGGAGGAAAGATTCCAACTTGACCAAGAGTCTTGAGCATTTTTTTTTAATAGCCTTCTGAGTTTCCGGGGGAATTTTATGGTAGTGAGAGGGATCACGTACCATCTCAATGCAAAGTTTTGAAAATGACATGGGATATTTGGATTTTGGGTTTTGGATTTTGGTTTTTGACCTTGTGACCTAACAAGCTGTATGTGGCAGGTTAGGGGGTCGGGGTTTGATTTTGATTTTGACCTTATGACCCAACAAGCTGTATGTGGCAGGTTGGGGGGTCAGATTTGGTTTGTAGGTTTTGGATTTTGATTTTGGTTTTGGTCTTGTGACCTAACAAGCTGTATGTGGCGAGCTAGGGGACCGGATTTTGATTTTGTGAAATGTCAATTTCAAGATTTTGGCTCAATTTGGTTCATGAGGTTGGATGGTTTGGTTTTTGGAAACTCATGAGACTTTCTTTTTTCTTCGCTTTTTTTTTTTTTTGAATGATCCCATCAACTCAAAAGAGGCATGTGACTTTTTTTGCTCTTTTCTTCTTTTTTTTTGCTCTTGGTAAGAGGAATATTTTGACTAAAAGCCACTTTTAGTGCCTAGGTGGTCAAACCTGGCTCATATGGGCTAACCCATGTGACCTTAGGCTTTGGAGATGGCCTAGGTCTCATATAGTGTCATATTTGTAAAGAATATCCAAAAATATCTCTTTTGTGTAGAGAATATCTAAAAATATCTTTACTTGGAGAGAATTTCTCGAGTTTTCTTTTTGTGGAAAGATTCTCTCAAAATATCTTTCTCTTTGGAAAAGTAGCTAAATTTTAGCACTTACCTCCTTTCTTTCTCTTTGTTTCCTCTTTTGGCTTGCTCTCTTCTATAAAAGCAAAGAGGGTTGGTGCTTTTGCTCCATTACTTTTTTTTTGCAAGAAATCTTCAAGAGTGCTCCCCAAAGCAAGAAGTACTTTCTATTCTTCAAGGATCTCCAAGCTTTTCTTCTCCATCAATGGCTTCAAGTAAGTTTTCTTCCTCATCAAGAATCTCCATTGTAGAAGTAGCTTCTTCATTTTTTCTTTTCTTTTCTTTTTCTTTTCTTTTCTTTCTTCTTCTCTCTTTTTTTTTTCTTTTCTTTTCTTTTCTTTTCATGCACGTTTTTCTTTTTTCTTTTTTTCGCGCTTCTCTTTTTTCTTTCTTTCTTTTTTTTTCTCTTTTTTTTTTTCACGGTTTTCTCTTCTTTTTTTTTTAAAAAAACCGTGTACTCTCTCTCTCTCTCTTTTTTTGTTTTTTTTTTTCCCACGCTGATTTCTTTTTTTTTTTTTTCAGCGTGTTTGCTCACTATGATAATGAGGCTATGCAATTTCAATATGTATGCATTTTTTTTGTTTGATGCATCAAGATAGAAGGCTAGAGTCTCTAGGTCAAGCCAACATGATTTTTGACTTGGACAAAGTTTGATTGGTTTTGACCAAATTAGGTTGGAATTGGTCAAACTTTGGTCAAGGTTTTCCTAACATTTAATGCATGATGATATATTTTTGATGCATGAGTTTTGGTAAATAGATTTGAAAGTATGATGATGCATACCTGAAAATCTTTTGCAAGTGTTGGGATTTTGAGCTCGTAGCGATGTTGAGCTCTTTCTCGGTCTTGCTGGATTTTGAGGAAGTTTTGTAATTTTTGGATTCTGAAGCTCGCAGCAATGTTGAGCTCTTTTCCAGATTTTGCGGAAGTTTGATGAGATTGGCTTGTTCTCGCAGCAATGTTGAGTTCAAGCCTTCTTTGAGAATTCTCCACTGACTATGAGCTCGCAGCGATGTTGAGCTCATCTTCAGGCTTCCTGTCTTTTTCGGAGTATGTTCCTTTTCTTTGGAATTGCCCCAGAACCATGTCAAAATTTTGCTAGAATCTTTTGTAGCAGAATTCTGTCATTTTGATGTTGATTGATCTTTTCCCTTCCATCTTTTGCAGGTAGTTCTTCTAGAACGAACAAAGGTAAAGGTCCTGTTACTGACGCACCTCGTCGGTCTGCTAGATCTTCCAATGTTGCCGTTCAGCAGGCTTGGGAGAAGGTCCAGTTTGTGGAGAAAAACTTGGAAGAATGCGATTCCCTCAATCGTGATGAGATGAGACAGCGATTGATATCTCTCAAGGATGAGGAGTTCTATAAGATCATGGTAAGCAGCCGTCCCTGGGTTACGGACGATCAGAGCGTTGTGCTCAAGCCTACCTTCTTCTTCGGTGATGCAGTCCCCGACGACTTGACATACCAAAGGAGATGTTTTCAGTTCTCTTACACAGCAGATGGTGAGGAGAGAACTATTTCTACCCGGTCTTCTTTTGATCGGACCATCTCGATCCTGAGCCTTTCTCCCACGTGCCCTAAGAGGGAAGATCCTCCGAGTTGGGTGAAGAGGACCAGTGTGATCAAGACCGGGGTTTTTGTTGGTGGACCTTCCGATTTTGCAGAGAAGCCACCTGTTCGTATGGACGTGTTGATGGCAGCCAGTGGTTACCAAGGTTCTGATCATCCATCGATCGATTTGAGACCGGTGGGCCTTGGAGTTTTTTAGGGTGACGGCAGCAATTGGGTGAAGCCTTTTCAACTTCGTGGCCGTTTCAGTGCTGACTCGAGCTGGGAGTCATGGACTGATCACACCTTGAGGATTGGTGAGGCCGTTCTTCGGGAGGCCGAGATTTTTGACGCGGTTCGTGCTTTTCGGCAAACCGTCGTTTTCTCCGATGAGGCTTTCATGGCCATGCTGGAGTCATTCCTTCCACAAACCAACACCTTCATTGTGACGAATGGTGAGATTGGTTTTTCTTTGAAGGAGCTGAGCGCCATCACCGGGTTGCCTATCCTCGGCAAACTCTATGAGGAGTTTATGCCTATTGATAGCGTCCTTGAGGAGCAGTTTGAGGAGTTTAGGCTTGTGTACTTTCAGCTCGTCGCCTTCTATGATTTTTTTAAGGAGAAGGAGGGCTTGAAAGTTAGATCCAGCAGTTGGAGAAGTTACAGCTCCAACTTTTTTTACAGCCGGGATTCTTCTGATGGCATGGCCCAGGATGTTAGGGCTAAAGCATCAAGTTTGAAGAAGATCGCTGCTATGCGAGAAGATTTGAAGAAGTTCTTCGCAAGCACGGATGCCATTTGTCCTGAGATTGCGTTGCGGAGAGATCTCGTTGTTTACCTCACTTATTGGCTGGGTGAGGCTGTTTTTGCTGGAGGAGATGGGACGCACATCAGGCCGCACTGTGTTTTTCCGGCTTGTCAGATGGCGTTTGGAGAGCGGCCGGCTTTGGTACCTGCTCTTTACTCCTATTTATGTACCGAACTGCAGGCTGCTGCTTTCCTGGTTCGGCTTGGGCTTCCCATGAACAGGGTGTTCTCTGCCCACATCTTCTATTCGTGGTATGTATACCACTGTCCTAGCTTCCATCGTTTGGGAGTTGTACAGGATGAAAATCCCTTTATGATTCGTTTGGCTAGAGGGACAGCCGTTCATGAATCACTTTTATCTGCCCGTTTAAGGATCCGACGATTTAGGGACGTCGAGATTGGGCAGTCTTCAGTGAAGCTTTCTCCGGGCTTGCGGAAGAAGGCTTTTGACTTTGGTTTCTCCCGTGATTCGACCAGGGCAGGGTCGGGAAGACATTATGCTTTGACGGACGCGGAGAAGAGGTAGCTCTTCAACATACAGGTTGGTACGATGGTGTACCGCAGACATCTTTTCGTCGACATCCAACCGTATGTCCCTTCGCGTTTTGTGTTGCAGCTTGGCTTCTCTCAAGGAGTTGTTGGAGCGCCTTCGAGTATGGTGAAGCGTTTTGGAGGTCTTCAAGATGGGAGAAATGCATGGGATTTTTATAGCGCCGAGGATACTACCGCCATGATTTCTTATCCTGAGCTGCCCACCTTCCGGACTGCTGGCTTCACGAAGTGGTTTGTGGAGAGCTTTTCAGTGTACCGGGGCCTTTCCAAGAAAGAGCTCGATATTAAGCAATCTCCTGGGAAGAGTCTTGGCAAATCGGATGGTGTTCGTCGGGAGGAAGTTTTGGCCTTCCTTTCTGGAGAGAAGCACAAGATAGGCTTTCTCAATGGGGCAGGACATCATCAGATCAGGAGCTACACAAGGGATTCCTGGTGAGGTCTTGAGGCAGCTGGAAGAGGAGGCTGAGATCGATGCTATAATACAGGCAGAGCATACGAAGGCTTCCATGGAGTCTACTGAGAAAAGTAGACCATCCAGTGAGGACTCTTGTGAGAGGCCTGATGTTGATAGTGTGGCAGGATCGTCGAGCAGATTGACCCACCGAGGCAAGAGGAGGAGAGGATAACGCCATAACATGAGACGGCACGATAGTCCTTCTGATCTTGAAGTTCCTCTCACCATTGCTGAGGAGGTGTCTGAGGATGTTGACGAGCCTCCGGAGAAGAGAAGCAGAGAAGAGGAGATAGCTGGTATGATCCCCTTTCTTTCCTTTTGTTTCTTCCTTCCCCTTTTTTTTGAAAGATTTTTTTTTGATCCGCTGCTTCTTTATTTAGCAGAAGATGATGACCTGGTGATGCCTGAGGTTCCTGCCAATGACGCGATGACGGATCCAATCGTGGCATCTGAGGAAGAGCCCAAGGACTCTGGAGTGGTTCTAGAACCTTCACCTGGTATGATTTGCTTTGGCTTTTGTTTCTTTTTTTTTTTCTCTTGCTGTCATTTGCTAACATGTAGCTGACTTGCCAGAGGATTCCGACGATTTCGAGCCATCCATGGACGCAACTTTTGATGATGCTTCGGATGAGCTCAAAGAGGCAGAGAGTACTCCGCCGGTCGTCGAAGCAGGTATATTTGCAATAATAATCTTGATATATTTTTTTTTGACAAGATTATATTCATACCTTTTTGTCTTTTTCCTTAATAGATTGTGGAGCAGCAGGAGAGATTCCTCCGTCTTCCTCAGAGCCAGAACAGGGGACACCTACTGCTGATCCAGAAGTAGGGGCTTCTTCCACTTTCAATGAGTCAGCTTCTTCCATTGGAAGGAGTTTATTGATTACTCTTCCAATGGAGCATGACGTGGGCAGTCGAGCACTAGAACATGACGAATCCTCATCTGCACCGCACCTTCAGTATGCAAGGAAGGTGTTGAAGACTGTCTTGAGCTCATGGGTTGAGACTCTTTCTTCAGGTCATTTGGAAGCTGGTTTTGGCATGATCAAGCATGTGCAGGACATCCTCGCTGATAGCAAAGAAGTCGGTCTGGACATCGCAAGTGTCGAGAATTTTGTTGAGGAGATCATCACCTTGGGGAACAAATGGACTGAGACCAAGAGTTTCCCAAATGGTGACTTCTTTGATGAGATGTTCTTAAAACCTTCCAGCAAAGCCAAAGCTGAGCTGACTGAGGTCACGAAGACTCGGAGGCAGATTGTTCGGGAGAAGAACGTTACCGAGTTATCCATCATGGGGCTGAAGCAAGACTTGGACCGCCTTGATAAGGAGGTTGTCGAGGCTAGTTAGCGTCTTGATCTTTTAGAGGAAGAGGCTGCTGCCAAATGGATTGCCATTGTGGAGGCTCGTGACAAAGAGGGGACTCTCATTCGCCAGGTTGAGGAAGCTGAAGGTAATGTCCGGAGGAAGACTCAGGAGCATGAGCAGTGGCAGGTCCTCTGGGAAGAACTTCCTCGTGCTGCAGATGGGTCACGGCATTCGGCCGCGTTTTATGGGGACATTTTGAAGGAGCGTGGCCTAAAGACTTTGGAAGTTAAGGCCAAGGGTCTGCTTGAGGAGTTGAACCTTTGGTTGAAAACCATGTAGGATTGAGCTCCTGAGTTGTAACAAACTCTTTTTCCTTTTTTTTTTTTTTTGGTACCTCCATGTATAAACAATTTTGGTACTATATTTTGTATCCCCTTCCTTTCACTTAAATCATTTTTGATAAAAACAATTTTGAGCAAAAGTTTGATGGGAATGTTTGTTTAAGGGTTTAATCAAAAGGTTGTCATTTTGTGAAAATCTTTTGTCAAAGGGTTGTTTTAGGCATGAAAGCCAATTTTGTGGCGGAAAGCCTTGTTTTTGATGGTTTGAAAACCAAAATTTGGATGGCGAGAAAGCCTAATTTTGTGGCGTAAGAGCCAAAATTTGTTTTGTGGCGTGGGAGCCAAAATTTTTGGATGGCGTGAAAGCCGAATTTTAGAATGGCATAGAAGCCGAATTTTGTTTTGTTTGTCTTGGCATTTATAGCCGAATTTTGGCATTTATAGCCAGATTTTGGCGTTTATAGCCGATTTTTTTTTTGTTTTGTTTTGGCATTTATAGCCGAATTTTGGTGTTTATAGCCGAATTTTGAGATGGCATGAGAGCCAAAAATTTTGTTTGTGGCATGAGAGCCTATTTTGAGATGGCATGAAAGCTGATTTTGGCGTTTATAGCCGAAAAATTTTGTTTTTGGAATTTATAGCCGAATTTTGGCATTTATAGCAGGATTTTGGCGTTTATAGCCGAGTTTTGGCGTTTATAGCCGAGTTTTTTGAAAACCAAGTTTTGTTTTATTGGCATGAAAGCCGATTTTGGCGTTTATAGCCGAAAAATTTTTGTTTTGGCATTTATAGCCGAATTTTTGGCATTTATAGCCGGATTTGGCGTTTATAGCCGAGTTTTGGCATTTATAGCCGAGTTTTTTGAAAACCAAGTTTTGTTTTATTAGCATGAAAGCCGATTTTGGCGTTTATAGCCGAAAAATTTTTGTTTTGGCATTTATAGCCGAATTTTTGGCGTTTATAGCCGAATTTGGCGTTTATAGCCAAGTTTTGGTTTTCAAAATGCAGGTATCGACTAAATGTCGCCTCCCCGCTGAATGGTCTTGCAAGTATCGATGGAATGTCGCTTCCTTGCTCATTCGGTTTTGCGAGTATTGATGGAATGTCACTTCCTCGCGGGTTAGGTTTTGCGAGTATCGATGGAATGTCGCTTCCTCGCGAATTGGGGTGCAAATATCGACTAAGCGTCGCTTCCCTGCTTTTCCCAAAACTTTTGGTTTTGCGGGTACTGACTTGATGTCGTTTCTCCGCGATTTTTGAAATTTGAGGTTTTCTCGAACCATTTGAAATTTGGGTTGTGGATAGCAACTGGTATGTTGCGTCTCCACGATTTTTGAAATTTGCAAGTATCGAATGGGGTTCGCTTCCTTGCGATTTTTGGGTTTTGGAAGTATCGAATGGGGTTCGTATCCTTCCGGTTTTTTGGGTTTTGCGAGTATCGACTGAATGTCGCTTCCCCGCGGTTTCTAAAAACCAAAATTTTTTGTTTAAAGACACGAAGATCATAAATTTTGACTTAAAACCATTTTGGTTGTAAAAGCCGAGGCGGTCTAAGGTGAAAATTCCTAAGTCCCGATTTTTGTTTCAAACCATGAATTTTGGGTTCAAGGATCGAAAATTTTAGTTAAGTATGGGAAGAAGATCCTAAACTTGGATTGATTTTTCTTTTGAACAATGAAACGATGAAAGTAAGCATTGTTTTGAGAGATTGTTTTTTTTTTTGGAAACTTCAACATAAAGATGAAAATTTCAAAAGAGGTGGGTTTGACGAGCAAGTACCTTGGAAATAAGCTGTAGCCGTGTAGATATTGCTCTGACCCGTTTGAGGAAGTCATCAAGAACTTGCCGTTGATGGGTAGCATACATCTGTCTCCTTCCATGTTTAGAAGAGCGTATGCACCGTTGGAGAAGACTTTGTCGATGACGAAGGGTCCCTCCCATTTTGGTTCGAATTTGCCTTTGGATTTGTGGACGAAGACTATGGGTCTTTTTACTGCAAGAACCAAGTCACCCTTTTTGTAGGCGCGTTGCCTGACCTTTTTGTCGAAAGATCCTGCCATGCGTGCTTGGTATAACTCAATGCTTTGTAGAGCTTCGAGTCGTCTTTCATCGAGATTATCCAGCTCTTGGAGTCTCAATTTGACATTGCTTTCTTGCGTCATGTCATTTTGCAAAGATACCCTTAAGGAAGGAATTTGTACTTCCAAAGGGACAACAGCTTTGCATCCATAGACCAAAGAGAATGGTGTGCTATGGGTTGGTCCTCGAACGGTGGTTCGATAGGCCCACAAAGCTTCTAGTAGTTTGTCGTCCCAGTCTCTTTTGTGACTAGAGACCATTTTCTTGAGAATTTTGCAGAGTGTCTTGTTGAAGGCTTCCGCTAGTCCGTTCGCTGCTGGATTATATGGAGTCGAATGATAACTTTGGATTTTGTACTTGTCGCAGAACCTATAGAATCTGTGATCCCGGAATTGTGGTCCGTTATCATGGACGAATCTTTTAGGTATACCGAAGCGACAAATAATGTTGGTGTGCAAGAACTGAAGGACTGATGAAGTCTTCATTTCGCTGAGCACAAATGCTTCCGACCACTTGGAGAAATAATCCGTAGCGGCGAAGATGAAGCGATGACCTTTGCTTGATGGGGGAGAAATAGGACCTATGATGTCCATACCCTAGGCTTCGAAAGGCCATGAGATTGCTGTTGGATGTAGCCATTCTGGAGGCATGTGGACATAATCTCCGTGAATCTGGCATTTTTGGCAACGCTTGGCAAATTGTATTGCATCAGTTACCATGGTAGGCCAATAATAACCTAGCCTTTTTATCTGGTTGTAGAGCTTAGGGCCAGCCTGATGGGCTCCACAAAGACCAGCATGTACTTCTTTGAGAGTTTCCTCAACCTCTTGTTGTGATAAGCAGCGTAGGAGTACTCCGTTGAAGGATTTTCTGTAAAGTGCTTTTGAAGGTATATCCAAATGAAAGTTTGGGGCTCGTCTTTGGATGCTTACCCACTCTTTTGGATCTTCAAGTAGAATTCCGAAAATGATGTAATCAATGAACGGATCTCTCCAGTCGCCAATCGGAGGTTTGAGGATGGATATCCGACTTCCAACCACTTGGTGGCATTCAGCAACTGCTTGGTGTGTGTTGAGAGGAGGGAAAATCCTTCTTTGACACACTGTGACTTGCATGTTTTCCCCTCCTTGGATTGCCATGGATGCGGTAAGTCCAGCCAGGGCATCTGCACGGATGTTTTCACCTCTGAGGATATGGGTGATGTGACAGATGTTGAATTTTTGTTGAAGCGACTGCGCTTTATTATAGTAAGGCAGCAAATCAGGCTTTCTGACTTCATATTTTTTATTCATCTGGTTGACGACCAGTTGAGAGTCTCCAAAAACTTCCAGCATGGTGACGCCGGTTTCGAGGGCGAGTTCCAATCCAACAATCAGGGCTTGGTACTCAGCTGCATTGTTTGAACATGGTTCCAGTAGCGAGAAGGCGTGTGGAATCATGTATTTGTCGGGGCTGACGAAGAGGATGCCGATTCCCGATATTTGCTTTCCTTTTTCATTTGTCCTGGTTGCACCGTCAAAGTACATGTCTCAAGAAGCGTTTGACAAGGAAGTTTCCACATTGTAGACAAATTCGTTCTGGGAGATCATCCCTGAGTGGAGAATCTTTAGGCAATGGATGCTCTGCGAGGAAGTCTGCTAGAGCTTGGCCTTTGATTGCTTTTTGTGGTACATACCTAATATCAAATTGTGATAGAAGAATGGACCATTTTGCCAGTCGGGCATTGAGAGAACCTGCTTTTGTGACAAGGGCCTTTTAGAAGGTTGATCCTCGAAATCAGGTAGACTGTGTTCGATAGCAGATAGTGACGCAGCTTTTGTACAGAGAACATTACTGCAAGGCATTCTTTTTCGACTGGGGAGTAGCGATGCTCTGCACCTATCATCATGCGGCTAAGGTAATACAGAGCAGCTTCTTTTCCGTCGTCATTTTCTTGTGCGAGCAGGGCACCCAAAGAGTGGTCGAATGCTCTTGTGTACAAGATAAATGGTTTTCCAGTTGTGGGGGCAGCCAGCACTGGAGGTTTGATGAGGTATGCTTTGATGTCTTGAAATGCACTTTCACATTCAGCATCCCAGACAAAGTCCACGTCTTTCTTCATCAGGCGAGAGAATGGACGGCATTTCCCTGATAGATTGGAGATGAACCGTCGGATGTAGGCCAGCCTTCCTTGAAGCCCTTTTAATTCTCTTAGGGTTCTGGGAGATGGCATTTCCAGGATAGCCTTGACTTTGGTGGGGTCAAGTTCTATTCCAGCTTTCCGTACTATGAATCCGAGAAACTTACCCGATGAGACACCGAAGAAGCACTTTAGTGGATTCATCCGCAATTTGTGTTTGCGAAGTCGGAGGAAGACTTCTCGAAGATCATTGAGATGGTCTTCTTTTCTTCTGCTTGGCGAGGTCGTCAACATAGCATTCGACCGTCTTGTGCTGCATATCTTGGAATATTTTCATCATAGCCCTCTGATATGTTGCACCTGCATTTTTCAAACCAAACGGCATGACAGTGTAACAATACATGCTGAATGGTGTCCAAAATGATGTATGCCTTTCATCTTCAGGATGCATCTTTATCTGGTTGTAGCCAGAGAATCCATCCATGAACGTCATTCGCTCGAACCCATAGGTGTTGTCAATCATCACCTCTGGTACGGGGAGCGGGAATTCATCTTTAGGACATGCATTATTCAGGTCTCTATAGTCTATACAGACCCTTATCTACCCATTTTTCTTTGTCACGGGGACAATGTTGGCCAACCATTCAGGATACTGTTCCTCGCGGATAAAGCCAACGTTTTTGAGTTTCTGAACTTCTTGTTCAATTTTGTCCATCACGTCGGGACGGCATCTTCTTTGGCCTTGTTTGATAGGCTTGATTTCTTTTTGCAAGTTAAGCTTGTGGACTGCTACTTTGGGATCCAAGTCAGGCATTTCAGCATAAGACCATGCAAAGCAATCAACGAACTCACGAAGAAAACAGATATACTCGGGTAACTCATCATCCTTTATATTCTTGCTTATGAATACAGGACGTGGGTTATCAGGTGTTCCCAAGTCTATCTTTTGAACAGGGTCTTCTGTCGGAAGGTTTGAAGGTGGTCCTCCACAGTATTTTCGGAGGCTTCCAACTCAACAAGACCTTCTGGAGTGCCAGAGAAATTTTCAGACTGAGGCTCTGTTTCTGTCCATGAATCTTCTGGATCAGTATCCTTCTCAATGCTATCCTTCTCAAGGCTTGCAATGAGATGGTCCCAATCATTTGCTGGAATTGGGTTGAAGTAAGGTACTTCTTTTGGAGACGATGATTCTTCTGGGACAGAGAACCGCTCGTCTACATCATCGGGTAATTCCTCTTTATTATCAGAGAAATTATACCAATTGGATGAGCTTTCAGGATTTTTGACGAATAACTCCTCAAAGAGATATCGAGGGATATCGATGTCTTCATGCGATGTTGAGGCTTGGTCGGTAAAGCGACTTTGTAGCCATGGTGTCAACGGTCTCATAGGAGCGGTAGGATCATACCCCAATCCATATGAAGATTTGCCTTTTTGAAGGTGGATTTTCCAATCTTCTGGTTGACTTTTGGTCAGGGTGGGTTCCAATGGTGTAAGAATACCACGGCCACCTCCCAAACCAGTCGGATTTTGAGCGTCGTAGCCCATTTTCTTCATGATAGCTTGTGCCATTAGACTATACAGGGATAGCTGAGGCATACCTTCGTTTTGGAAAGGTTCAAGCAGAGAGTCCAGTGGAGATGCTCCCGATCTATGGAAGAAGATTGTTTTTTCTTCTGGCGAAGTTGCCGGAATAACAAAGGAAGCAGACATAGGGTCTTCTATGTCTGCAGGTGTCTCCAATGGAGTGAGAGCGGGCTGATCTTGCTGAGTACCAGCTTGGCTCGATGCTGTGTCATCTTCTGACTCTGACTCTGAGTCTGTGTCATGCATAATAGACACAAAGGAGACAGTGAACTTGCCCCCAGTCTTTTGTTTTGTCTTATTTGCTTTAGTAGTGATTACCAAAGGCTTTGGAGATTTGAAGGAGACGACGAAGGGAGCTTGGCCGCTTACTTCGAGTTTGGTGGAGGGTTTGTTTTCCTCAAATTAATTGCTGAGGAGCCTTGCCTTTATCTTTCTGGAGGCTGTCGGCAAAGCGAATTGTTTTTTCCTCTTGTTCTTCTTTTCCATCTTTATACATTTGAGCATCTGCAAAATGGACATCTCTGCCTTTGAAGGGCTTTTTGTCTGCAAATACTCGATGTATCAGGTCATCGTCGCTAATGAACTTGATGCACTGATGTAGAGTTGAAGGGACGACACCATTCTCATGTATCCAGGGGCGTCCAAGGAGTATATTGTAGCATGAAGGGGTCCTTATTGCATACACAGTGACTTCAGAAATAAGATCACCGATTTGCAATTTGAACCTGATTTTGCCGATAGGCCTTTGAGTGCTGCCGTCATATCCGAAGATGGATACGGACGTGTGACTCCGTTTGCTAGGTGGGATGCCCAGCTCTTCAAGTGCCGAAGTAGAGATGAGGTTGAGTGCAGAACCTGGATCGATCTGAACTCTGTGTACTGGCATTTCTTTGACGTACCCCGTAAAGTACAAGGGACGGTTGTGCTTTGCTTCGCCTAGGAAGAGGTCACCCTTGTCGAAGGCAATTGTTGCATTTGCTGCTTTTTGTACCGAGAGGCATTCATTGCTTGATCCCTCAGTTTTCTTCTTTTCTCCCTTTGAGGGAGTATTTGATTTTTTGACCCTATAGTCCATTTCAATTTGTAGGACTTGTGGGGCATGTTTGTCGACATCCGTATTCAGCCTTTGTAATTCTGAAATGAGACTATCACGAGTTTGTGGAGACATTCGCAATAAGTCAAGGATGTGCAGACGTGCAGGTATGTGTTTGAAGTGCTCAATCAAGTCGTACTTGAAAGCCTCCTTCGGGCCTGTATTTTCATTATTATTACCACTTGGGGCGTTTACAATTTGCTTTCCCGAAGGATTTACATAAGAAGAAGAGGGTTGATTGTAATTTTTGTAGTAATCCCGGCCAGAACGGGTACCTCTACCAACTTCAAGAGCCTCTAGAGAAGGGTCTTCTTTTGAAAGATCGTTCTCAGGATCAAGGGGTTGATCCTTTGCTGAGGACGTCTCTGTAACAGCATTGGCATCTTCAGTGATTGTGTTGCACGGAGCAATTTCTGGGAACAAGTCCTGAACAGCAGCCGGCAACTTTTCTTTATTAGCCCAGACATTGCCCGTGAGATCGGGTATCTGGGACCAATTGACTGAGTTTTCATTGAAGAAGATTTCATTGGCAGAAGTTTCTTCAAGATGATCAATCGGGAGTGGCTTGAGTTCCGATGTCACAGCTTCAGGAGACGAAGGTTGAGAGGATGTTATCTCAGTGGAAGTCACCTGAGAGGATGTAGCTCCGGAAGATACGCTACCGGTTGAGGAGTACGTGTCTTCGGAAGCTTCAGAGGCACTGTCGTCCTGAGCTATTGCATTGCAGGTTATCCTGACAGGAGATGTCCCCAGTGTAGACTGTTGGGAATCGGACTCATCCTCGGATGTGAGAGGATCATTGATCCAACTGTTTTCTCCATTTTCAGGAGTTAAGGGAGAAAGTTCCCGCTGATTTTCAGGGACTTCCGGTTCTGGATCATGACGAAGATTGATGCGATCCTGCTCCTGCTCTATGGCAAGATGTTGCAAGATTCTTGCATATTCTTCAAGATCAGGCGTGGGAGCCAAATCTTCTTCATCATTTGCTC
Organism: Umbellularia californica; assembly: GCA_028538565.1. Lineage (NCBI taxonomy): Eukaryota > Viridiplantae > Streptophyta > Magnoliopsida > Laurales > Lauraceae > Umbellularia > Umbellularia californica. Next base: position 46,356,161 of record JAPQWN010000008.1, read on the forward strand.
CTTGTGGTTCGCCTATGTTGGGTTCCACTGAAGCGTTTGCTGGTGCTGGATCAACAGCGTTTTCTTGAACAGGGTCCTGGTCTTCTTCATCATCAGACCAAGATCCTTGTGGCTGCAATGGGTTATACCAGATTACTGGTATAAGATGAGACTCGGGAATCCATTCCTCGTCGGAGAGGTATTCTCCTGTTTCAAAGGATTCTTCCCACTCATCTATATCACTGGCAGTATCACTGGACTCGTATCCATTCATGGAGAATCCAACTACCGAGTTGCAAGAGTATGATGCCCCCTGCACATTTTCATTTTTGTATAGAGGTGGCATGAAATCATCAAGAGTGAATTTTCTTACCGCCTTGGAGGTTTTGGGAAGAGATTCTTCCGTCGTCCTTAGTAAAGCAGTGGAAGAGGTTTCTGCTTTTTCAAGGACTTCTTGTTTTGGTTGAAATTTCTGCTGCCGTTTGAGCTTGCGGAGCTGTCTCTTGGTTTGCCTTCGCTGCTGAGCGGTCGGCTTTGTTTTGACGATCTCCCAATTTTTATCATCTAGGAGATCGGGATGCACCCATATAGGTTGTCCATCTGGTGTTGGATAGGGAACCAATTCTTGGGACGCTTGAGCCATTTTTATCACCTTGAATGAAGTAGTGATTTTCTCCTTCGGTGACTTTGAAGTTTGCCAACATGACACCATGTTGACAGAGGCGGGGCCATAGTTTTTATCAAAGGTTATGACTCCTTTTCTCCACATCTCATTGATTTTCTCTCTCACAACGAAGCATTGATTGAGAGGATGTGAGATCATCTGATGGTATGAACAGTATCGGGGATCATTGGTTTTGCCAACATCTCCCGGTCTTTTGGGCTCTGGCAAAATGAGTTTGCCATTTGCTAGGAGAGCCTCAAAGATTTCTTCAACGTCTTCATCGAACGGATATTTCTTTTCTACACGTTCTTTGAAGGCATCAGAGAGTTCAGGCCTTTTACCTGCAGTTTTGTTTTCAGGTTTCTTTGGCTGCTGAGGAGCTGACTTAGTCTGCACATTGAGAACCTCCTTTTTCTTTGGTTTTGAGGTTGTAACAGCAGTCGGCTCTTTCTTTGATGATTTCTGACTGTTGAGGTCTTTGATCACCATTTCAGCTTCCATGGAAGCTTCGAGGAGTTCCCCCAGGTTCTTTGATTTGTTGCCGATAATCATGGAGCGGATTTTTGCTCTCATATTGTTACGGCAAATGTTGACTAGCGACGCTTGTGGCAGCACATCTGAGCATTTGTACTCCATTGCCTTCCATTTGTGAATGAAGTCGTATGTTGACTCATTCTCTCCCTGTTTTAGGCTGCAGAGTTGAGCCATAGTAACAGGATGATCCTCACCTTGGAAGTGGGTCAGGAAGCGTGTCTCCAGCATAGCCCAGTTCTGGATGGAGTTCTCCGGCAGAGTAGAGTACCAATCAAAGGCTGTACCTTTTAGGGTACTTGCGAAGAGGCGAATCTTGAGGGCATCTTGATCCGCAATAGCTCCTGTCAGGATCTTGAAATGGATGACATGCTGTCTGGCTGAACCTTTCCCAGTATATGTCTGGAGAGTAGGTTGCTTGAATTTTGCAGGGAACGGAACCGAGTTCATCCATAGAGGGTAGGGTGGCTTGATCCCATGTTCCTTCAATGTATCCTCTGCTTTTGCTTTTGCGAGGATATCGTCCACGTCTTTTCTGGGAAGGGCGCGAGACTCATTGTTTTCTGCATTGCCCTCATCATCTTCATGATTCGGAGGGGTTTCATTGTTAGGTGGTGGACGCTGTAGAGTGGGAATCAAATTTTCCATCAGAGTCTCAATTCTCTGTTGTCCTTGCTCCAACTGCTGGATGCGTGCAGTTACGTCATCATGCGGTGGGGGCTGCTCAGAACTTGTAGCCAAGACGTTCATCCCTCGGGATTCGAACGAAGAAATTGTCCTGGTGACTGAGCTGGGGCTCATTCTTCTGGATGAAGAATCTGAGGAGTTGTTACTCCGGTGTTCTTGGCTTGGAGGAGTGGAAGACTCTTCCAGATGTGTTCTTGTCCGAGAGACGCTGCGAGTCACTGGACGTCTAACACTGATTTTGGTTGCTGACTTCTGGCGTTTTCTGGTTTTGCCAACCATATGAACAGCAACGATTTGGTCGGGTCTTTCTTTTTCGACCCATTTGTTTGAGACGTGGAGAGTAGAACGCTGGGTTCTTTGTTTCTCGAGTCTCTTTTGTCGATATGCAGTGCGGCGACGCATACGACGAGCAATTTGAGCTTCAGTCAGCTTTGGCTGGGCTCTGGCGATGAAGGATGTAGTCCCTCGTGCACAGCAGCCGAGTTTGTCTTCTTTGAAGCTTGGCGAGGACAGAATCTGGATGCGGTCCTTTGTCTGTCGCAGTGAAGATTTGAATTTTGCGAGCTCGGCCCCTGTTGAGATGAAGGGTCAACTCGCGGGATTGCAGGCTTCAGCATGGTTTTGTGTAGGCCTAACAATGCAGGATTTGATTTTGGGCTTGTAGGAGCAAGCCGGCTCATGATGATTTCATTTATTTTTTGGGTGGAGGGTAGGTTTCTCCTCTTTCATGTAAGAGAGAGGGTAGAACTGATTCTCCTTGAGAGGGGCCAGGTATGCTGGCTTTGCAGATGTTTGGGATCTCCGTTGCTTTGGCGAAGATCTCGGGGACCAAGTTTTGATTTAAACCTGGTTTCTTGTGGGTTGAGGCTTCGTGGGAACGCCACGGGCTTCAGGCTTCTTGGTGTTCGCCCTTGGTGCCATTTTAGTGACACGTTGTGGGGCGGTTTTCTGCTTCTTGGCAGGTACAGTGTCTTCTGCGGGAAGTGGGAATGGTCCCAGCGATCCGAAGACGATGGTCCGGGGAGTTGAAGTTGATCCGGTGTTTGGAGAGTTGTCGAGGGAGATGACGCTTCGGCAACTGGCAGGGCGCTTATGCTTGTTTTGCTTATCTTGAAGCATAAGCTGGTACTTGTTCTCATCGAAAGTGATGGTCAATGAAGCTGCCATTGTTAGTTTTGGAAAACTTCTGAAACAAGACCAAATCCATTAGTAATCACAAGAATATGGTGATCGTAAATGGAGAACAACTATGGTTTAAGTCTTTTCAAATCACTTGAGGGGACATGGCCCAACCCAAGGACGATGAAGAAGGCAAAAAGCCATAGAGGATACAATTGTTCTAAAATGCAAGTATGGTAGGCTCAGAGTGAGAGTTCCAGTGATTGCTAGAAGCAATTGTAGACCTTAATTCAAATTACCGAGAAGCGAGGCTCACTCGAGGTAAAATGATATAAGGTTGGAGATACAAATGTGTCGGTCGCGAATACAGTAGACCCGAAAGGGCGTACTAGCACCGCTAGGTACAAATGTTGCAAATCGCATCCTTGGGAAGACACGAGATGGGATTTTTTTTGAAAGGTCAAATTTGGATTCACAAAGGAGAGCAAATAGTATTCCAATCCGAACAAAGGGTCAACATTTCTGCGAGCGCTAAATTCAGAAGGGAAGGAACCATAATTTCTCGGATGTAAATCCAGACATGACGGAAGTTTTTTTGAAAGGTCAAGATTGAATTCATCGAAGAGAGCAAATGGTGTTCCATTCCGAGCAAGGCTCAATATTTCTGCGAGCGCTAAATCCGAAAGGGAAAGAACCAAGATTTCTCAACTCTGAATTCAAAAGTGACAAAAGTTTTTTTTTTTTTTTTAAAAAGATTTTTTTTTTTTAGAAATTTTTTTTGAAAGGTGCACAGAGATTTCCAATTCGATCTTATGAAACCTTAGTAGATAGATCAGCCCCCAGGTAAGGGTAGGATTACTTAATGAACCCGTTTGGAGGACCCTTGCCTCGAACAGTCTAGCTGTCTCCACACTCTGGACATGGCTTTTCTTAAATCCACTTTGGTCAAAGAACGCAACTGGTGGAACCTTAGTGTTTTTTTTTTTTTTTTAATCCCTTTTTTTTAAAGGGTTTTTATAAACTCATTAAAGAGAACGAATGGTGTTCCAATCCGAACAAAGGCTCAACATTTCTGCGAGCGTTAAATTCGAAGGGAATGAACCAAGGTTTCTCAACTTTGAATGCAAAAGAGAGAAAGCTAAATTTTTTTTTGAATTTATAATATTTTTTTTTTTTTTGAAATCCCAATTGGACTCATCAAAGAGAAAAGGTGGCCCAATCCCCGATATGAACGATAGCTGCGAACATTTCTGTGAGCTATCGAGTTCAAGGAGGAGAGGATCAAAATTTCTCAAAGTTGAATCTTGAGAAAGAGAGATCATTTTTTTTTAAGAGTTTGAAATGAAGGTGTTTTTTTTTTTAAATCCCAATTGGACTCATCAAAGAGAAAAGGTGGCCCAATCCCCGATATGAACGATAGCTGCGAACATTTCTGTGAGCTATCAAGTTCGAAGAGCGAAGGATCAAAATTTCTCAAAGTTGAATCTAAGAAAAGAGATCAGATTTGTTTTTTTTTGAAGTGAGAAAGAACAATTGAAATCCCATCTCATATTTTTTTAGATGCAAAATGCAACATAGGCCACCAACTAGAAAGGAGCCAAGTGATCAAAGCATCACGTTCTCAAGTCAACGCGTCCCACCGGGTATGCCAACTTGATGGACCCGAAAAGAGGGGTAATCTTCCATCCTCTCCCTCCGCACCCCGGGGGCTGACCTGGGTCTCGGCGGAGGAGGGAAGATCTCGGGCATCAACATTTTTGTACGGGTATGCCAGATTTACTTTCTACTTGGAATTTGGAATAGTGATAATCCGGAGATTTACCTTCACAAGTGGAAAGGAAATCAATCCTTTTTTCTAACTTTTCAAATTGGATAAATATTAAGAAAAGAGACAAGTTTTTAGAATGCCGTAAGAGGCGTTTTTGTTTGTTTGCCGTGAAAGGCGATTTTGCCGTGAAAGGCGTTTTTACAAAACTCATCAAATATGAAAGACAAGAATTGTGATTTCTTTTTGTCTCTTTAAGAAATACAAACTACAATAGAAAAGGAAGAAAAGGGATCTAACTTCTCAGGAGATTGTGGGGACACGTTGAGATCGACGGTCGCAAGTCATGTATGGGCTTCGCCATCGTCCTTCAAATAAGAACATGTGATGCTTTGATTCTTTGCCTTGGCTCCTAACCTCAGTTTTTTAAAGGACAAGGACCAAGAGAAGGTCCTATATCCAATGAAAAACCGAGTAAACGGGCAGAAAAGCCGCGTTTAGGCCATGTTGGAGAAGGAGGTGACCTTGGGGGGGTGGCCCCCCAAGGGACGTTGATCACCTTGTGGTGCTTCCGGAAGTAAAGTAGCAGGACTTCGTCTCTCTTGCGATCACCTTGTTGTGCTGCGCCTTTTGAGATTCTTCTTGCGATCATCACGGGTGGATCCACGCATTATTTGATGTCGGATTGCGATGCAATTTCAGACATTGATTGATGTTGGCGGGCCGGTGACATCTGTCTTGTCGATTTCACAATCGGTCGGACAGAAAGTGCACTTTCTTGGTCAGCCGGTTGGCGATCTTGAGGCGATCGGTGATGATTTCATGCTTTTGACGGCGGATCCGAGATGTCGACAAAGATCAGTGGTTTTGAAGCACCAAACATTGGATTTTCAGAAAATCACAGAGGCCAGAACACCCGAAACGCGAAAAGAATCGGAAAACGGACGATTTGGCGCAAAATCCGGCGACCCGGATTTCCATGGTCGCCGGACGACCATGCACCCAGGGTCGCCGGCGACCCTGGGCTAGGGTCGCCTGGTGACCTTTGGCCAGGCCAGGGTCGCCGGAGACCTTGGGCCAAGGTCGCCGGCGATCATAGGGCTTCGGCCCGTTTGGTCGCCGAGCGTCGTTTTCGGCCGTTTTTTCATCTTTTTCGTTCCTTTTTTCTTCTGTATTTTTCTTGACATTTTTCCTCAATTATTGACTTGATTTTCTTGAAGAAGTCTTGACGAGAACCCTAGCGAAATCGGAGCACAAAGTTTCCTATTTTTCGGGAAAGCCGAAGACTTTGTAGCCGATTTTCCGTCAAGCGTCGAAACTAGGTCAAACGATGTCGGAATGACCTGAAAATTGAGGTGAAGCTTCTTGAGCAGTGGATAGGACCAACCATGGGCTTTTATTTGAGTTTTGAAGCCGTTTGGGGTCCCATCGATGCTTCACTTGACTTTGCTGCGGGGAAAATGCCGAACTTTGATATGTGGTCAAACGATGTCCGATTGACCTGAAATTTGACGGGGAGCCTATTGGAGTCATTTTGAGACGTTCCATGGGCTCCATTTTGGATGTCATGGTCCTGGGTTGCTCCGCCGCCGGTAGGCTTGATTTTCTCTCGGAGCATCGAAACCTGGTCAAACGTTGTCGGAATGACCTGAAATTTGACGTGCAGCCTTTTGGAAGCATGTTGAAGCCACTCATGTATTTTGTTTGATGAGTGATGGCTTTGGTGGTTGCTGCCGCCGGGAGGCTTGATTTTGCTGCTCGAGCATTAATGGAGGGTCAAACGTTGTCGGTTTGACTTGAAATTTGGCATGGAGCCCTTTGGAGACATTCTGGAGTCATCCGTAGGCTTTGATCAAAGTTTTGGTGTCTTTGATGATGTTGCCGCCGGGAGCGCCTGTTTAGCTGTCGGAGCGGTGAAGTTGGGCCAAACGATGTCGGAATGACCCGAAACCTCAGGTGTACCCCTCTTTTAGCTGTCTTGAAGGATCTCTCAGTTTCTGTCTGATTCTGACAAAATCTGATGCTTGAAGTAGCCTTGCCTTTTTTTAGCAGGATGCAGCTTCAGGAGGCTTCTTGATGTTGAGGAGACATATTGACTTTTTTGGTGTCAACACTACCCAAGGGTGTAACGTAACTCCGGAGTCAAGCATGACATCTACATGACATCGCTGACACAACAAGCCTGCAAAACTCGTGGCTCAACAGCCCTCTGCACACGAACTAGCTCAAACAGGGACCTGCTATCTAGAGCACCAAAGCAGAAGAATATCAGACACGACGGTCTGGCAGGGGATCAATATGGGCAAGGGCATAAACGAAATTGAAGTTTCAAAGAAACAATAACTAAAAACACTTTATTGAACTTGAAACAAGTTTACAAGATTTAAAAACAATGCATGAACAAGATACTTATCAAGAAATCACTAGTGCATGCACGATATACGAAACAAGACATGAATACATATAATATCATTATTAGTAAATCCACAAAGAGCCCATCCTTTCTCCATCATACATGATGACAAGAGTAAGCACGCACGACAAGCACGACACGATAAACACAATCCCACGCCACACAAGGTAGACGGGGTGTCCGGCCGCGGAACCGGACCACGAACATGCACGATGTGTAATATAATACACGACTAGTCTGCAGATAGTCCACGTTGTTTAAGGACCCTCAGTTAGTGGATCAAGCTAAAAGGGCAGTCCAAGCACAGTGGTAATCACTTATATCATGAATGCATAAAACACGACAATACATATTCGAGAACACGTCAAAACAAGAGGGAAATCATTTAACAAGCACGACACGACGAGACTAGCAAAATAGCATAGTATAAATGCTTAACAAACTTAAGAAATGATTCCCTTTTCTTATTCTTGACACACGTCTTGAAACACGTCTTAAAACGAGCTTATACTTGAACTTTGGGCAAATGCACGATGTAACACGAAGTATCAAAACAAGATTCTTGGTTCTTGAAACAAATCTTCAAACAAACTTATACTTGAAATTCAAGGCGAGTACACGATGATGTACGTAACATCAAAACAGAAGTCTAAACACGAAATCTATCAAGTTTAGGCTAAAGACCATTCATTGACCCTTGTGGAGTTGAAACCCAAATGTCAGAGTTTTAACAAGATTTGGTGCCCCAGAAGTTATAGTACATTTTGGAATTCCAAGTGCACAAGGTCAATAAAAATGTCTAAAACCTAGTCTAGTTTTCCTTCTCGCAAAAATCCTTCAAAACAGTCCTTTTGGAAAAATTTCGGTCAGTCCTCGGTTACCTGTCGGTCAACCCAGGTTGATGTGTCGGTTGACCGAAGATTGAAAATCCAAAGCTGTGGGCATCAGGTTCGCTCGAGCGGTCTTACCATCGCTCGAGCGGACCCCAGACAGAAACTTGTTCGCACGAGCCAACCCAAAAGTTCGCTCGAGCGGATAGGTTTCTGCTCGAAATCCTTCAAACAGAGGCATGTTCGCTCGAGCGGACCCTATGGTCGCTCGAGCGAACAGGCTTCTGCCTGAACGCGCCTGAGTGCAGAAAACTGCACTTTTCTTCTTCCATTCTCTTGCATTTTTCTTCTCTCTTCTTCTCACTTCTGAACCAACAAAACCCCTGAGCCACCATGCTCACCAAGGGTCAAAAACAACATTCAATCCATAATTACACCATTCAATCCATTGGGAAAACATAAGGACATTTCCATGTACAAAATTCACAAAGGCTTACAAGACTAAACATTGTTCTAGAAGCTTGAGGAATCATTAATAACAAGACAAGTAAGGAAGCTAAAACCCATGACTTGAAAGAACATAAGCATGACTTGCATTATGAAATTAAACATAGAAAACATGTCTAAATGAAACCATAAAACAATATTCATGAAAAATCCTATAAAGATCACTTGCCTTGGGTCAAAGTGAGGAGGAAATCACTCAAGAGTGGTCTCTACTAGATCTCTAGCTCCAATCCTACAAAAGCCCAAAAACCCCAAAGAGAAAACCCTAGCAAAATCAATCCTTTGCATAACTCCAAGAAAACCCTTTGCACAAAAGAGGAAAATACTCTAAATGGTTTGAAAAACAAGAATCTCAAACAATAAATGCCATTGCTAACCTTTAAAACCTTGAACCAAGAAGAAAAGCTTGAAAGAGGGCTTTATCCTAGCTCAAATCCTTTGAAAAATGCATCCTAGGAAAGCTTGAGAGAAGAGGAAGAAGATGGGGAGATCATTCCTCCATTTGGCACACAACATGTAAGCATATAGGAGGAAAGAGAGAGGGAATGTGTGGCTGGAAAAGGGTTCCAGCCACAGTTGGAATCATTGCAGGAAAATGGGGAAGAAGAAGAAGGGTTTAGCCCTTTTATAAAGTGGGCAAGTGGGTCCCATGGGCCCCAATCTTCAAGGGATTAAAACAAGTTTTTGCGGGCCCCAAACGAAGACGACGAAGAAGACAAAATTGCTCGTTGAAATATCTACTTTCCAAAAAGTATATTTTCCCCAATTTCTAGAATTTTCGAAATTTATGGACAGATTTAGTGAAAATTGTCATTTTTGCCCTTTTTATCGAAAAACGCGATTTTTGAGTATTAAATCAAGATGGTCAAAACATGAAAGTTGTTTAAAACAATAAAATGAGTCAAAAGGAATAAAAATTGGAATTTTTAGAAACCAAGAATAAATTCTCACAAAAATACAATTTACAAGGGTTGGGTTAAAACAAAGTCAATGGTCTTTTAAAGCACTCCAAAGTTATGACAAATCTATTCAAACTCAAAAACAAAGTCAAATCAACTCTAATCTTGTTTAAAAATCTAAATCATGATTAAAACAATGCTAAACCCGAAAATTGAGGGTCGGGGCTTACAGGATGGGAATTGATACCCTTACATGAATGAAATTACGGCTTCCGCTATGATTAATTGTTATTGAAAGATTTTGTGAGCCTGACTTACGCGTGTGGACAGTTGTTTTCTCTCCTTCGTATATTGTATTTAGCTCGAGACAAGTATAGTACACGGGAGTACGTGTGTCTCACCTCGGGGATTACCCTAGGCCAAGGTGATTTGGGACCGGGATGTGACACTCCACTTGATGACACAGTGACTAACTGCTTGAGATATCATGCATATACAAATGCTTGAAGAAGCAGATAAGCAAATGATGAGAAATCTAGTCCAATTCCTATACAGTGTGTGGTTTAAGTATAAGCAATGTGGGCCCAACATGAGCTAAATATGATGATCAGCTGCCATCAACATTATGACGATGGCAGGCTAACTTATATGAACAATTCCTACTACTAATACTAATAACAACAGCTACATTTCAAACTAGAATAACCTACTCCAATCACTCCATTTACTCAACACTTAACCACAACAAAAACACTCAACACTATACAGAGATAAAAGAATATTGTGGGAACAAAACTTCAATATAAAATGGCAAAGAGGTGAATCAGAACTTTTATCATTGTGAATGCCGTCCCACTTTTGGACCACTATGAAATTTTCTTGACTAATATAGGCAGCATGAAACATTGTATTTTGAGTTTGGACCACTGTGTCACCACTGCAACATTTGCCAGAGTTCTTTAAATGGTAGTTTTTTTATCCAACAAATGTAAAACAAACAGATTTTGTCAAAGTTCACCTATCGTACACTCACTTATGTTACTTTCGTCAAACAACCCATTGCTCAAATAACATTATCACAAGCAACTTCTCAGCCACCAACCGAATATGAACGAACAGATTTTTAGCCAACACCAACCATCACCACCTGTAACTTCCCATCTACCACAATTCAAACACAACCCAATGCCCACTCTCCTCCATCTCTATCTCCAATAAGATCTGAGTAATACATCTTAAAATGTGCTAGATCATAAACCAAAAGGCAGTAAAATGCATGAAAATCATTATAAAGACTCTTACTATAAGTACTGTTGAGCGCCCAATACCTTCCATGATTATATGAGCAAGTTCTTAAATTTCTTTAGCTAACCATTCCTACCAAAACCTCAAGACATTAATAGAGGCAGCTGAAATACTTTTCAATATTCCCCCTTGAGTGGAGCCCACTCCTTAATACTCCCCCTTAGGTGGAACCCGGCCTGTGCACTTTTGGCGATATTGAGGAGTGGGCTCCATCCGAGGGGGAATATTGAAAAGTATTTATGCTGCCTCTACTAACGCCTTGAGGTTTTGGTAGCAATGGCTAATTGAAGAAATTTAATATGGTATTAGAGCCAACCGGTCGTGAGTTCGAATCCTAAGAGGAATGACTCGGCGCAAAAAAAAATAAAATAAAAAATTTGCGTGTCATCAAGAGTGCACCGGCCGGGTTCCACATGAGGGAGAGCATTGAGGAGTGGGCTCCACCCAAGGGGAAATATTGAAAAGCATTTCCGCTGCCTCTACACTATTCAACTGATTTACACCTTTCATCTTCTTCCATTTAATCTTCAAACGCTTATAGATAACAAAATACCCTACCATAGTAGATCTCAACTAAAAATACCATAGCATGTCATGCAATACAACAGTAAGGATCGAAGCTGTACAGCATATACCCTTCTTCAGACATACGTGGAATAAATAAATCCCATATAAAACCTGCAGACACAAACATGAATCTAATCTCATTTAGAGTAAACCGAAGCAAAGTTCAAATGTTTGATTATCATTAATAGAGCTTCCTTCAACAACAACAGTATTAAAGTTCGAAGTATAAGAATGATACCACCAACCGCATGTGGTGACCTTAAAAGGCAGATTTCGAACAATAAGTCTCCACTTCCTTGGCTTTGAACCCTGTTACCAAACACACCAATAGGATGCTGTCAAATTCCAAACGTAGAAAAAAATAAATAGAAAAAAATCCAACGACGGTATACTTTCATCCCTTTCAAACTAGAGATGTTAGTTATGAGGAGAAAAAAGTCGTTCTAAAAATTAATAAAAACACTCTACGTCCCCACCCAAGTCGCGCTCAAACGTCCACCCTGTTACAGTTGGTGTAATGCAGCAACACAAGCACGTGCTGATTTGACACTAGTGCAAACACAGTTCCAGTATGCATTTTGCATCCCTCTCGTGGAAGCTGTGTTACCATAGTTGCTAATGCCATATTCTAAATTTCTCTGAACACATTCTTTCTCTCCACACATCTTGAATAAGTCAAAAAATTTTTAAAACTTCTCTCTACACACCTCTTTTTCTCAAATTACCCTATTCTCTCGCCCCCACCTTCTCTCTACACTCCCTTTCATCCCCTCACTCTCACAGTCTCTCTCTCCCTCTCCTTCTCCCAATCGTTCTCTCTCTCTCTCTCTCTCTCTCTCTCTGCCACCCACCGCCCACACTCCCTCTCTTTGCCCACCGCCCTATCTCCATCTCCTTGTCTCTCTCCCTCTTCCTCTCCCTCTCTCTCCCTATCCTTGACCGTCTCTGCCCTTTGCCCTCTCTCCCCCTCGCACCCTCTCTCTCCCTCTCCCTCTCCTTGCCCATCTACACGTGCCGCCGCTCCCCACTCTCCCTCTCCCTCTTTCTCTCTCCCGCTCCCTCTCTCTTCCTCTCTCCCGCTCCCTCTCTCTTCCTCTCTCCTCTCCTTGTGTCACATCCCGATCCCGAATCACCCTGGCTTAGGGTAATCCCCAAGGTGTGTTCCCCTCCTTGTGTCACATCCCGATCCCGAATCACCCTGGCTTAGGGTAATCCCCAAGGTGTGTTACACGTACTCCCATAATGTTGTACATGTCTCGAGCCAAATACAATACACGAAGGAGAGAAAACAACTTTTCCACATGTGAGTTTGGCTCACTAGACCATGTCATAAACATTTAAAATATAGCGGAATCTGTGGTTCATATACAGAGGGTATCATTTCCCATTCAGTCCATTTAACTGTTTCAAGTTAATACAAAATAATTATACAATTATATACATTATTTTACAAAAGAGGGTGTATAACAGAACCTTATACAAACACTACCAAAAATATAATAAAAGAATAACAACAGCAACCAAGTGTGACCCACACAAAAAGGGGCTGGCCACACTCACTACTAGCAGTGCTCAAAAGTCACCAAGCACTCCGAGGAAGATAATCTATGCGGTCCTTGGCTCTGGCCACTCCTCTAGCCTTGGAGGTACCTCTTGGGTAACCTCCTCTCCCTCCTTGGACTTTGCAAGGCTAGGAGCTGCACCTGCGACTGTGACACCAAGCATAGCACCTCAATATGACGATTAAGCAAGCATAGGCAATAATAAGGAAATACATATTATGAAAAATTGGATTAAAGACGAATAAATTAATGGATATCAATAATAAGTATTATCTAAGTAAATTGTGCGAAAATCAAATATTATGCTTGTGAATCAATAGAATGAAAATATACTAATTGGCTACTACATTGAGCTCATCCTCTCAAATGAGAGCAAATCTAGTTGGGATGTCATCAGAGGCTTGGCCAAAGGCTAGCTGGCTACCTAGGTCTGGAGTTCCGGTACTCTAGATGACTTACTGCAGTAGTTTCAAATAACTAAACCAAGTTCAATCCCGTCGGGTATCACAGGGTCAAAGCTTAGTAGTGCCGACTCAATCGAATCAAATACTAATCGAATTTGAGTAAGTTTATATTATTTTTTCATAATCAAATCAAATAGTAATCGCATAATCACGAATACTTAATCTATAATTTCAACGAATACTGAAACAATTGGACGAAAATTAAGTCATGAATTGGAATTAAAACCTCTAATCAATAATTAATACGAATAGTGCAACTAATTCATATTTTGGGGTTTGATATCAATGAGGAATTTGATTTCAATATGAAATGAATGATTTTAATTAAGAAAATCAAGGAATTTACTAGCCAATCTATAGTCTAATCAATCGTGGCTCTTCACCATCCATTTTGATATACATTTTGGAAACCATGCTATTTAGTGTCATAGTTTAATGAAAGGTTTCCCAAACTAATATCCATGGTTTGGTGAAAAGGTCGCAAAGTTCGGGCTATTACAGTTCCTAGGGTTCCCATGGGCAGTTAAGGGGGTTTGGGTATTAATTTATGGCCCTAAGGGGTCATTTTGAGATTTCCAAAAAAAAAAAAATACGGAAAATTTATGAGTAGTTGGTCAACTGGCGGTGACCCCACGGTTAGCCGCCTATAGAACAGTCGGCTAGCCGCCAGGTAACTGCCGGGTGACCGCGGTTTCCTGACAAAAATGTCAGTTACTAGAAAAGTAAACTATTGGATGTCGGTTAACCGTCAGGTAGTCACGCGGCTAACCGCCAGGTGACCGCCAAGCCGACAGGGATTGGGCAACTACTGGAGATCTGACCGCCTTAAGGTCAGCTAGCCGCCAGGTAGTCATGCGGCTAGCCGCTAGGTGACCGCCAACCCGCGGCAGAGCTTCTAGAAAACTGATTTTTTAGTAAATCTGAAGCTCTCTCTCCTCTACTCCATATTTCACAACTCCACGCCCAAAACCTATAATTCTGAGCCTCCTAGCTCCTCAATATCATATTTAATCTCACCAGTCATTTCCATCCATACAAACCAATCCAACCCATTCATTTATTAAGAAAAGATAATAAGGGTGAGAAAAGAGTTTCACTTGAATCAAACGAAATGTACAGAATATAAATCCAAATCAATGCTTATACTTTCCTTAATTAGAGCCTTCACCACAACTTGGCTCAAGAACCCTAAAATCCCAAAATTTCAAACCCTAATCACACAAATACACATGGAAAACACATGAATATGCATGCATGCTTAGTAAAAAGGTCCCTTGACTCCAATACAACTCAAGAACATCAAACAAAAGGGTTTTGGCTCTTACCTCCACAAGGAATCCGATTTTGAGAAAAGGTGGAAGGTGGTGGAGATGATTTCTTGTCAACAAGGAAGAGAAGAGGATGAAGAAGATGAAGTTGAGTTCACTTTTGGCTCCCAAGATGCCTCTTGATGATTAAAAAAGAGGGAAAAGAGAATTGAAGTAGAAGAGTAAAGGAGAAGAGAAGGGTAGAGGGAAAAGAGGGTGAAAAGGAAATGAAAGGGAAGGATGAGGTTTTATATAAAGGGCAAGGGTGCCATTTTTGCAAGAAAATCCACCAAGTTTGTTTATTCCTACTTTGAGTCAATTGATAGCCCACTCACTTAATAGTTGGTCAAATGAAGTAGAGTCTAATACGAAAATTGATGTAATTGACGAAATATATGCGATAACGTCAAGATGACGTGCAAATGATGAAAAATGCGAAAATCGATAATTACGAAAAAGCCCTTGACTCTACCCAAACGAGTCAAATAGGTTCCAACTCACCTATCCAAGGCTCAAGGCTTAACTAACTTAGTCTATGAGACTAATGGACACTAATTACCATATTTAACAACTAAGCATAATCAATTAAGCTAAATCACCATTAATTAGCACTAATTACTGTTAAATTGGATCGGGGTGTAATATTTCTCCCCATCTTGGGCTCATTCGGTCCTCCGAATGATCATACATACGAAACGAGTTTGGGGTAGTGCTAAGCTAGTTGTTCCTCGAGCTCCCATGTGGCTTCTTTAGGTCCATGGTGATCCCAAAGGAGTTTCACCCAACGAATGGTCCTCGTCCGCAACACTTGTTCTTCTGGTCAATGACACGAAACGGACATTCGACATACGTGGAGTCAAGTTTGATCTAGACTTCTTCATATTGGATGATGTGAGACAGATCGCGGACGTACTTGCAAAGCATAGAAACGTGAAACATGTCATGTACTCTTGCGAATTCCGGTGGAAGCTTTAATCTGTAGGCTACGTCACCTATTCGGCTCTTAATCTCAAATGGTCCCACATATCTGGGTGAAAGTTTCCCTTTTTGTCCAAACCGAATGGTGCCTTTCATCGGAGATGTCTTTAGGAATACCCAATCTCCAACTTGGAACTCAAGCTTCCTTTTTCTATTGTTGGCGTAGCTCTTCTGTCTAGATTGTGCAATCTTTAGCCTTTCTCTGACTTGAAGGACTTTCTTAGCTGTATCTGCAACAATTGTAGGTCCATGAAAACTTCTCGTGCCGACTTCTTCCCAACAAACCGGGGTTCTGCAACTTCGTCCGTAAAGAGCTTCAAAAGGTGGCATCCCAATAGTCGAATGAAAGCTATTGTTGTAATCAAACTCGCATAGAGCCAAATGTTGATCCCACTCACCATCGAAATCAAGAATGCTGGCTCAAAGCATGTCTTCTAGGGTTTGTATGGTGCGTTCGGACTGCCCATCTGTCTGCGAAGGGTAGGCGGTACTGAAGCTGAGTTTGGTGCCCATAGACTACTGAAAGGATTGCCAAAATGAGGAAACAAACCTTGTATCTCTATCGGAGACTATCGAGACTGAGGTACCATGCAAGCAAACTATCTCTTTCACAAAGAGCTTGGCTATCTCGTTGAACTTCATACCCTTTTTGAAAGGGAGAAAATGAGCCAATTTCGTCAACTGGTCAACTATTACCCAAATCACATTGTTCTTCTAGCTCATCAACGGTAGACCTGAAACGAAGTCCATCAATATATGCTCCCATTTCCATTAAGGAATAGATAAAGGGTGTAACAAGCCCGGAGGTCTCCTATGCTCAACCTTTACCCGCTGACATGTATAACATTTGGACACGAACTCTGCGATTTCTCTCTTCATATTACTCCACTAAAATCGTCTCTTGAGATCTCGGTACATCTTCGTACTCCCAGGGTGCATCGCGTATCTAGCGTTGTGTGCTTCTGTAAAAATTGGATTTATCAATTGATTAGTCTTCGGTACACATAGTTGATTCCTGAAATACAAAATTCCATCCACTAATTGGAAATCAGGCTTCTCGGCAATATGGTCTCTTATCTTAGCGAATTTAGGGTCCTCGAACTGTTCATTCTTTATTCGGTCCATCAACTCACGTTCGTACATTGACATGGCTGCCAACATCATTGAGTCATTAAGCAATTGAGCCTCAACATCTAATTCTTGGAAAACATCCAACTTAAACCACTAAGCACTCGTAGCTGCAACGAGAGAAGACTTCCTACTCAAGGCATAAGCCACAACGTTTCCTTTTCCCGGAATGTATTTAATCGGGAGGTCATAATCTTTTATAAATTCTAGCCACCACCTTTGCCTCATGTTAAGATCTTGTTGGGAGAATAGAAATTGTAAACTGTGATGATTTGAGTGCACTTCAAATTGCTCTCCATACAAGTGATGTCGCCAAAGCTTCAATGCAAACACGATAGCTGCTAACTTGAGATCATGCGTGGCATAATTCTTTTCGTGATTCTTCAACTGCCTTGATCCATAGGCTATAACTTTTCCATGCTGCATAAGGACACACCCCAAACCAACTCTGGATGCATCTGAATAAATCACAAATCCTCTTGTACCTTCAGGTAAGGACAACACTGGGGCGGTCATCAACTTCTCTTTCAAAGTTTGGAAACTGGCTTTGCATTCCTCAATCCAAATAAATGGTACATCCTTTCTGGTCAACTTAGTCAATGGGGTTGAAATCCTAGAGAAATCCTTGACGAATCTCTAGTAATACCCCGCAAGGCCTAGAAAACTCTGAATCTTTGCCACTATCTTTGGACTTTGCCAATTTATAACAACCTCTACTTTCGCTAGATCCACTCGTGGGCCATTTCGAGTAATGATATGCCCCAGAAAAGCTACTTGCTCAAGCCAAAAATCACACTTCTCAAGCTTAGCATATAACTGATGCATCCTCAAAAGCTAAAGTGATGATCTAAGATGATTTGCATGCTCTTCCATAGACTTGGAGTATACTAAAATATCATCGATGAAAATCACGATAAACTGATCTAGGTAGGGAGCGAAGATCCTATTTATTAAATCCATGAATACTGCGGCGCGTTGGTAAAGCCAAAGGAAATCACAAGAAATTCGTAGTGACCATATCTCGTCCTGAACGCTGTCTTCTCAATATCTTGTCCACGGACTGTTAGCTGGTGGTAACCTGACCTAAGATCAATCTTCGAAAAGTAAGCTGCTCCCTGAAGCTGGTCAAACAGTTCGTCAATGCAAGGTAGTGGATACTTGTTCTTTATCGTCACTTGATTGATCTGTCTGTAGTCTATGCACATACAAAGAGTGTCGTCCTTCTTGCTCACGAACAATAATGGAGCTCCCCATGGCGAAACACTAGGATATGAGTCCCTTGTCCAGTAAGTCCTGCAACTGCTCTTTCAATTCTCTGAGTTCTGCTAGAGCCATTCTGTATGGTGCCTTCGAAATTGGAGCGGTGCCCGGTATTAAATCGATAGAAAAGTCCACTTCCTTAGGCGGAGGTAATCTTGGAACCTCATCAGGAAATACATCTGGGAATTCACATGCCACCGGGATATCTTCGAGCTTTACGTACAGCTTCTTCTTGGAGATAAAGCAAAGTAGCCATCACAGCCACTTTCTAGAAGCTTTACAGCATCCAATGCTGACAAAAGTCCAAATTTAGACCTCTCTTTTCGCACACCCTCGAATATCACATTCTACTCGAGTTCCTCCACCTTAAAGGTGATAGTCTTATGGAAGCAATCTACACAAGCTCAATACCTCGAGAGCCAATCCATCCCGAGGATAACATCAAGGTCTTGCATCGCTAGGATGATCAAATCTGCTGGCATTAGCAATTCCCCGATTTGAACACTGCACTTGGGATAGTAGTTATCACACACTACTCGATTACCCACCGGGGTCGTTACCATCAACACGAAGGGAAGCAACTCGAGTGGTTGCTGAAGACCATCACCAAAATGGGGCGCCACAAAAGAATGTGTGGACCCCGAATCAAATAAAGTCTTCGCGTCTCTAGCACATATCAAAACAATACCTTCTACTACGTTGCCCGTTACTTCTGCCTGCTCAAGATTCAAGACGAAGAGTCTCCTTGCCTATTGTGGCAGCTGTCAGGATTGCTGACCCTGTTGTCCTGGCCTCCCTTGCTATTGTCATTGTTGCTGCTAGGATCTCGGAGGTGGTGCTGGTAATGCCAACCTCTAGGGTGGGGCTAGAAGTGCTGGTCTGACTGGATGCAGTTGAGGTGCTCTGTAACCCCCTCTGTCTCTAGGACAAGCTGCTGCTTGGTACTCCATGGATCCACATATAATGCAAGCACCGGTGTTCCTCTAGCATCTCTCAGTAGGGTGCTCTTTTCCACACGTTCTGCGCTTTGGAGCATTAGGGCCAATCATTACGCCCTTCTGTCTCTTGTTTTGAAAATTCTTTCCAAAGTGAAACATACTCCGCTTTGGATCAGCATTTATCTTCTTGGTGGCCATCTCTTCTGCAGTGTAAGCTTTGTCTACCGCATCTTGAAAAGTCTCGGTCCTCTTGTAGATCACTACATGCTCTTCATACATAGGGTGAAGCCCACCGACAAATCTTTTCACTTTCTTTTCTTCGGTGTTCACTAATTCCTTGGCAAACTTGGACAACTGGATAAAAGTGTGCACATATGTCGCCACTGTTATCTGGTTCTGCTTGAGATTGATAAATTCTTCTTCCTTCCTTCGATACACATGGTCCGATATGAATTTACGGCGGAACTGTTCTTGGAAGGTCTCCCAGATTTCGGCATTAAGCATAACTTTGTAAGATCTCAAACACTTTTCCACCAATCCTTGGCAACTCCTCAAAACATAGAAGTAGTGAGCACTACTCGTTGCCTATTGTCACATACCATTGTCTCGAACACGTCACTTATATGATCTAGCTACTCATCAGCTTTAATGGCATCTTCTTTTCCTTGGAATTCTGTGGCTCCTCTTTTTCTGAACTTTTCGTATAGTGCATTAGGGTCTTGTTCTTTAGACTGGATGATCACTTGGGTTCCTGGACTTGGCTAAACTTGGCCTTGCCTTGCCATCATCATTGCTAGATTCTGATTAGTCTTGGCCAGTTGCTCCATCAGCATCATCATGCGGGCTTCCATTGATGGGGGGCATTTTCCAGCAATACAAATGAGTCACATCATGTGATACATTATTTCCTCCATTGTGCCCACTCTCGGAGCCGAACGCCATTGTCCTGTAAAACAATTGCAATGATTAAAGTCGTATACTAACTCTCTCCCCAGAATACCCCCACAACACCAACGATAGACACAAAATGCTAATAACACACTCACAACTAACACTAAATAGCCTTGACAAACCTATACTCTCAGTCGATTCTATCGCATCCTCACAACATTCTCATTGGTTACTAAGTCTTTTAGAAAGACTTTCAGTGTTCTGATACCATACTTACATATGTCACATCCCGGTCCCGAATCACCCTGGCCTATGGTAATCCCCAAGGTGTGTCACACGTACTCCCGTGATGTTGTACCTCTCTCGAGCCAAATACAACACACGAAGGAGAGAAAACAAGTTTTCCACATGTGAGTATGGCTTACTAGACCATGTCATAAACATTTAAAATATAGCGGAAGCTGTGATTCATATACAGAGGGTATCATTTCCCATTCAGTCCATTTAACTGTTTGAAGTTAATACAAAAGAATTGTACAATTATATATATTGTTTTACAAAAGAGGTTGTATAAAAGAACCCTATACAACCACTACCAAAAATATAATAAAAGAATAACAACAGCAACCAAGTGTGACCCACACAAAAGGGGACTGGTCACACTCATTACTAACGGTGCTCAAAAGTCACCAAGCACTCCTAGGAAGATAATCAATGCAGTCCCCGGCTCTGGCCACTCCTCTAGCCCTGGAGGTACCTCTTGGGTAACCTCCTCTCCCTCCTTGGCCTCTGCAAGGCCAGGTGCTGCACATGCGACTGTGACACCAAGCATAGCACCTCAATACGACGATTAAGCAAGCATAGGCAATAATAAGGAAATACATATTATGACAAATTGGATTAAAGACTAATAAATTAATGGATATCAATAATAACTATTATCTAAGTAAATTGTGCGAAAATTGAATATTATGCTTGGGAATCAAAAGAATGCAAACATACTAATTGGCTACTACATTGAGCTCATCCTCTCAACTGAGAGCGAATCTAGTTGGGATGTCATCAGCGGCCCAGCCAAAGGCTAGCTAGCTACTAGGGTCTGGAGTTCCGGTGCTCTAGATGACTTACTGCAGTAGTCTCGAATAACTAAACCAAGTTCAACCCCGTCGGGCATCACAGGGTCGAAGCTTAGTAGTGCCGACTTAATCGAATCAAATACTAATCGAATTTGAGTAAGTTTATATTATTTGTTCATAATCGAATCAAATAGTAATCATATAATCACAAATACTTACTCAATCTACAATTTCAACGAATACCGAAACAATTGGACGAAAATTAAGTCATGAATTGGAATTAAAACCTCGAATCAATAATTAATACGAATAATGCAACTAATTCATATTTTGGGGTTTGATATCAATGAGGAATTTGACTTCAATATGAAATGGAGTGATTTTAATTAAGAAAATCAAGGAATTTACTAGCCAATCTAGTCTAATCAATTGTGGCTCTTCACCATCCATTTCGATATACATTTTGGAAACCATGCTATTTAGTGTCATAGTTTAATGAAAGGTTTCCAAAACTAATATCCATGGTTTGGTGAAAAGGTCGCAAAGTTCGGGCTACTACATCTCCTAGGGTTCCCATTGGCAGTTAAGGGGGTTTGGGTATTAATTCATGGCCCTAAGGGGTCCTTTTGAGATTTCCAAAAAAAAATATGGAAAATTTATGAGTAGTCGGTTAGCTGGCTGTGATACCGCGGTTAGCCGCCTGTAGAACAGTCGGCTAGCTGCCAGGTAACCGCCGGGTGACCGCGGTTTCCTGACATAAATGTCAGTTACTAGAAAAGTAACCGGTTGGATGTCGGTTAAACCGTCAGCTAGTCACGCGGCTAACCACCAGGTGACCGCTTGGTGACCGCCAAGCTGACAGGGATTGGGCAGCTATTGAAAATCTGACCGCCTTAAGGTCGGCTAGCCGCCAGGTAGTCCGCAGCTAGCTGCCAGGTGACCACCTGGTAACCGCCAACCTGCGGTAGAGCTTCAAAAAACTGATTTTGTAGTAAATCTGAAGCTCTCTCTCCTCTACTCCATATTTCACAACTCCACACCCAAAACCTATAATTCTAAGCCTCCTAGCTCCTCAATATCATATTTAATCTCACCAGTCATTTCCATCCATACAAACCAATCCAACCCATTCATTTATTAAGAAGAGATAATAAGGGTGAGAGAAGAGTTTCACTTGAATCAAGCGAAATGTACAAAATGTAAATCCAAATTAATGCTTATACTTGCCTGAGTTAGAGCCTTCTAAAACCTTCACCACAACTTGGCTCAAGAACCCTAAAATCCCCAAATATCAAACCCTAATCACACATATACACATGGAAAACACATGAATATGCATGCATGCTTGGTAAAAAGGGTCCCTTGACTCCAATACAACTCAAGAACATCAAACAAAAGGGTTTTTGGCTCTTACCTCCACAAGGAATCTGAATTTGAGAAAACGTGGAAGGTGGTGGAGATGATTTTTTGTCAACAAGGAAGAGAAGAGGATGAAAAAGATGAAGTTGAGTTCACTTTTGGCTCCCAAGATTCCTCTTGATGATTAAGAAAGAGGGAAAAGAGAATTGAAGTAGACGAGTAAAGGAGAAGAGAAGGGTAGAGGGAAAAGAGGGTGAAAAGGAAATGAAAGGGAAGGATAAGGTTGTATATAAAGGGTAAGGGTGACATTTTTGTAAGCAAAACCCACCAAATTTGTTTATTCCTATGTTGAGTCAATTGATAGCCCACTCACTTAATAGTTGGTCAAATGAAGTAGAGTCTAATACGAAAATCGATGTAATCGACGAAATATACGCGATAACGCCAAGATGACATGCAAATGATGCAAAATGCGAAAATCGATAATTATGAAAAAGCCCTTGACTCTACCCAACCGAGTCAAATCGATTCCAACTCACCTATCCAAGGCTCAAGGCCTAACTAACTCAGTCCATTGAGACTAATGGACACTAATTATCATATTTAATGACTAAGCATAATCAATTAAGCTAAATCACCATTAATTAGCACTAATTACGTTAAATTGGGTCGGGGTGTAACACATGGGTATATTGGCTGGGGTGGGGTGGGTGAGTGTAGAGAGAAATTGAGTGAGGTATGAAACTATGAATGATATCCATTTTGGTAATTTCACACATGGGTATATTGCTCTTAAAATAAAGAGATGTTTTCAAAGAAGTTTGGAATGTGGCATTAGTAGCTCTCTATTTATTTACAATGATACTCATCTATGACGAAACAGACCTTCTATAAAAATACTAACAAAGCATAGAAGATTTGGTTTTACTTTCCATGGAATGACAATGGAGATCATCATAAATATAACTTAGCAGGAAGGAATGAAAATAGTTTCCAAAACATTCGAATATTGTAAGAACCCCAAATTAAAAAACTGGAAACCATAGGCTGTCTATCTCTAAAAAAAGGATATATTTAGAAACTCAGATTTTTCTATTTGTCTCCCACCTTCACCAATTTGTAGGACTGAACCAACTAGATACCATTATCATGTTCTATACTGTTGGAAGTAGGTGGGCCTCGTGGATAGGTTTTCAAAACTTTTGACCTACTTGACTCAGGGATCAAGTGCCCATAAGGCCATAAACCACATTCATGATTTAATCCCTCAATCTCATCAATCATGTACAGCAATCCCTCAATCTCATCAATCATGTACAACAATAAACTCTATCTTGAAGATAGAAACCAGTAACAAACAAGCAACCAAAAATCCACAACTTTCAATGAAATAGGTTATACCTTGGGAGCTTGGTTGTGCTCTAATGGAAAAGACTTGCATGATGAAGAAACTCTTTCTTCGTAAACAACTTAGGATCTCAAGACCTCTTAGTCTTTTACGCTATATCCCATATCAGATCTCTTATCTAGAGGAGATGGGTGGGATCTCCTAAAGAAAAAAACTAGAAGCTCTAAAGGAACTAGACGAGAACTAGAAGAGAAAAGAGAGAGAAATCCATGAAACACTTGCACTTAAGAGGACTGGGCGTGCACGCCAATGTATGGACGTCCCAACCCCTTTGCTCCCCTTTTATAGCTTTGCAAACATCCTCTTTTACTACTTGAAATAGAAGTCTCACTTCCACAACAATTAGTAATCTTCTCGTTTCTAATTATTATAGAAGTTTCACTTTCACAACAATTAGTAACTTACTATTACCATTATTAGAAGTCTCACTTCAAATAGAAATAGTAACTTTCTAATTCCTTCATTTCAGAGTTCTAGTAGGATTAGTATTTTTCTAATAACTTGGGCTAGCGTGGGGACCACTAGGGATTCCATAGAAAGCTGGCTCCAATTGGGACACTGTCGCGACCCCGGACCGGGCTCGGGGACCAGGTCCGGGATCGGGACTGATTGAGTGAAGCCAATAATTAAAATATGTTTATAATCAAGCTTACACGGGTCAACAAAAGAACACACACTACCCGTGCACGTGATTTCCCACAGGTGTCCGCGGTGAGGATATTCCAACACACATAGTCATATAGTATAATTGCGGAAGCGTATGGTAAATCATGCATGTATTTCATTTCCCAAAATATCAAGGCTGATTACATTTGAATATGAGTATCAGAATGAGCAATGTCCTAAAGCATAACCCAAAAGTACATAATCAAGTTTAATCAGAAGATCAGTTAATTACAATTCCCAAAAATAGAGGCCAATAAAGGCCAATATAAACAAAACAATAACCACCAGAAAACTATCCAAACAATCCCCCAAAATGTTTCGCAACTCGACAGCCCGATGTTTACATAACATCGTCAGCACGCCACTCAACTAGCGGCTGCGGTTCTCCGAACGCCTCCTCTGGCTCCTCCTCGGGATAACCGACAACGGGACCTGAGTACCAAAGCAAAGGGTCAGACGCGACGGTCTAGCAGGTAGATGAAAAGATATGAACATTTAATAATAAAGACCTTTACCTTGGAAAACATGTAAACCTGTTTAAACAATGGGTTTCAAAAGTAAATGAATCATTTCATTGAAAACACACATGCAGTGATAAAACATGTAAGGTAACCAAGGAAGTCGGGAAACAATCAAGATGGCATCCACAAGAAGCTAAATCCTCTATCACCGAAGTGACGTGAGTATCGGGTGTTGACATCGGTCACCAAAGTGAGGAGGTGCAACCAAGTTACATATACATATACATATACAATAATACGGGACGGGACCGCGGTAGCAAACCGGGTATCGGGAATCACGGTAGCGAACCGGATATCGGGAACCACGGGAGCGAGCCGGGTATCGGGACGGGACCACGGTTAATAAACCGGGTATCGGGATCCAAGCTGCAGCTGGTGGGACGGGAAGGGATCTCCAAGTCGGTAGATCAGACCGACAAGGTCATCCAAGCTTAGTGGTGCCGACTCATAGGAAAAATCACATAAATCGAGACGAGTATAAAGCAAATCCAGTGCAAGGCTATAAGCGGGCAAGACGGGGTGCTCAAGGCACAATCATCATTTCAGTATCGGGTCATGCGCATCGGGGCTAGCACAAGGCTACAATTACAATTCCGTGCTTTCGGGGTTCATAAATCATAACTCATAAATTTCGAATATAAAAGAGTGATATAAGCTTTCGAAATATCGGGATGAGTATCAAGCTTCGAAATCGACTCAAGTGCATAGGGATCCCGAATGTCTATTTGATAAAACTTGGTACTCTTTGGGTTTGAGGGCATTCCGGCTCCTTATACACTTGAAGGTTTCCAAACTTCCATGAAATGCTTGTGATAATGGTTTCGTTCTCATCCGGGCTCCATACATCACCCTAAAGTTCTCTTGACACAACAAGGCTCCCAAAGGACCTTTCACAAACCATGAAAATGTTTCACTATAGCTCCAAACACATCCCTTGTGCAACAGCAACCATCGCTCGAGCGGACAATACAGTTCGCTCGAGCGGATGAGCCTCTGGAATGGTTTCTGGGAGGGTTCGCTCGAGCGGACTTGCCCAGTTCAGGATGGCACGAGCGAACGATTTGTGCGCTCGACCCGACCACTCACTGGATGGCTGCTGGGGAAGTTCGCTCGAGCGGACACTGGGTTCGCACGAGCGAACAGCTCTCTGGAATGGCATGAACCCTTTCCTGGGCAGTTCGCTCGAGCGAAGTGTCAAGTTCGCTCGAGCGAACTGTCCAGAACTGAGTTCGGGACGGTTCTGCTCTTCCATTCTTCCCTTCTCTCAAAGCCCATTTTGAGCCTCTTTTCCACAACATAATGGGAGGCCTTCAACTCCCTTCAATCACTACTCAACCATCATCCAATCCCTCCATTTTACATTCATACAATCACTAAGAGAAGGAAACATCCATTATCACAAAATTTCACTTAGGCATTGTATACAAGATGAACTCAAAACTACAATCCATGATTTAAAGACAATAGATGAAACCAAAAGCTAGAAATCATGTTTCAAGACAATAAAGAGGCTTACCAACCTCATTCAAAGCATTTAACATCATTGAATGCAATTAAAACAAAGCATTAATGAAGTAATGATTCAAACACATTTGTCATAAAAATCATTGAAAGCTAAACTATCCATTCAATCCACTTGCCTCAAGGTTCTCTATGCAAGAAATCAAGCTATCAATCTCTTCCTCCAAGCCAAGAATGCTATCTACACAAAACCCCCAAATCCAAACCCTAAAATGTGTCAAATCATGAAACAAGAAGAGATAACTCTCAACAAAGAAGATAGAGCTCTCCTAAGACTAGGAGAACAAGAATCTAAGAGATTAGGGAGGAAGCTTACTAGTAGGTCCTTCAATGGATAAGGTGAGCTCAATGAGGGTCTTGAGTTGAGTAGATCCTTCCACAAATGGTATTAAAGAGAAGCTTGCAAGGATGGGAAGAGGGTTGTGATCTCCATTAGTGCCCTAGGTGCAAGCTTGGTGGAGATTTGGTGGTGAAGAAGCAAGGAGAAGAAGAAGAGAAAATGAAACCCTAGGTCTCTTGTGCTCTAGTGCTGGAAAAAGGAAATGGAAGAGGAGGGTTCTTCTTATATACAAGTGGGTGTGGGTCCCATCTCTAGGAAATCTTTGGAGGTTGAAAGCACTAATCTCGGGACCTCGGACGAAATCGACGAAGAAGAGAAAAGTGATCACCGAAATATCTAGTTTCCAAAAAGTATATGTTTCGCGGGTTTTGGGGATATCAAGTTTTGGGTACAGATTTCATGTATAATGACTGTTTTGCCCTCAATGCAAGAAAATCGGGTTTTCGGGGTTCCGAACGAGTATGGGATCAACATAAAAGCTATAGGGTTAACAAGACGAGTAAAACGGAATATAAATGCAATTCACTGGAATACGAACAATCCCCCACACAATAGTAAAGCCATCCAAAAAGGGAACCCCCAAAGGGTCCCACCAACACAAAGCACTAAAACTCTCCCAAAACCATAAAAGAGCTATTCTAGTCCAAGCTTAGACAAAAATCACTAATCGAGCTTAGCATTAATACGCAACATAATTAGCACTAATCGAGGTCACTCGGGTCGGGGTCTTACAGACACCGCGACCCCACATCTCATGTGCAATCGGGACCCACAGTTAATTGCAAATAACACCACTATATAAATGCAATTGCACTCCAGTCTTAGGAATAAATTACAAAGAAGACCCTAAACTTCCCATTTACCACAAGTGGGCCCCTTTATCAATATCCATGGATCAATTGGATAAAAATTGTTCCTTCCAATCTTAGATCCACATCTTATTATCCTTGAGCCCCAATTAATCACAGTGATCATCAGTACCATCCAATTAACTCTTAATCGAGATGGGTGTGCACTTACTAATGACAAATCCATTAATTGACACAAGGGGATAATATAGATAGATTTCATCCTGACCATTCAATGTTTCCATAGTTCTACTATCATGTACCCAAGACACCGAGGTATTGACCTACAGTTGGCCTCACTCATTGGTGACTTAAAGCAAATGAATAGATAGAAACTTGAGTTCATTAATGTCTCAGGATTGAGAGCCTATTGCTAGGGAATTATGAGAACAGACTTTAAAATCAAGACAGTATTCCATAAGGTGCTTCTCATGGTCTTTCAATACATTCAATGTACCAGCACCATAATCTAGAATCTTACATTCTGATGATCAAGACAATTCACACTATCTCATAGTGATTAAAGTGCTGTAACCTTATCAGATGAGACACTGATGCCCAATCTCATAACTGGTTGTGAAGATATTTAAGTATAAGATTTGTGACACATTTTTCCCATGTGTGGATCTCATCTATACACATATATCACATCTATTATACTAATGGGAGCCAGTTCATCTCATGAACCATCATGTCATATGTATTGGTTATATGCATTAAGTAATAAAACACCATTCATTTCATGAAATGAAAGCATCATTTTATTGATAAATAAAGAAATTAGTCAATATATTACATCATCTGATGAATTGAGTCCATACAATCTAACAATCTCCCACTTGGGCTCAATGCTAGTCAGGGTTGCATCTTATGCCCATCCTGTCTACATGCTGCTTAAAGACTTTAGTAGTCAAAGGCTTAGTAAATGGATCTATGAGATTGTCCGAAGAGGCTATCTTGGTGATAGCAGTATCACCTCTCTGCACAATCTTTCTGACCAAATGATACTTCTTCTGTACATGCTTTTGGTTTTTATGGCTCATGGGCTCCTTGGACTGAGCGACTGCCCCACTGTTGTCATAGTAAACTGTGAGGGGCTATCGCGCCAAAGGTACCACCCCAAGTTCCGTAAGGAATCTCTTAAGCCATGTTACTGCCTTAGCTGCTTCATAAGCCATTATATATTCAGCCTCCGAGGTGGAATCAGTGGTACATTCTTGTTTAATACTCCTCCAGTTGATAGTTCCACCCCCAAGCATAAAACATACCCAGAGGTTGATTTCCTGGAATCCTTATCTAACATAAAGTCAAAATCTGTGTATCCGACTGGAATTAGCTCATCACTGCCATAAATCAACATGTAATCTCTAGTCCTTCTCAAGTATCTGAGAATACACTTTACAGCAGTGTAAGACCCCGACCCGAGTGACTTGATTAGTGCTAATTATGTTGCGTATTAGTGCTAAGCTCGATTAGTGATTTTTGACTAAGCTTGGACTAGAATAGCTCTTATTTGGTTTTGGGAGAGTTTTAGTGCTTTGTGTTGGTGGGACCCTTTGGGGGTTCCCTTTTTGGTTGGCTTTACTATTGAGTGGGGGGATTATTCGTATTCCGGTGATTTGCATTTCTATCCCGTTTTACTCGTCTTGTTAATCCCTACAACTTTCATGTTGATCCCGAACCCGTCCGGAACCCTGAAACCCGATCTTCTTGCTTTGAGGGCAAAACAGTCTTTTTACATGAAATCTGTGCCCAACACTCGATATCCTCGAAACCCGCGAAACACGTACTTTTCCGAAACTAGATATTTCGGTGATCACTTTTCTCTTCTTCGTCGGTTTCATTCGAGATCCCGAAATTAACGATTTCAGCCCAAAGAGCTTTCCTAGTAGTGGAGCCCACACCCATTGCTTTATAAAGAGAACACTCTTCTTCCATTTCCCCTTTCCAGCACAAGTATATGAGAACAGCCTAGGGTTTTCTTTCTCTCTTCTTTTCTTCTTCTCTGCTTCCTCACCACCAAAACCCTACCAAATCTCACACCAATCAAGAGATGAACCTCACCCTCTTCTTCCCCATTACTAGAGCTATTCATTGATACCATTTGTGGAAGGATCTACTCAACTCAAGACCCTCATTGAGCTCACCTTGTCCATTTGAAGAGCTTCCAAGTGAGTTTTCCCTCCTATTCTTTTAGATTTATAATCTCTTAGCCATAGAGAAGCTCTATTTCTATTATTGTGAGTTCTTCTTCTTGTTCCTTGGTTTGACCCATTTTAGGGTTTGTTTTTGGGGGTTTTTGTTGTAGCTTGGTACTTAGCTTGGAAGAGTGGATTAGAGCTTGGATTTCTTGTTTAGAGACCTTGAGGCAAGTGGATGTTTAGTTTTAAAAGTGATTTCCATGATCAAGTGTTTGTATTTATTGTATCATTTATAATGAGCTTTTACTTGCATTCATGATGCTATTAAATGCTTTTGAAAAGAGTTGGTAAGCATCCTTATTGTCTTGAAACATGATTTCTAGCTTTTGGTTTCATCTATTGTCTTTAAATCATGGATTGTAGTTTTGGTTCATCTTTTGTACAATGCCTAAGTGAATCCTTTTGATGATGGTTGTCTTCTTCTCTTGGAGATTGTATGGATGTCAAATGGGGAATGAAAGGAATGGGTTTGGGAAAAGGGAAAACATGAATCTGAACCCAGGGAAGAAATTTCCGTGACTGGCGGTCAGCTCCGCGGTCAGCCAGCGGCTAACCGCCATGTCCATCGACGGCTAACCGCCATCCAACCGCTTAGTTACGGTCACTTTTCCCGAGAGCTGAAATCTCGCGGTCAGCTCCGCGGTCAGATAGCGGCTAGCCGCCTAATACATCTACGGCTAACCGCCAGCCAACCGAAATGTAGCGGTTACAATTCCAGAGAGCTGCAATTCCACGGTCAGCCTCACGGTCAGCCAGCGGTTAACCGCCGGATCCACTGGCGGCTAACCGCCATCTGACCGCAAGGTGACCGAAATTCCCTGAATTTTTATGAATAAAGAAGGATTGAAGGGAGCTTTCACCCCATTGCTTGTGAACCTTTCTGAGAGCAATGGGCACCACTCACCTGGGATTGTGTTCGAAGCATAGGTGAAGTGTTTATTGGTAGTACATTAGAGAGAAAAACTACATCATCGAGATTCATTTAAGTATTAAGGCTACTATAGTGTATAAGGAACCCGGAATGTCTCCCAAATTCAAAGAGTACCAAGCTTCCTTTTTATACAGACATACGGGATCCCTATTCACTTGGATTAGTTCTAACCCGACATTGTCTTGGCTTTTCAAAAGGGTACCTTACCTTGTCATTCTCGAAATTGATGATTTGGGATCTATCATCCCGAAAACTTTGGAAGTATACTTGTACTGTTTTGCTAGCTTTGATATACATGCCAGACCTGATATGATAGCTGTGCCCTGAGCACCCATGTCCTGCCTGAATATAGTCTTGTACTTGATTTAGTTTACACATGTCTTGATTTCCATGTTTTGACCTATGAGTCGGCACCACTAAGCTTGGATACCTTGTTAGTCTGATCTACTGACGAGGTGATCCCCCTCTTGTCCCGCCAACTGCAGTTTGGATCTTGCTACCCGGTTATTTAACCGTGGTCTTGTCCTGATACTGCAGATTGCTACTGTGGTTCCTGATGCCCGGCTCGCTACCGTGGTCATGTCTAGTATATAGTATATATGTATATGTATTTCGTTGTACCTCCTCACTTCGGTGACTGAGGTCAACGCCTTGACTTGCTTGCTCTATCACTTCGGTGATAGAGGATTTAGCTTTGTGTGGTTGCCATCTTGCTAGTTTCCTGATTTCCTTGGTTACCTTAACTTGTTCTACCTTGCATATATGTTTTTAACTAAATGATGCATTTACTCATGAAAATATTATTTAGACAGGTTTAACTGTTTCCAAGGTAAATGTTTTAGCATTAAATGTTTTTACTTTATCCACCTGCCAGACCGTCGTGTCTGACTCTTTGCTTTGGTACTCAGGTCCCGTTGTTGGTTTCCCCGAGGAGGAGCCAGAGGAGGCGGTCGGAGAACCGCAGCCGCTAGTTGAGTGGCGTGCTGACGATGTTATGTAAACATCGGGCTGCAGAGTTGCGAAACATTTTGGGGAAATTGTTTGGATAGTTTTCTGGTGGTTATTGTTTTGTATATTGGCCTTTGTTGGCCTCTATTTTTGGGAATTGTAATTTACTGATCTTCTGATTAAACTTGAATATGTACTCTTGGGTTATGCTTTAGGACATTGCTCATTCTGATACTCATATTCAAATGTAATCAGCCTTGATATTTTGTGAAATGAAATACATGCATGATTTACCATACGCTTCCGCAATTATACTATATGACTATGTGTGTTGGAATATCCTCACCGCGGACACCTGTGGGAAATCACGTGCAAGGGCAAGGAGCGTTCTTTTGTAACCCGTGTACGCTTGATCATTAACATATCTTAATTATGGTCATCATTCCATATGATCACATCATTGGCTTCATCACAAACAATCCCGATCCCGGATTTGGTTCCCCGAACCCGGTCCGGGATCGCGACAGAACTGGTATCAGAGCGAGACGTGTTTCAGGCAATTAAAAGAAACTAGAAATCCTAAGGACGTGGCGAGGATTCGTTAGATCTTTCGTTAGCTAGAATCGCGTGAGCAATGTGTGACCCTATTCTTGATTATTTTGTGCTAACAACTTGTTTTGCAGCATCATGCCACCACGTAAACGCCCGGTAAACGGAAACCCCACAGCGAGTAACAGTGATTATACAGGACCAGTCGAAAACACAAGACCAGTGGGAGAAGATAGAACTGAAAACCCAATTCCAAATCAGTTTCAGCAGATGATGCAAGCCATGCTTGACCAGCAGCGTCAGGCTAATGAGAACCAAACCAGATTACAAGAACAAATGCTAGAGAAAGATGAGGACCATGCTAGGGAGTTAGCAGAAATGCAGAGACAGTTGCTGGAGGTACTACAGAGGAGACCCGAACCAGTTCAACCTCAACCTGCTATCGTCATTAATCAGAGGGAACATGACCCCAATGCACTGTTTGAGAAGTTCAGAAAGAGAGGCCCGAAAGAGTTTATGGGGACAGAGGACCCCTTGACTGCAGACGACTGGCTAGAGCATATAGAAAATATATTCGAGGTTTTCAGATGTAGTGGGGGTGAGAAGGTACAGCTTGCATCATCACTCTTCACCAGCTTAGCAGATAATTGGTGGAAGACGGTGAGGGAGGAATACCGAACTATGGCAAATGCAGTAGCTTGGGCGAACTTTAAGACTCAATTCAGAGACAAATACGTGCCTGCCCATGTCAAGAGACAGAAGGCAGCAGAGTTCCAGCAGCTTGTCCAAGGGAGTATGACCGTCTTAGAGTACCTCACCAAATTCGAGAGGTAGTCAAGATACGCTCCGGAATTGGTAGACACGGTGGAAAAGAAGATTGCCAAGTTCCTGGAAGGACTTCATCCTATCATTGAGAGGGATGCCACCGGTGTAGTACCACCTCTTACCTTCGAGGAAGCGGTCAAGAGAGCTTACAAGTTCGAGAACTTCCACCACAAGATCGTTAAGGTCCAAGGCAAGGGACAAGGACAGCCTCAACAGCAGTACAACCATCAGAGAAACCAGCAGCACAAGAGACAGAGACAAGATCAGAATGTGCAACTAGTTTGCATTCATTGTGGAAAGAACCACGATAGTGCCCAGTGTCGTACGGTCTCCGGAGCATGCTACAGATGTGGTTCCATGACCCATCAAATGAGGGATTGTCCGAGGCAGAATAGGCAGAATCAGCAGCAAGGAGCACCGCGTCAGGCACCGCCACAGAATGCACTAGTGGTGCAGAATCAGGCAAGGCCACTTCAGCAACAGGCTCCACCGCAGCAGTATAGGCCCCAGCAGCAGCAGCTGGCCCGTCAACAAGGACAGCAGCATATTCAGCGCCCACCGCAACAGAATAGAAATGCCCCTCAAGGCAGACAACCACAGGCACCGATAAGGCCACAACAGCGAGGACAAGTGTATGCGGTCAATAGAGCTGATGCAGAGGCAGCAGGCAATGTTGTGGAAGGTACACTTCTTGTCAGTGGGATTGAAGCTAGAATATTATTTGACCCTGGGTCTACGCATTCATTCATATCCCATGCATTTTCTAGATTGATTGATGTGCATGGTAGAGATCTTGAGTACATTTTGACTGTGGCAACCCCGGTAGGAAAACAAGTTGTGTGTACTAGCTATTACCCTAGTTGTACAGTCCGGATAGGAGAAGTTGTGTTACCCGCAGATCTTATTCTGTTGGAGATGAAGGATTTTGATGTCATCCTAGGGATGGATTGGCTGGCAGGGTACCATGCCACAATGGATTGTTTCCATAAAACCCTCACATTCAAGTTGGATGAGACACCAGTAGGGGTGTTATTCCAGGGAGAGAGGAGAAATCCTCGTGCGGGGTTTGTCTCAGCGCTGAAGGCCGATAGACTTTTGAGAAGTGGATGTGAAGCCTATTTGGCGTTTATCACGGAGGATAAACGGTCCCAAGGGGTGGAGGAGATCCCTATTGTTTGGGAGTTCCCGGATGTATTTCCGGAGGAGATTCCGGGATTACCACCCATGAGAGAAATTGACTTCACCATTGAGTTGTTACCAGGGACCGCTCCGATATCTATTGCACCATATAGAATGGCTCCGGCGGAATTGGGAGAGTTGAAGATTCAATTGCAAGAGTTGTTGGATAAAGGTTTTGTGAGACCTAGTATCTCACCGTGGGGAGCTCCAGTTTTGTTCGTGAAGAAGAAGGATGGTTCGATGAGAATGTGTATTGATTACCGGAGATTGAACCAAGTGACCATCAAGAACAAATATCCATTGCCAAGGATAGATGAACTGTTTGATAAGTTACAAGGTGCCTCGTACTTTTCGAAGATTGATTTGAGATCCGGTTACCATCAGCTGAGAGTCAGAGAATCAGATGTGTTGAAAACAGCTTTCCGGACAAGATATGGCCACTATGAGTTCCTGGTGATGCCATTTGGGTTGACTAATGCACCAGCAGTGTTCATGGCTTTGATGAACAAGATCTTTGCTCAGTACCTAGATCAGTTTGTAGTGGTGTTCATAGACGATATTCTGGTGTACTCCAAGACCAGAGAAGAGCATGAGGAGCATCTGAGGATAGTATTGCAGATTTTGAGGGAGAGTCAACTGTATGCGAAGCTCAACAAGTGTGAATTTTGGCTAGAGCAAGTCGCATTTTTGGGACACATAATCTCCAAGGAAGGTTTGTCAGTAGACCCGTCTAAGATTGAGGCAGTAGTGAAGTGGGAAAGACCGAAGAATGTGTCAGAAATTAGGAGTTTTCTTGGGTTGGCAGGATATTACAGGAGGTTTGTGCAAGGGTTTTCGTCGATTGCAGCACCGTTGACGAAGTTAACAAGGAAGAATGTGCCGTATGTGTGGACAGATCAATGTGAGGCCAGTTTCCAAGAACTAAAGAGGAGATTAACTACCGCACCAGTCCTTACCTTGCCTTCCGGAAGCGGCGGTTTCACCATCTTTACCGATGCTTCGAACATTGGACTTGGTTGTGTGTTGATGCAAGAAGGAAAAGTTGTAGCATATGGGTCCCGGCAGTTGAAAGATCACGAGAAGAATTATGCGACCCATGACCTTGAGTTGGCAGCGGTCGTCTTTGCATTGAAGATGTGGAGACATTACCTCTATGGAGAGAAATTTGAGGTTCATTCGGATCACCGTAGCCTACAGTACCTATTTTCTCAGAAGGAGCTGAACATGAGGCAGAGGAGGTGGATGGAGTATATCAAAGACTATGATTTCCCAATCAAGTATCACCCGGGTAAAGCGAATGCCGTTGCCGATGCTTTGAGTAGGAAGTCAGTGGGCATAGCAAATTTGAGTGGTACTTGTATTTTTGATCAGTTTGAGGAGTTGAAGATAGACCTCCAGCCACTAAGGAAGGGTGCCATAATTGCCAATATGTCAGTGTCAGAGCCTTCGTTCATCCGGAAGATTAAGGACAGTCAGTTGCAAGATCCAGAGTTAGCCAAGATTGTAGATCACATAGCAGAACGTCCTGATTTTCGTTTTGTTGAGGGAGTTCTTTACTACCGTGATCGGTTGTGTGTGCCTAACATAGAAGATTTGAAGAATGACATCATGGCAGAAGCTCACAGTGCAAAGTACTCCATGCATCCAGGCAGCACAAAGATGTATCAGAATTTGAAGGGTAGATTTTGGTGGAACAATATGAAGAGGGAGATCGCAGCGTTTGTATCTCGTTGCATGACTTGTCAGTTGATAAAAGCAGAACATCAGAAGCCTCCAGGTTTGTTGCAGCCATTAGAGATTCCGGAGTGGAAGTGGGAGCACATTACCATGGACTTTATTTCGGGACTACCGAAGACTAGTAGAGGCAATGATGCGATATGGGTGATTGTGGACAGACTCACCAAGTCAGCCCATTTTATTCCCATGAGGACAGGGAAGAAGATGCACATGTTACCCCTGGCAGGGTTGTTCGTTAATGAGATTGTCAGTAGACATGGACAGCCAGTTTCCATCACTTCAGACAGAGACAGCAGATTCGTCTCGAGATTTTGGAAGACCCTACATGAGTCTATGGGTACGAAGTTGCAGTTTAGTACAGCTTATCACCCTCAGACAGATGGTCAATCAGAGAGGACAATTCAGACACTTGAAGACATGCTACGTGCTTGCGTGTTGGACTTCAAGACTCAGTGGGATGAAACGCTACCGTTGTGTGAGTTTGCTTACAACAACAGCTACCATTCTAGCATTGGGATGGCGCCTTTTGAGGCTTTGTACGGTAGAAGGTGTAGGACGCCTATTTGTTGGGAAGAAGTTGGCACTCGCAGTTTCCATGGACCGTCCATAGTGAGTGAGACTACGGACAAAGTGAGACAGATCCAAGAATGTTTGAAAGTAGCCCGGAGTAGACAAAAGAGCTATGCAGATTCTCATCGCAGGGATCTACAGTTCAAGGAAGGAGATAAGGTTTTCTTGAAGGTGTCACCGACCAGAGGAACTTTGAGATTTGGGCAGAAAGGCAAGTTATCACGGAGATACATTGGACCGTATGATATAATGAGCAAGATCGGTGATGTGGCTTATAGATTAGCCTTACCACCTGAGCTATCCGGTGTACACAATGTCTTCCATGTGTCGATGTTGAAGAAGTACGTTCCTGACCCTTCACATGTACTCCAGCATGAGCCGCTAGAGATCAGAGAAGATGCCACTTATGTTGAGAAGCCCATTCAGATCATAGACTTGAAGGAACAGGAGTTGAGGAACCGGACTATTCAGTGGGTAAAGGTACTTTGGGAGAATCATGGGCCGGATGAGGCAACGTGGGAATTGCGAGATCAAGTGCAGAAGAAGTATCCGCATCTCCTACCCGAGGTGAGTTTTATATTTCATTTGGAGGCCAAATGCCCTAAGGGGTGGAGGATGTAAGACCCCGACCCGAGTGACTCGATTAGTGCTAATTATGTTGCGTATTAGTGCTAAGCTCGATTAGTAATTTTTGACTAAGCTTGGACTAGAATAGCTCTTATTTGGTTTTGGGAGAGTTTTAGTGCTTTGTGTTAGTGGGACCCTTTGGGGGTTCCCTTTTTGGTTGGCTTTACTATTGAGTGGGGGGATTATTCGTATTCCAGTGATTTGCATTTCTATCCCGTTTTACTCGTCTTGTTAATCCCTACAACTTTCATGTTGATCCCGAACCCGTCCGGAACCCCGAAACCCGATCTTTTTGCTTTGAGGGCAAAACAGTCTTTTTACATGAAATCTGTGCCCAACACTCGATATCCTCGAAACCCGCGAAACACGTACTTTTCCGAAACTAGATATTTCGGTGATCACTTTTCTCTTCTTCGTCGGTTTCATTCGAGATCCCGAAATTAACGATTTCAGCCCAAAGAGCTTTCCTAGTAGTGGAGCCCACACCCATTGCTTTATAAAGAGAACACTCTTCTTCCATTTCCCCTTTCCAGCACAAGCATATGAGAACAGCCTAGGGTTTTCTTTCTCTCTTCTTTTCTTCTTCTTTGCTTCCTCACCACCAAAACCCTACCAAATCTCACACCAATCAAGAGATGAACCTCACCCTCTTCTTCCTCATTACTAGAGCTATTCATTGATACCATTTGTGGAAGGATCTACTCAACTCAAGACCCTCATTGAGCTCACCTTGTCCATTTGAAGAGCTTCCAAGTGAGTTTTCCCTCCTATTCTTTTAGATTTATAATCTCTTAGCCATAGAGGAGCTCTATTTCTATTATTGTGAGTTCTTCTTCTTGTTCTTTGGTTTGACCCATTTTAGGGTTTGTTTTTGGGGGTTTTTGTTGTAGCTTGGTACTTAGCTTAGAAGAGTGGATTAGAGCTTGGATTTCTTGTTTAGAGACCTTGAGGCAAGTGGATGTTTAGTTTTAAAAGTGATTTCCATGATCAAGTGTTTGTATTTATTGTATCATTTATGATGAGCTTTTACTTGCATTCATGATGCTATTAAATGCTTTTGAAAAGAGTTGGTAAGCATCCTTATTGTCTTGAAACATGATTTCTAGCTTTTGGTTTCATCTATTGTCTTTAAATCATGGATTGTAGTTTTGGTTCATCTTTTGTACAATGCCTAAGTGAATCCTTTTGATGATGGTTGTCTTCTTCTCTTGGAGATTGTATGGATGTCAAATGGGGAATGAAAGGAATGGGTTTGGGAAAAGGGAAAACATGAATCTGAACCCAGGGAAGAAATTCCCGTGACTGGCGGTCAGCTCCGCGGTCAGCCAGCGGCTAACCGCCGTGTCCATCGACGGCTAACCGCCATCCAACCGCTTAGTTACGGTCACTTTTCCCGAGAGCTGAAATCTCGCGGTCAGCTCCGCGGTCAGATAGCGGCTAGCCGCCTAATACATCTACGGCTAACCGCCAGCCAACCGAAATGTAGCGGTTACAATTCCAGAGAGCTGCAATTCCACGGTCAGCCTCACGGTCAGCCAGCGGTTAACCGCCGGATCCACTGGCGGCTAACCGCCATCTGACCGCAAGGTGACCGAAATTCCCTGAATTTTTATGAATAAAGAAGGATTGAAGGGAGCTTTCACCCCATTGCTTGTGAACCTTTCTGAGAGCAATGGGCACCACTCACCTGGGATTGTGTTCGAAGCATAGGTGAAGTGTTTATTGGTAGTACATTAGAGAGAGAAACTACATCATCGAGATTCATTTAAGTATTGAGGCTACTATAGTGTATAAGGAACCCGGAATGTCTCCCAAATTCAAAGAGTACCAAGCTTCCTTTTTATACAGACATACGGGATCCCTATTCACTTGGATTAGTTCTAACCCGACATTGTCTTGGCTTTTCAAAAGGGTACCTTACCTTGTCATTCTCGAAATTGATGATTTGGGATCTATCATCCCGAAAACTTTGGAAGTATACTTGTACTGTTTTGCTAGCTTTGATATACATGCCAGACCTGATATGATAGCTGTGCCCTGAGCACCCATGTCCTGCCTGAATATAGTCTTGTACTTGATTTATTTTACACATGTCTTGATTTCCATGTTTTGACCTATGAGTCGGCACCACTAAGTTTGGATACCTTGTTAGTCTGATCTACTGACGAGGTGATCCCCTTCTTGTCCCGCCAACTGCAGTTTGGATCTTGCTACCCGGTTATTTAACCGTGGTCTTGTCCTGATACCGCAGATTGCTACTGTGGTTCCTGATGCCCGGCTCGCTACCGTGGTCATGTCTAATATATAGTATATATGTATATGTATTTCGTTGTACCTCCTCACTTCGGTGACTGAGGTCAACGCCTTGACTTGCTTGCTCTATCACTTCGGTGATAGAGGATTTAGCTTTATGTGGTTGCCATCTTGCTAGTTTCCTGATTTCCTTGGTTACCTTAACTTGTTCTACCTTGCATATATGTTTTTAACTAAATGATGCATTTACTCATGAAAATATTATTTAGACAGGTTTAACTATTTCCAAGGTAAATGTTTTAGCATTAAATGTTTTTACTTTTATCCACCTGCCAGACCGTCGTGTCTGACCCTTTGCTTTGGTACTCAGGTCCCGTTGTTGGTTTCCCCGAGGAGGAGCCAGAGGAGGCGGTCGGAGAACGGCAGCCGCTAGTTGAGTGGCGTGCTGACGATGTTATGTAAACATCGGGCTGCAGAGTTGCGAAACATTTTGGGGAAATTGTTTGGATAGTTTTCTGGTGGTTATTGTTTTGTATATTGGCCTTTATTGGCCTCTATTTTTGGGAATTGTAATTAACTGATCTTCTGATTAAACTTGAATATGTACTCTTGGATTATGCTTTAGGACATTGCTCATTCTGATACTCATATTCAAATGTAATCAGCCTTGATATTTTGTGAAATGAAATACATGCATGATTTACCATACGCTTCCGCAATTATACTATATGACTATGTGTGTTGGAATATCCTCACCGCGGACACCTGTGGGAAATCACGTGCACGGGCAAGGAGCGTTCTTTTGTAACCCGTGTACGCTTGATCATTAACATATCTTAATTATGGTCATCATTCCATATGATCACATCATTGGCTTCATCACAAACAGTCCCGATCCCGGATTTGGTTCCCCGAACCCGGTCCGGGGTCGCGACAAGCAGTCCAATGGTCAGGTCATGGATTAGACTGATATCTGCTGACTAGGCCCACTGCATGACAGATATTTGGTCTAGTACATAGCATAACATACATGAGGCTACCAATAGCCGAAGCGTATGGTATCGACCTCATCTGCTCGTTTTCCTTTAGTGTTTTTGGGACACTGATCCTTGGAAAGGTGCACTCCATGCTTGAAAGGTGTAATACCCTTCTTAGAGTCTTGCATAGCAAACTGTACCAGCACCTTATCTATGTATGCAGCTTGGGATAAGCCAATCATCCTATTTTTTTGGTCTCGATGAAGTTTGATCCCTAAGATGTAGCTAGCTTCTCCTAAGTCCTTTATATCAAAAGTCTTGGCTAACCAAACTTTCACTATTGATAACATTCCTATGTCTTTTCCGAGGAGAAGAATGTCGTCAACATATAAAACCAGAAAAACTACCCTGTCACCTTCACTTTTCATGTACACAAATGACTCAACTGGATTTTGACAAAACCAAATGACTTGATTACATGATCAAAATGGATGTTCCAGATTCGGGATGTCTTCTTCAGTCCATAAATGGACTTCTACAGCTTGCAAACTCTTTGCTCTTGGTTTTTAGCTACAAAACCGTCTAGCTGCACCATATAGATGTCTTCCTTAAGATGGCTGTTCAGAAACACCATCTTCACATCCATTTGCCAAATCTCGTAATCAAGATGAGCCACAATGGATAAAAGTATCCGGATGGACTTGAGCATGGCTACCGGCAAGAATGTTTCCTCATAATCGATACCCTTTTTCTGAGTGTACCCTTTCGCTACAAGCCTGGCCTTAAAGGTCTCCACTTTTCCATCTGGTCCTCTTTTTCTTTTGTGGACCCACTTGCACCTAATATGTTTAATATTGGCAGACAAGTCCACAAGTGTCCAGACCTGATTGGAGTACATAGACTCCATCTCAGCTTTCATACCATCTTGCCAACGTCCCAAATCTATGTGATTGATTGCTTCATCATAATTACAGGGATCTTGTTCCGGTTCTTCCGGGACTGCCTCGTAAGACTCTCCCAAGAATGAGAATTTGTCAGGGGGTCTGACAATCCTCCCACTACGATGAGGCACGGTGTAACTACTGGGTCTGGTAAGGGCGGTTCTTCCTGAAGTTCTATCATACTTGGATTTGTAATTTTTTGCTCTTAAATCTTTTCCTAGTTCACATTTTCTAAATATTTCCGGTTAATCATATAATCTTCCTCTAGAAAAATAGCATTGGTGCTCAACAACACTTTCTGCTCTCTATGATTATAGAATAACCAACCTTTAGTTCATTTAGGATATCCTGCAAATGCGCACACTTCCGACTTCAATTCCAGCTTATCCGTCTTAACCTTTAGTTCGTGTGCCAAACAACCCCAAATGTGTAAATGTTGTAGACTAGGCTTTCGCCTGGACCACAACTCCCAGGGAGTCTTAGGTATAGACTTAGATGGTACGAGGTTTAGTATTTACATCACAGTATCTAAGGCGTATCCCCAAAAGGATATAGGTAATCCTGATAAACTCAGCATAGACCTGATCATATCTAAAAGAGTTCGGTTCCTTCTTTCTGGTACTCCATTCTGTTGAGGCATACCAAGAGCAGACAACTGGGATAAAATCCCATTTTCTGATAAGTATCCCATAAAATCAGCAGAGAGATATTCCCCTCCTCTATCTGATCGAAGAGTCTTGATACTCTTACCTAATTGCTTTTCCGCTTCTGCTTGAAACTCTTTAAACTTTTCAAAAGCCTCGGACTTGCGGTGCATAAGGTATATGTATCCATATCTTGAGTAATCATATGTGAAAGTGATGAAGTACTCATATCCTCCTATGGCTCTGACATTAATGGGTTCACACACATCAATATGCACTAATTCCAATAAATCTTTGGCCCTATTGCCCTTAGATGAAAACGGTCTTTTGGTCATTTTGCCTTCCAGATAGGACTCGCAGACAGGCATTAGTTCTACCACCAATGAAGGCAAGATACCATCTTTCACTAGCCTGTCAATCCTACTTAGGTTTATATGACTTTGCCTCAAGTGCCAAAGTTTTGTTGGATTAGATGAAGGTGACTTCCTCTTTAATGATGGTCTATTAATTGTTTCATTATCATGTATCTCATTCATCGTGGGTGTCAACAAATAAAGTCCATTGGTTACCTTGCCAGAACATATAAAAGTACCGTTCCTCTTTATGACAACTTCAGTACCAAAAGTAATAGAATAACTTTTATTCACTAAACTAGAAATTGAAATTAAATTCCGCAATAAAGACGGCACGTATAATGTTTTTGACAAAACCAATTTATTATCTGAAAAATATAAAATAATAACTCCCACTGAAACAGCCTCCGCCTTAGCATTAAATCCTAGGTTGACAATGATTTCTCCGTCACTAAGCCTCCTGGTTTCTCTGAACCCCTGCAATGTATTACATATGTGATTAGTTGCACCGGAGTCAACACACCAGGATTCTGAAGTACCAGTTGAAAAACTAGCTTCAGAAATAAGTGACTCAATAATACTTAAGATCTTCTTTTTAGACAGATAATCTAGACAATTCCCTTTCCAATGTCCTGTCATACAACAATGGAAACACTTACCTTCTGTCCCTGAACCCTTAGCCTTGGCCACACCACCGGTAGGACCATTCTCCACCTTAGGACCCTTCGGAACTGATTTCTTCTTGCCTTTTTGCCCTTTGCCTTTTGGCTTGGACTTGGTAACTGACTTTTCTATCATCAGGGCAATTGGCTTTTTCTACATAATCCCTTCAGTCACTACCAGCTGGCTAGATAGCTCAGCTAGAGTCAAATTCATCTTATTCATATTATAATTGACTTTGAAATTGTTGAATGACTCTGGTAGTGACTCAAGGATTATGTCAATTTGCGATTCTACATCAATCGCAGCCCCAAGTACATCTAACTCATTCAATGAGTCAATTTTCAACATGTGGTCCTGTACAGGTGTGCCTTCAGCCATCTTGGTGCTTATAAGCACCCTCATAGCAGCCTGCCTAGCAGGCCTGCCTGATGAGAATGCAAAATATCATATTTTCTCCCTTAATATTTAGTCCTTTTGTATCTATTTGATGTCCAATTGCACTCATTATTCTTATATTTTGATTTAGGATGCAAATGGAGGCATTAAGTGCAAAACGAAGCTAATTGGGCGATTCTGGACAGTTTGGACAGCGCTTCGTAATCTAGGCATAACTCTCTCATCCAAGCTCCAATTGCGATTATTCAAGATGCTATGGAACGCCAAGAAAAAGATCTACAACTTTCATGTTTTGAGTTTTGAGAAATACTGGCTGCATCAAGGTCTAATTCGGGCTTGAAGTTACTGCTCGTACCTAATGCTAAATGGATGAAAAATCAAGCAGAAGGGCATTATGGTAAA
Source organism: Umbellularia californica (assembly GCA_028538565.1). Taxonomy (NCBI): domain Eukaryota; kingdom Viridiplantae; phylum Streptophyta; class Magnoliopsida; order Laurales; family Lauraceae; genus Umbellularia; species Umbellularia californica. The sequence goes on from JAPQWN010000008.1 coordinate 46,399,890, forward strand.
TTTGAAGAAATCAGAGTTCGTCGAAACATATCCAATATTGGGCTTATATTATGCAGAACGAAAAATGATGCAACTTTAATTCTTGGGTCAAGTCCAACAGAAGCCCGAGTGAGAAGATATGGTCAAGGAGAAGATTTTGACTAAGTTAAAATCTAATCAATTTTTTATTATTATTTTCCATCTCCAATCCCACACCACTTCAAAATCTCTCCCATCTCACGGCTGCACTTTCCCCCTAATATCTCTCCAAAGATTCTTTCCATCTTTCCTCATCTAAACCAACCATCTCTCTTTCTTTATTTTCTCATACATCCACATCACCTAAATTCTCTCCTCTCTCTAACCTAACTCTCCACTATAAATAACCCATCCCATATCCAACGTAGAGTCACCTTCTCCTCTCTGACGAATTTCCTCTCTCTCTTTCTTCATTACTCTTCTTCTTTTCTTTCATTAATTTTGCAAGTCTTTTTATGGCCCTGCGTGGCTAATTTTTTATTGATCGAAGGAGACTGAAGCCTCGGAATAAATACTGTGAGATCTAATTTATTTTCATTGTTCAATTTATGCTTTGAATATGGGTTGTTCTTCTGTGCTTAATTTGTTACCATGATTATTTCGTTTAATTGCTAGGAGGCCTACTAGTTTATTTTTCGTTCTAATCTACTGCTAAATTAGAAATCAAATCCGTAATTGTTTGATCCCTCTAATTTGCGAAGCAACTGATTTTTATTAATTTACTGCGTCAGTAATTGATAGAAATTAGGAAGAACGCTTGGCTAAATTAAATGCAACCGCGTGTGCTTGTGTTATTTGGGTTCATCAATCTCTCTAATTTTAATGCTGTTGCTAAATTAAATCTATAGCGCTTGTCTTAGGTTGTTTAGTAATTAGGGTTAATTAAAGCGCGTGTTTTCTAATTAACTAATTAAGGAGGTAGGAATTTAATTCCAACGATGAATTTTCAAAGTGTTAATTGATTTCTTTTTGCATCGATGATCAGTTTTGAATTTCCAATGGTGGATGTTAACTTTGACCAATGCTTGCTCATTTGATTGAATTCGTTACTTTATTTCTCTTTATTTGCTTTTATTTATTTATTTATTTTTTTAGTATAATCAAAATCCCCCATCTTTGATCACATAGCATAAAATTTGGTTAAACACTCTCCATGGGAACGATCCTTACTCGCACTACTACATATATTTTTAGGAGTAAAGGTTTTATTATTTTTGGGTGCCTGCGACAGCACGACCACTACCCTATTCCGCAAACATCTCTTTTAAGTTTGATATAATATCATATACAGTCTTATAGGATTGATGTTGGTGTTGCAAAACACCAGACATGGATGCTTGTATGTAACATCTGGCCATCTCATCGTCTTTGGCCCATTTGGTGTAAAGTTCCTTTTCTTCCTATGATGCATCCGGCCTCGGCTCATCAATGAGGGGTTCGGTAATGACATATTTATATCCTGAAGTAGGCAGGATAATATCCAAGTTCCGTTTCCAATCTACATAGTTAGATCCCACAAACTTATTCTAGTTGAGGATGGTCGTAAGTGGATTGAAAGTATTCAAATTCATGCTTGAAATGCTGTAGCACATAACTATACATTCAATTAAAGAATATAAATGACATTAGGGTTTAATATTCTACCAAATTTATGTGGGAATCCTCATAACCACTAAATTCAGAATACATCGCAATCCCAATCCCTTGGGGTATGCCTCCTTGGGGAGTGCGAATACCTCCTGGATTGGTGTTGATCAAAGTTGGCCAAAATTAGGATTAAGACTAACTATCTATAATCCCCATCATTCATTATTATCTAGGTATCTCATACCAAATAATGTATGACTCCCGAGTAGCTTCGGTTTCTAAAATACATGAGGCAAATTCTTGGGGATACTACATCATTATTTTAGTTATGTGACCCACCAACTAGAATTGCATGACAACCGTTACGAGCAGCTCCTCCTTGGGGAGTGGGCCCTCGCCTCGTCTTACCAATACTATCCATAGGAGATCCATATCCAGTAACCAGATAAATAAAAGCCCTCCCTGGGGAACTGTCATTCTCAAGATAACTTTCCTTACAATGGACCTATGGTGGAAAACCATAGGGATTTCTAAATATAAATGCCCCGCTCCCACTTAATATTTTAGAATTGAGGATTTCCTTGTAGGTATATGGGCCTACATATATAGACATCAAATCATCTCATGATATGACCAATGATTGGTTCCAAGTCAAGTTATTTTAAGGAAAGTCCAGTTTCAAAGACTAGTGTTACCAATGGGTCCATCTCATGGGTCTACCAACACTAATTAGAACTCTTTCCAAAAATTAATTTGATTTGACCAATTTTGTACACTACTATGTTTGGATCAGATTTAAAAACTTCTAAAACAAGCATTCATCCACAAATAGAAAGTACTAAAATTAGAAACTAGTCATCTCTTCCACATGGCCCAAGCATAATAGACTTCTTGGACTTCTAGACTTTCCAAAACTTTGGGATTCCTCAAACTCTTTGGGCATCTCCAAAATGCTTTTGGTAATCTTCAAACTCTTTGATTAGTAGTCCAACTTTACTTTCCTTATTCATCTCGGATATCGCCAAAATTTACAAATTAAAAAAAAATTACATAAATTCTTATGCCTTGATAATGAGACTTACTTACATGGTAATCTATACATGGAAATAAAAGGGTTGTAGGGAAATTCATCATGCCTTACCCTTTCACGGGAAACCAAGGAAACTATGATGCCTTTTACAAGTTGCTCAAAATAACCATCAACCATATATAGAAAGTAAAAGACTAGTGAGCCACATGGAGAGGACAAGATCACCTATAAGTTAATATCTCATACAACCAAGCAACTCACAAAACCAGGCTACCAAACCATAGTGGAAAGATGGATGCCAAAAGAAAATTCGGATTAAAATTTAGAAAGTTTCCTGTTTGCAGTTGGCTAGCCGACCTGGCCAAGTTGGCTAGCCGACATGTCCAAGTCAGTTAGCTGACTTGACGAATACCCAGATTTTGGGTTTTTGAAAATCTTAGCCAACTGATCCCAAACTTTTTCCAATGATTCCAAATACCATCTAATGGCTTCCTACCATCCTTCCATCATAGTTAAACCCTTCTGTGATATTTAAAATATGGATCTACTACAAAAAGTAAGCAAACCTAATCAAAACTGATCCTTACATAACCCTAGGTCTATCCTCTTTGCATCTCATGCAAAGATTAAATCTAGATTGCTGATCTAACATGATTAGAGATGAGGTATGACTCTGATACCAATTGTTGGAAGTAGGTGGGTCTCGTGGATAGGTTTTCAAAACTTTTGACCCATTGACTCAGGGATCAAGTGCCCATAAGGCCATAAACCACATCCAGGATGTAATCCCTCAATCTCATCAATCATGTACAACAATAAACTCTATCTTGAAGATAGAAATCAGCAACAAACAACCAACCAAAAATCCACAACTTCCAATGAAATAGGTTATACCTTGGGAGCTCGGATGTGCTCTAATGGACAAGACTTGCATGATGAAGAAACTCTTTATTCGTAAGCAACTTAGGATCTCCAAGACCTCTTAGTCTTCCACGCTATATCCCGTATTAGATCTCTTATCTAGAGAAGATGGGTGGGATCTCCTAAAGAAAACAACTAGAAGCTCTAAAGGAACTAGACGAGAACTAGAAAAGAAAATAGAGAGAAATCCGTGAAACCCTTGCACTTAAGGGGACTGGGCGTGCATGCCAATGTATGGACGTCCCAACCCCTTTGCTCCCCTTTTATAGCTTTACAAACATCCTCTTTTACTACTTGAAATAGAAGTCTCACTTCCACACAAATTAGTAACCTTCTCCTTTCTAATTATTATAGTAGTTTCACTTCCACACAGGGTTTAAAATCGTGGTCGTTACCGTTACATAACGGCCGTTATGTAACGGTAATGGCCGATACCGTTACGTTATTTTACATATAACGGCCGCGATGTGTAACGGGGCCAAATATCGCTAAAATAACGGATCATAACGGCCGTTATTTTGAATATAATGGTCGTACCGTTGTAACGGCCGTTATATTCAAGATAACGACCGTTATAATGTCTGACGGGAGTGTTTTTTCTAAATCGAGTTTTCTTTCATTTTTTTCGTTACGTTTCTTCACAGAGAGCTTCTTAAGGCTTCCTAAGGCCTGCTATAACTTCTAAGGCATGGAAAAGCTTAGATCTAAGCTACTTTTGGGTGGATTTGTATGTGGGGAAAGCTAATCAAACTCAAGGGACCTCTTTGGTAGGCTTTTTTTTTTTTTTCTTTTTTTTTGGAGTTCTTTTCAAGATTCAACATCAAAATAACTTAGAGATGGTTTAGATGTGTTAGATCTATACTTTTGGAGTAAAAGAATTCAAGTTTTAACACTTGCTGTAATATTTTTTTATTTTTTCATTATTTAAATCCAAATTATTATTTTTTTTCAAGATTGTGTAAATGTGTAATACATGAACCAAAGGCTTTATATTGAGTTAGATATGATTTTCCTCGCTAATAATGATGATGATGATATCGAGCCAGGACGCCACTCGCTCTGGCATTAGGCACATGCACTAACTCTATTAGTATTTATTGCTTGCTTGTAGACTTTAAATGTTTAACACTATTAGTTTGCCAAAAATTATGATTGCATTATGTCAAATTTATGATATTTTACTATATATATCGATACAGCAATGATACAGGATGTTATAACTTGAGATGACCGTTATTTTTCTTTAAAGTGTGCACTAATGGAAAAAAAAACATTATTTTCTATCATTTTATAATATTCTGTATTTTTTGGATATTTTATCGGATTTTTTTTGCGTCAAATAAAAATTCGCTCCGCGATGGGCTGCGATGACCGCGAATCGCGATAACCGCGACGCGATGACCGCGAACCGCGATTTTGAACTATGCTTCCACAACAATTAGTAACTTACTATTACCATTATTAGAAGTCTCACTTCAAATAAAAATAGTAACTTTGTAATTCCTTCCTTTCAGAGTTCAAGTAGGATTAGTATCTTTCTAATAACTTGGGCTAGCGTGGGGACCACTAGGGATTCCATAGAAAGCTGGGTCCAATTGGGACACCGCGACCCCACATCTCATGTGCAATCCGGACCCACAGTTAATTGCAAATAACACCACTATATAAATGCAATTGCACTCCAGTCTTAGGAATAAATTACAAAGAAGATCCTAAACTTCCCATTTACCACAAGTGGGCCCCTTTATCAATATCCATGGACCAATTGGATAAAAATTGTCCCTTCCAATCTTAGATCCACATCTTATTATCCTTGAGCCCCAATTAATCACAGTGATCATCAGTACCATTCAATTAACTCTTAATCGAGATGGGTGTGCACTTACTAATGACAAATCTATTAATTGACACAAGGGGATAATATAGATAGATTTCATCCTGACCATTCAATGTTTCCATAGTTCTACTATCATGTACCCAAGACACCGAGGTGTTGACCTACAGTTGGCCTCACTCATTGGTGACTTAAAGCAAATGAATAGATAGAAACTTGAGTTCATTAATGTCTCAGGATTGAGAGCCTATTGCTAGGGAATTATGAGAGCAGACTTTAAAATCAAGACAGTATTCCATAAGGTGCTTCTCATGGTCTTTCAATACATTCAATGTACCAGCTCCATGATCTAGAATCTTACATTCTGATGATCGAGACAAATCACATTATCTCATAGTGATCAAAGTGCTGCAACCTTATCAGATGAGACTCTGATCACTGGTTGTGAAGATATTTAAGTATAAGATTTGTGACACATGTCTCCCGTATGTGGATCTCATCCATACACATATATCACATCTATTATACTAATGAGACCCGGTTCATCTCATGAACCATCATATTATATGTATTTGTTATATGCATTAAGTAATAAAACACCATTCTTCTCATGATAGGAAAGCATGATTTTATTGATAAATAAAGAAATTAATCAATTTATTACATCATCTGATGAATTAAGTCCATACAATCTAACATTTACACCCGCCAAACCAAACAAAACAAACCTTCTATCTCCCCACCATGCTAGCAGCTAAACCTACTCCAATCCTGTCTTTCTTTGATCCTAACAATTCCCACTAACTAGAAACTTGCACCCATTCATTCAAGCACTTCATGCCATCAATCCATTGCCATTACATCAACAACTTCCATTTTCACGAAACCAAAACCGTGTTAGATTGTATGTCTTCAATCTAGTGGATGATGTGTATAATTCTATTTGTTATCTTAATTCATATAGATTTTCATGCTTTTATTCATGAGATGAATATGATTCTATTAATCGTTGCACGTATTAGATGCAAAAATGACATGGTTGTTCATGAGATGAACCGAGCCCTTAAGTATATTAAATGTGATCCATTTGTCTAGATGAGAGTCACATGTAGGAGACACAGGTCACAATTCTTATGTTTAAAAGGCTTCACAATCAATGATGAGACCAGGCATCTAATCATCTAAAAGATTGTAGCACTGCAATTACTATGAGATAATGAGGTTTGTCTCGGCCATCAAAGTAGAAGACTCTGGCTTGTTATGCTAGTACATTGAATGTAATGAAGGACCATGAGTATCACCTTATATAAGATTTTGCTTTTAATTAAGGAACACTCTCATAATTTCCAAGCAATATTAATAGGCTTTCAATCTTGAGGGAGTAACTGCTATGCATTTACTTTAACTTACCAATGAGTGAGGCCAACTGTAGGTCAACACGTCAATATCTTGGTTGGATGGTGGTGGGACTGTGGAAACATATATTCTCAAGATGGAATCAATTTTATAAAGGAGAAATAGCCCCTTGCGTTGATTAATGGAATTTATCGCTGGTCAGTGTGCACCCATTCTAATTAAGAGTTAATCAGATGGTATCAATGTTCAGTGTGATTAATTGGGTCACAAGGATAGTAAGAGGTAGGTCAACATTGGTTAGGCAGTTGATATTTATTACCATTGGTCCATGGATATAATTAACAAAGGGGCTTGTTTGTAGTAATTGAAAAGTTTATGGTCTTCTTGTAAAATTCCTAGGACTTGAGTGCAATTACATATATATATATATATATATATATAGTGGAGTTATTTGTAATTAACTGTTGATCAGAACTTATATGAGATGTGGGGTCCAAATTCTTTAGCTGGAGCCAAATCCAATGAATCCCTAGTAGTCCCCATGCTGGCCCTAAGTAAGAGAGTTATAATCAAATAAGAACTCATAAGAGAATCAGAAGAGGAAGTTTCAAAAGGTATAAAAGGCCCCATAGGGCTGGACGTCCCATATAATTAGTGGACGAGTTTTGTGGTCTTCTCCTCCCCTCTCTTCTCTCCTCTGGTTTTCTATTTAGAGTATCTTGGGTTTTCTTCTCAATCAAGATCCCACCATTCTCTTTGAGAAGGTCTCTTCTATAATTGGGTCATAATGTGGAAGACTATGAGGTCTGGGAGATCGTGTCGGCAAAAGAGTTTTGCAGAGATAAAAATCAAAGACTTGATTTGAGCACAACAAAGCTCCTCAAGTATAGATCTGCACTGTTTGTTTGTTCTGATATATTTTCTATCATAGATCTAGGATCTTAATGCACTAAGATAAGGATTTTAGATATTGGGACTGGTTCCAAGGCCTTTTGGGTTTAAGATAAGGATTTTAGATATTGGGATTGGTTCCAAGGCCTTTTGGGTGTCTAATCCTTGTGTTAAGCAGATGAAAGTTTTTGAAGTCCCATCTAAAAGGCTCACCTACTTTCAACACACCGCACCTTGCACAATCTGCCTGAGACTCACCTGCAAACGTAGTCACCGTCCCTCTTTCACATCATTATCCAAACGTCTTTGTTTCTGTTTTGACCCACTCAAAATGAGCCATTTTCTCTCCACCCCACAACTCCAAATTCACCTAACAAATCAGACCTGAATCCCTTCCACTCTGTCCCTCTTGGTTCTCCAACCCGTTTCTACAGGTCACCCACCTCGCTTCATTACCCATCTACAACCCATCAGAAATATTGCCTGACACACCCATCATTTTGGGTCCTCTACCATCTTTTTTCTCAAGCACCAACACCCATCTCCGCAACCCACAAAACTTATTAACCAAGTAGCGGCCTCCACTGTTGTAAACAACTATAGGCCACAGGTAGCAACAAACCTTTCATGATCGAACCCATCTCCAGAACTCTCTTGACAGAATCCTAAACCAACCCAACCTCTGCATCAAACCATCTTATCCTTCGTTAGGTAAACCATCTAAAATTGACAGGTGGTGAAATGACAAAAAAAATATTAATCTTTTAGAAGCTATACTAAAAAATGGACTGCAAATCATGGTAACTTGAATTATCAAGACAGCAAATCAAGGTAACTTGCATTATCAAAGACAAAGTTTAAGTATTGTCAAAAACCAATTCACATTAAGTTTGAATTCTAAATCACATCAGCTGACATACTGTTTCTACTATTAAGGGAAAAAAAAAAGAACACGGTTTCTACACGCCATCCTAAATGTTGAAACATTTACTTGTTTCAAGTGGATAAGGCATGTAAACAGAAAAATAAAAAGCAAATGAACAAACTCCTTGAGCCAGAAACACCCACAACCAAACATGACCATTCTTGTTCTTCACTCTCCCAACCAGCCCACCTACAACATTATCCCAACCAAACTCCTTATGTCATGCATTTACAAAAAAGTAAACATAAGTGTTTTGGCATTGTTCGAATGTGGCATTAAAAGGAATACCGAAGGCTTAAACCACACCACCTTACACATAAAAGAAATATGCTTTAATAGCAAGATTGGCAGAATTATATTCATAGTGGGATTCCAATCAACTAGAACTGACCTTGTCTTCTTCAAATGCTCCAAATTGTCCTTCATCATTGTTAGATTGTACGAACTAAATCCATCAGTTGATGTGATAAATTGATTAATTTCTTTATTTGTCAATAAAATCATGCTTTACTTTCATGAGATGAATGTTATTTCATTATTTCATGCACATGACCAATACATATGTCATAATGGTTCCTGAGTTGAACCAGGTCCCATTAGTATATTAGATGTGATCTATGTGTATGGATGAGATCCACACACGGGAGACATATGTCACAAATATTATACTTAAATAGCTTCACAACCAGTGATGAGACTGGGCATCTCATTTAATAAGGTTGCAGCACTTTGATCACTATGAGATAGTGTGATTTGTCTCGATCATCAGAATGGAAGATTCTGGATCATGATGCTGGTACATAGGATGTATTGAAGGACCATGAGAAGCACCTTATGGAATTTCGTCTCATTACAAGGTATGCTCTCATAATTCCCTAGCAATAGGCTCTTAATCGTGAGACATTGATGAACTCAAGTTTCTATCTATTCATTTGCTTTGAGTCACCAATAGGTGATGCCAACTATAGGTCAACACCTCGGTGTCTTGGGTATGTGGTAGTAAGACTGTGGAAACATTGAATGATCAAGATGGAATCTATCTCTATTATCCCCTTGTGCCAATTAATGAATTTGTCATTAGTAAGTGCGCACCCATTTCAATTAAGAGTTAATTGGATGGTACTGATGATCACAGTGATTAATTAGGGCTCAAGGATAATAAGATGTGGAACTAAGATTGGAAGAGACAGTTTTATTCCAATTGATCCATGGATATTGATAGAGGGGCCTACTTGTGGTAGTTGGGAAGTTTAGGGTCTTCTATGTAATTTATTCCTAAGACTGGAGTGCAATTGCATTTATATAGTGGTGTTATTTACAATTAACTGTGGGCCCGGATTGCACATGAGATGTGGGGTCGCATGTCCCAGTTGGAGCCATCTTTCTATGGAATCCCTAGTGGTCCCCACGCTAGCCCAAGTTATTAGATAGATACTAATCCTACTTGAACTCTAAAAGGAAGGAATTAGAATGTTACTATTTCTATTTGAAGTAGGACTTCTAATAGTGGTAATAGTATATTTACTAATTGTTATGGAAGTGAGACTTCTATTTCAATTAGGAAAGGAGAATGTTGCTAATTTGTAATGGGAGTTAAACTTCTATTTCAATTAGAAAAAGAGGAGCATTGAAAGGTTATAAAAGGGGATTAATCCCTCTTGGATGTCCATCTATTATTGGAGAAAAACGTCCAGCCCTAAAGTGTGCAATAATTGCTCATCTTTCTCCTCTATTCCTTTTCTAGTTCATTGGAGTTTCGAGTTGGGTTTTCTCTTGAAGATTCCACCAATCTTATTGAGAAGATGGATCTGATTCGGGTCATAGCGTGGAAGGCTAAGAGGTGTTTGAGATTTCTATTTGATAAGTGAAAGAGTTTCATCATCAAAGAAAAACATAACTTCTCCATTAGAGCACAACCGACCTCCAAAGGTATAATCTGCTTCGTTGCATGTTGTAGGCTTTATGGATGCTTGTTGGTTACTATTCTATGTTTTAGATGGTTTTATTTATTGATCATGATGACTGAGATTGAGGACATGGATCCTGGATTGGGTTTTTGGCCTGATGGATACTTGAGCCCTGAGTCAAGTGGGTCAAAAGTTTTGAAAACCTATCAACGTAGCCCACCTACTTCCAACAATTGGTATCAAAGCCATACCTCATCTCTAATCATGTTAGATCAACAACCTTGTTCTAATCTTTGCATGAGATGCGAAGAGGATAGAGAAAGGGCTATGTAAGAATCAGTGTTCATTGGGTTTGCTTACTTTTGTAGTAGATCCATGTTTGGAATGTCACAAAAGGTTTTAATCATGATGGAAGAATGGTAAGAAGCCATTAAAAGCCTACTGAGATCATTAGAAGTGATTAGGGAACAACAGAAGTCGAATATGAAAAACCCAAATTTCTGGGTTTGTCAGGACGGCTAGTGTAAAACCCCGACCTGAGTGACCTCGATTAGTGCTAATTATGTTGCGTATTAGTGCTAAGCTCGATTAGTGGTTTTTGACTAAGCTTGGACTAGAATAGCTCTTATATGGTTTTGGGAGAGTTTTAGTGTTTTGTGTTGGTGGGACCCTCTGGGGGTTCCCTTTTTGGTTGGCTTTACTATTGTGTGGGGGGATTGTTCGTATTCCAGTGAATTGCATTTATATTCCGTTTACTCGTCTCGTTAATCCCTACGATTCTCGTGTTGATACCGTGCCCGTTCGGAACCTCGAAACCCGATTTTCTTGCATTGAGGGCAAAACAGTCATTATACATGAAATCTGTACCCAAAAGTCGATATCCCCAAAACCCACGAAACATACACTTTTTGGAAACTAGATATTTCGACGATCACTTTTCTCTTCTTTGTCGATTTCGTCCGAAGTCCCGAGATTAGTGCTTTCAGCCTCCAAAGATTTTCTAGAGTTGGGACCCACACCCACTTGTATATAAGAAGAACCCTCTTCTTCCATTTCCTTTTTCCAGCACAAAGAGCAACAACAGCCTAGGGTTTCTTGGCTTCCTTTTCTATTCTTCTTCTTATTTCTCCACCATCAAGCACCACCCACCTTGCATCAACCAAGAAACGAATTTCACCTTCCTCTTCCTCACTACTAGAGCTACCCATTGATACTATTGGTGGAAGGAAACCACCCATTTTAGAACTCTCTTGAAGCTCATCTTGCCTTTTGAGGACTTTCCTAGTAAGTTTTCCCTTCCAATCTCTTAGATTTGTGTTCTTCTAGTCTTAGAGGAGCCCTATTGTCATTATTGAAGCTTTCTTCTCCCTATTCCTTGTTTGACCCATTTTGGGGTTTGCATTTTGGGGGTTTTGTGTAGATAGCATTCTTGGCTTGGAGGGAGAGATTATTAGCTTGATTTCTTGCATAGAGAACCTTGAGGCAAGTGGATTGAATGGATAGTTTAGCTTGCATTGATTTTTATGACAAATGTGTTTAAATCATGACTTCATTAATGCTTTGTCTTAGTTACATTCAATGATATTAAATGCTTTGAATGAGGTTGGTAAGCCTCTTTATTGTCTTGAAACATGATTTCTAGCTTTTGTTTTCATCTATTGTTTTTAAATCATGGATTGTAGTTTGAGTTCATCTTTTGTACAATGCCTAAGTGAATCCTTGTGATGATGGTTGTCCTCCTTCCCTTATAAATTGTGCGAATGTCAATGGAGAATGAAAGGAATTGGTTTGGAGGAAAGGAAGACCTGAATCTGAACCCAGTGAAGAAATTCCCGTGACTGGCGGTCAGCTGGCGGTCGCCCAGCGGCTAGCCGCCTGGTGACTAGCGGCTAACCGAAGTAAGTTCGGTTACATTTCCAGAAAGCTGTAACCTCACGGTCAGCTCCGCGGCCATCTAGCGGCTAACCGCCGAATTCTTCAGCGGCTAACCGCCAGCCAACCGAACAATTACGGTCACTTCTCCAGAGAGCTGCAATTCCACGGTCAGCCACACGGTCAGCCAGCGGTTAACCGCCGGATGCACAGGCGGCTAACCGCCATCTGACCGCAAGGTAACCGAAATTCCCTGAATTCTATGAATAAAAGAGGATTGAAGGGAGCCTCCACCCCATTGCTTGTGAACCTTTCTAAGAGCAATTGACACCGCTCACCTGGGATTGTGCTCGAAGCGTAGGTGGAGTGTTGTTGGTAGGTGAGATGCTTTGTTGTATGAGATACTAACTTGCAGGTGATAATGTCCTCTCCATATGACCCACATGACTTTTACTTTCTTTTTATGGTTATTGGTTTATTTAAGGCTAAGTGTAAAGGGCATCATGGTTTCCTTGGTTTCCAGTGAAAGGGCAAGGCATGATGAATTTCCCTATAGCCATTTTATTTCCATGATTAGATTACCATGTAAGTCTCATTGTAGAGACATAGGAATTTATGTATTTTTTCAAATTTGTAAATTCTGGAGATGTTTGAGACAAAGAAGGAAAGTGAAGCTGGACTCCTAATCAAAAAGTTTGAAGATTACCAAAAGGAGTTTTGGAGATACCCAAAGAGTTTGAGGAATCCCAAATTTTTGGAAAGTCTAGAAGTCTAAGAAGTCTATTCCGCTTGGGCCATGTGGAGGAGAGGACTAGTTTCTAATTATAGCACTTTCTATTTATGGATGAATGCTTGTTTTAGAAAGTTTCCAAATCTGATCCAAACATAGCAAATTCCAAAATTGGTCAAATCAAATTAATTTTTGGAAAGAGTTCTAATTAGAGTTGGTGGGCCCATGAGATGGATCCATTGGTGACACTAATTTTAGAAACTGGACTTTCCATAAAATAACTTGACTTGAAACCAATCATTGGTCATATCATGAGATAATTTGATGTCTATATATATGTGGGCCCATATACCTATAAGGAAATCCTCAATTCTAAAAAATTAAGTGGGAGCGGGGCATTTATATTTAGAAATCCCCATGGTTTTCCATCATAGGTCCATTGTAAGGAAAGTATTAGCCTCGCGTCATCTTGAGAATGGCCATTCCCCACGGAGGGCTTGTATTTATCTGGTTACTAGATATGGATCTCCTATGGATAGTGTTGATGAGACGGGGCGGGGGCCCACTCCCCAAGGAAGAGCTGCCCGCAACAGTTGTCATGTAATGCTAGTTGGTGGGTCACACTTAACTAAAATAATGATGTAGTATCCCCAAGGATTTGCCTCATGTATTTTAGAAACCAAAGCTAATCGGGAGTCATACATTATTTGGTATGAGATACCTAGATAATAATGAATGAAGGGGATCATGGATAGTTAGTCTTAATTCCAATTTTGACCAACTTTGATCCGCACCAATCTAGGTGGCATTCGCACTCCCCAATGAGGCATACCTCAGAGGATTGGGATTCCGATGAATTCTGAATTTTGTGGTTATGAGGATTCCCACATAAATTTAGTAGAATACTAAACCCAATGTCATTTAAATTTATTAATTGAATGTATGGTTATGTGCTACAGTTTTTCCAACATGAATTCAAATACTTTCAATCCACTTGTGACCATCCTCAACCGGAATAAGTTGATGGAATCCAACTTCATAGACTGGAAAAGGGCCCTGGATATTGTCCTGACAGCTTCAGGATGCAGATATGTCCTTACCATACCCTCCCTTCCTGAGCCCGAGCCTAATGCACCACAGTATGTAAAAGACGCTTACACCAAGTGGACCAAAGACAATGAGATGACCAGATGTTTTATACAGGCATCCATGTCTAGTGTTTTACAACACCAACATCGATCCTATAAGTCAGCATACGATATTATATCGAACTTAAAGGAGATGTTTGCGGACCAGGTTAGACTTGCTAGGCAAGCTGTTTTTAAGGTGTGGATGAACACTAAGATGGCTGAGGGAACCCCGGTACAAGAACATTTGTTGAAAATGAGTTTCGCACTGAATGAGTTAGATGTACTAGGTGTTAAGATTGATACAGAATCGCAGATCCACATGATCCTTCAGTCACTACCAGATTCTTTCAGTCATTTCGAGATCAATTATAATAAATTAGAAATGACCATAGCTGAGCTGTCTCGCCAGCTGATAGTGACTGAGGAAATCATGAAGAAAGAGCAAAATCCCCTCATGATAGAAAAGTCATTTGCTAGGACCAAGCCGAAAGGCAAAGACCGAGATAGCAAGAAGAAATCAGTCATCAAGGGTCCTAAGGTGGAGAATGGTTCCACTTGGGGTATGGCCAAGGCAAAGGGTACGAGAGCAAATGGAAAGTGTTTCCGCTGTGGTATGACAGGACAATGGAAAAAGAATTGTCCAAAATATCTGTCTAAGAAGAAGACCTCAGGTATGATTGAGTCACTTATTTCTGAAGTTAGTTTTGCAACTGGTACTTCAGAATCTTGGTGTGTGGACTCTAAGGCAACTAATCACATATGTAATACGTTGCAGGGGTTCAAGGAAACCATGAGGCTAAGTGATGGAGAAATCATTGTCAACTTAGGATCTGACGCTAAGGCGGAGGCTGTTTCAGTGGGAGTTATAGAGTTATTACATTATGCTTTTTTAAATAATAAGTTGGCTTTGTCAGACACATTAAATGTACCGTCTTTACGACGGAATTTAATTTCAGTTTCTAGTATGATGAATAAAAGTTATTCTAATACTTTTGGTACTAAAATTGTCATAAAGAGATTTGGCAAATCCATCCGGATACTCTTATCCATTGCGGCTCATCTAGATTACGAGATTTGGCAAATGGATGTCAAGACAGCATTTTTCAAACGGCCATCTTGACAAAGAAATCTATGAGATGCAGCCAGACGGTTTTATAGCTAAACAACCAAGAGCAAAGAGTTTGCAAGATGCAGAAGTCCATTTATGGACTGAAGCAGGCATCCCGAACCTAGAACATCCATTTTTGACTAAGCAATCGAGTCATTTGATTTTTGTCAAAATACGGATGAGTCATGTGTGTATATGAAAAGTGAAGGAGGCAGGATATTTTTTCCTGGTCGACGACATCCTTCTCTTAGAGAGTGATATAGGGATGTTGTCAATAGTAAAAGTTTGGTAGGTCAAGTCTTTTGATATGGAGGACTTGGGAGAAGCTGGCTACATCCTAGGGACCAAACTCCATTGAGACCGAAAAATTAGGATGATAGGCTTATCCCAATATGCTTACATAGATAAGGTACTGGTACGGTTAGCTATGCTTTGTACTAGACCGGATATCTATCACGCAGTGGGCCTAGTCAGGAAATATCAGTCTAATCCAGGACCTGAACATTGGACTGCTGTAAAGTGTATTCTCAAATACTTGAGAAGGACTAGAGATTACATGTTGATTTATAGCAGTGATGAGCTGATTCCAGTCGGATACACAGATTCTGACTTCATGTTAGATAAGGTTTCCATGAAATCAACTTCTGGGTATGTTTTTATGTTGTAATTGCTTGAGAAGCAGCTAAAGAAGCAGATTGGCTCAAAAGGTTCCTTTTGAAACTTGGGGTGGTACCTTTGGCACGACAGCTGCTCACAGTTTACTGTGATAATAGCAGGGCAATCGATAAGTCCAAGGAACCCAGGAGCCAAAAGCATTTACAAAGGTAGTAACATATGGTCAGAGAGATTGTGCAGAGAGGTGATACTGCTATCACCTAGATAGACTCTACAGACAATCTTGGAGATCCCTTTACTAAGTCTTTGACTACCAAAGTCTTTGAGCAGTAAGTAGATGGGAAGTGCATGAGATGCAATCCTGACTGGCATTGAGCCCAAGTGGGAGATTGTTAGATTGTATGGACTCAATCCATCAGTTGATGTGATAAATTGATTAATTTCTTTATTTGTCAATAAAATCATGCTTTACTTTCATGAGATGAATGTTATTTCATTACTTCATGCACATGACCAATACATATGACATAATGGTTCATGAGTTGAACCGGGTCCCATTAGTATATTAAATGTGATCTTGATGATTAACAAATAAAATGCAGAAGCTAAACAACAACAATCACCACAAAAGCATTCACCATAACACAATCATTTCTAGTGGTTCGGCCTCAATGCCTACATCCACTACCGGCTTGTGATCTCACACCCCACCGGATTTCCACTATTTATGCTTTTCAAATGGCTAAGCAATAACCACTACAATATGCTTTCCAAGGATACGCCATAACCTTACAATCTTGTTTTTCAAGGCTTAACAACAACCTATACAAGATGCTTTTCTAGGCTAAGCAATAACCTTCACACAATGCTTTTCTTAGGCTAAGCAATAACCTTTACAATCAAATGATTTCTCTCAAGAAAGTGTTTTCACAAAGCACTCCTAAGAGATTACAATTAAAGCTCAATTTAATTGCCTCTAGATTAGGCGAATATGAAAGTGAAAATCAAACACACACAAACACTATGAATGCAAAGATGTATGCTTATGAAGTGAGTGTGTGGAAACTTCAATCAATATTTAAAATAAAGTTTAATCAATTTATGCTTGAAGCAATTAAAAGTTTAATGCACATAAAAAGATTTGATTGAAGTAATATGCATATCACATGTACCAAATACAAACTTGTTGAAGATATGAAATCAAAAGCTCACAAGTTGTATGAAATTAATTATGTCTAAACATGTGATGCATATTCAATGTTGTTTTCAAAAACAAACTAATTTAACTAAAGTTCAAATGTATGAAAACAACAAAGATGATTTAAACAAGTTAATGAAACATGTTTATAAAACAAATCAAAGGTTTTGACAAAACATGTTTTATAAAGTTTTAAAACAAACTTGTTTAGAAATCAAGGTGAAGAATCCAATAACTTAAATCAAAGATGAAAGAAGTAGAGGATTCAACACATCATAGTTTATATGCTAAAATCATTTACCAAATATTAAACAAAGCATAAAACAATGATTATAAAAAGGCAAAGCTTACTTGGTGGTTTAACTTCATTAATCCAAGCTTTAGCTTTCCTAAATGACCCTTAGCCTTCTTTTTCTTGATCCCCTTTCTTTTCCCTCAAAATACCTCAAGAAGGGCTTCAAAGATCATCTCTTGGGGCTAAGGAATGAGCTTCTTTTTATAGAAAAAGTTGCTCAACGGCTACCTGTCGGTCAGCCGACAACAAGGTGTCGGTCGACTGACAGTCCAACGGTCTTCTCCAACGGTCATAATATTTGAAAATTTGCGAACCGTTGAACAAGTGTCAGTCAGCCGACAACGAACCGACATTGAACCGACAGTACAAAAATATGAAGTTTTAAGCTCTCTGGAACTCTAACCGAGAACACTTGTCGGTTGACCTTGGTCCACTTGTCAGTTAGCCGACACTCAGCTTGTCGGTTGACCGACAGCCTAAGACAAAAATCCCAACTTTTGCATTTTTCAAAGTAAATTTCTTATGGGATCTTTGGGCCATTAAACCAAGCATGGAAACATGATTTAAACCAATCGAAGTGCTTTAAAATCATAAAACATAAAAAGCCTAAATAGATTTGAAAGTTTAAAACAAATGGCTAGCTTGATTTATAAAATCCTTTTAAAAACTAAAAATGCATCCAATGTTTAAAACCAAAACATGCATAAATCATAAGGTGTACAAGATTTAAAACAATGTATGTATAAATCAAAATTTCAAGCTTTTCTAAAACAATGCATGTGTGTGAATTCAAATGATGAATAAAATGAATAGTGCATCCATCAAATTGCAATACACAAAATCTCTAACGCCTACAGCTTCTTGCCCTAGAACAAGAACAAGATCACATTAACGAGCTTCGTCGCAATCAAAATGCAGAACCGGAAGTTCCTGAAGACCACCAGGTACCTCCTCCCTCAACTCATGAAAATGGAGAAAACTACTGGACAGATGATCCTCTTATATCCGAGGATGAGTCCGATTCCCAACAATCCATTCAGGTGTCTCCTATCGGATTGACCTGAAATGTGATAACTCGGGATCATAGTTCCTCCGAAGCCTCGTCTGCTGAAGCAACTTACTCAAAGGTGAGAACATCCATGCAGATGCCCTGGCCGGACTTACTGCATCCATGGCAATCCAGGAAGGGGAAAACATGCAAATTACATTTTATGAAAGAATGATAATCCCTTCTCTTAACACACACCAAGCAGTTGTTGAATGCCACCAATTCGTTGGAAATCGGATCTCTATCATCAAACCTCCAATCGGCAACTAGAGGGATCCGTTCATCAATTACATCATGTTTAGAATCCTATCTGAAGATCAAAAAGAATGGGTAAGCATTCAAAGACGAGCCCCAAATTTTCATTTGGATATTCCTTTAAAAATCCTTTACAGAAAATTCTTCAACGGACTACTTCTGCTCTACTTGTCACAACAAGAGGCCAAGGACACACTCAAAGAAGTTCATGCTGGTCTTTGTGGAGCACATCAGGCAGGTCCTAAGCTCTACGATCAGATAAAAAGGTTAAGTTATTATTAGCCTATCATGGTAGCTGACGCTATGCGATTTGCTAAGCGCTGCCGACAATGCCAAGTTCATGGAGACTATGTTCATATGCCTCCAGAATGGTATACCCCACGGTAATCTCATGGACTTTCAAAGCTTGGGGTATGGACATCATAGGTCCTATCTCTCCCCCGTCAAGCAAAGGTCATCGCTTAATTATCTCCACTACGGATTATTTCTCCAAGTGGTCAGAAGCATTTGTGCCCGGTGATATGAAGACCTCATTAGTCCTTCAGTTCTTGCACACCCACATTATTTGTCATTTCGACATACCTAAGAGATTCGTCCATGATAACGGACCACAATTCTGGGATCATCGATTCTACATGTTCTGCGACAAATACAAAATCCAAAGCTGTCCTTCGACTCCATATAATATGACAACAAACGGATTAACAAAAGCCTTTAACAAGATACTCTACAAAATCCTTAAGAAAATGGTCTCTAGTTAAAAAAAGATATTGGAGCGACAAACTTTTTGAAGCTTTCTGGGCCATCGGACCACCGTTCGAGGACCAACCCATAGCACACCATTCTCCTTGGTCTATGGATGCAAAGTTGTCGTACCCTTGCAGGTACAAATTCCTTTCCTAAGGGTGTCTTTGGAAAATGACATGACTTAAGCAAGCAATGTCAAGTTGAGACTCCAAGAGCTGGACAATCTCGACGAGAGACGGATTGAAGCTTGACAAAGCATTGAGCTTTATAAGCACGCATGGCAGGATCTTTCGACAAAAAGGTCTGACAACACGCATACAAAAGGGGTGACTTGGTCTTTGCGGTAAAAAGACCAATGGTTTTCTCTCACAAGTCCAAAGGCAAATTTGAGCCAAAATGGGAGGGACCCTACATCATCGACAAGGTTTTCTCTAACGGTGCATATGCTCTCCTAAACATGGAGGGTGACAGATGTATGCTGCCCCATCAATGGCAAGTTCTTGAAGTGATATTACCCTTGAAGACTTACGCCACTGGGTTAGAGCAATGCCTGCACGGCCAACGCCTATTCCTAAGTACTTGCTCGTCAAACCCGCTCCTTTTAGATTTTTCATCCTTATGTTGGAATTTCTAAAAATTCAAAACAATGCTTACTTTCATCGTTTCATTATTAAAAAAAATCCAAATTTTGGAACCTTTTCCTAACTTGACCAAATTTTCGACCCTTGAACCCAAATTTCATGGTTTGAAATAAAATCAGGATTCAAGGATTTCCACCCTAGTCTACCCTGCCTTTTACCACCAAAATGGTTTTAGGTCAAAATTTACAACCCTCATGTCTTTAAACAAAAATGGTTTTTCAAAAAAACCGCGGGGAAGCGACGGCTAGTCGATACTCACAAAACTCAAAATCGGAAGGATGAGAACTACATTCAATACTTTAAAAATCATAAGAAAGCAACATTTTGTCAATACTTGCAAAATTTCAAAAATCGTGGAGACGCAACATTTCAGTGGATATCCACAACCCAAATTTAAAAATAAAAAAAAAGTCCAAAACACCTCAGAATTTCAAAAATCGTGGGGAAATGACATTCAGTTAGTACCCGCAAAATAAAATTTTTGAAAAGTGAAGGAAGCGACATTCCATCGATACTTGCAAACCGGATGGGCAAAGATGTGACATTGCATCGATACTTGTAAAACCATCTAGCAGGGAAGCGACGCTTAGTCGATACTTACACCCAAATTCACAATGAGGCGACATTCCATTGATACTTGCAAACCGAATGAGCAAGGAAGCGACATTCCATCGATACTGGCAAGACCATTCAGCAGAGAGGCGACTTTTAGTCGATACTTGCATTTTTGAAAATCAAGACCCTACTCTCATGCCAACAAAGAAAAGCAAAATTGGCTCTCATGCCGCAAAATCGGCTCTCATGCCAAAAATCTGGCTTTCACGCCACCAAACCAAAACTTGGCTTTCAAAAAAACTGGCTTTCACGCCAAAAATCGACTTTCATGCCACAAAAACCTGGCTTTCATGCCAAATCAACTTTCATGCCACAAAGACCTGGCTTTCACGTCAAAAATCGACTTTCATGCCACCAAAAAAAAATCTTGGCATTCACGCCAAAAATAAAATTTTGGGTCTCATGCTATAAATCCAAACTTGGCTTTCATGCCACAAACAAACCTGGCTCCCATGCAAAACAGCCATTTGACAAAAGATTTTCATAAAATGACAAACTTTTGATCAAATTTTCAAACAAACATTCCTATTTAAACTATTGCTTAAATTTTTTTTATCACAAAAGAATTTGAGTAAAAGGAGGGAATACAAAACAAAAAGTGCTAAAAAAATGTTCACAAGCACTACAAAAAAAAAAAAAAAGAAGAAAAGGGTACCCATAAAAAATGTGTGTATACATGAGTACAAAAAAAAAGAGAGAAAAGAGAGTTTGTTACAAAAGAAGTCAGGAGTTCAGTCTAACATGGCCCCCAGCCAAAGATTCAACTCCTAAAGCAAACTCCTGGCCTTAGCAGTCAAAGCTTCAAAGGCACACTCCTTTAAAAATTTGCCATAAAAGGCGGCAGAATGATCTAACCCGTCTTCAACACCAGGAAGCTTCTCCCAAGCAGCTCACCATCGAACATGTTCTTGAGTCCTCTATTGGAGAACACGATCGGTGTTTGCAACCTAGCGAACCAAGATCCTCTCCCTGGCTTGAGCCTCTGCTAAAGTAGCCCACTTGGCCGCAACTTGTGCCTCTAATTGCTCAAGACGTCGCCAGGCTTCAATGACCTCCCTATCAAGGCGTTCAATGTCATGCCTCAGCTCAATGATGGCCAACTCGGTGACGTTCCTCACACAGACAAATTGCTTCCTACCCTGCTTGGTCTCATCCTTCTCAGACTTGGCTTTGTTAGCGGGGTCCATAAACATCTCTTTGAAGAAGTCATCGTCAGGAAAATCCTTGGTCTCAGACCCCTTGTCGCCCAGTGCAATGATCCTATCAATGATCGTACCAGCACCTGTGACATCCAGACTAACCTCTTCGCTATCATCGAGAATCTCTTGCATATGCTTAATCATGACAAATCCAGCATCCAAGTGACCATAAAGGAGAGTCTCAATCTAAGAGCTCAAAACGCATGCCACCACCTTTTTCGCAAGCTGAAGGGATGGCCCGGATGAAGATTCACCCCGCTCTGTCGGTCGGCTGCCCATGCCATGCCCCGTTGGAAGAGTAATAGAAAAGCTCTTTCCAATCGGAACCACTGGGGGAGCAATCTCAGCACAAGGACTCACTCCTGCCGTGTCAAAACTGGTTGTAGAAGCCGCTACCTCTGGAGCAACCTCTGGCACTCCTTGCTCTATTTCTAAAGAGAGTGATGAGATCTCTCCTGTCATGTCACAACCTGCCAATGAAACACAAAAAGGTATGACTATGATCCTGTTGAAAAATCATTATCATCAGAGTTATTACTACAAAGTACCTTTTTCAACGACTGGCGGAATGCTCTATGCCTCCATGAACTCATCCGAAGCATCGCCAAAAGTTGCATCTGGATGGTTCAATGTCGTCAGAATCCTATGGCAAGTCAGCTGACAAGAAAGCAAGCAATATGTTAACAAATGACGGCACAGACAAAAAAAAATTCATGCCAAGTGGATATTCTGGAATCACTCTAGAGTCCCTTAGTTCTTCTTCAAATGCCACAGTCAGATCCATCACCGCTTCATCGGCCGGAACCTCATGTATCACCAAGTCCTCATCCTCTGCTAAAAAACGGGAAGGAGGCAAATCAAAACAAGGAAATCTCAATGAAAGATACGGAAAGAGAAAGAGGAAGAACCATACCTTCACCAACAGTCTCTTCTTCTCGGCTCCTCTTTTCCGGAGGCTCGTCAGCATCCCCTGACACCTCCTCATTGATGGAAAGAGGTACTCCCAAATCAGGAGAGTCTTCATGCCGTCCCATGCTACGGCACTGCCCTCTCCTTCTCTTGTCCCTATGGGTCGGTCCGCTCGAAGAACTTGCCCCACTATCAAACTCAGGTCTCTCACTTGACCCTTCACTGGATGGTCTATTCTTGCAAGTAGACTCCACGGAAGCTCGTCTCTACTCCGCTTGCATCCAAGCGTCAAGCTCAGCTTCCTACTCCTCTAGCTGCTCTAAAGCCTCGCCAGGTATTTCCCCGACAGTTTTAGAACCAATGACGCCCTGCATACCGAGAAAGCCTATCTTATGTTTTTCTCCAGAAAGGAAGGACAAGACTTCCACTTGCCGGATGCCATCTGATTTCCCGAAGCCCCTCCCAGAAGACTGCTTAACATCAAGCTCCTTCTTAGAAAGCCCCCTGTATGCCGAAAGCACTCTACGAACCACTTTGTGAAGCTGGCAATCCAAAAAGCAAACAGCTCAAGATAAGAAATCATGGAAGTAGTGTCTTCCGCACTATAAAAAGCCCATGCATTTCTACCATCCTGTAAACCCCCAAAACACTTCACCATGCTTGAAGGCACTCCAACAACGCCTTGAGAGAAGCCCAATTACAGTGCAAATTGGGATAGGACATACTGCTGGATGTCAACGAAAAGATGTCTGCGGTACACCATTATGCCGACACATATGTTAAACTGCCACCCATTCTCTACATTGGTCAAGGAGTAATGTCTTCCCGACCCTGCCATGGTGGAATCGCGGGGGGCACCAAAATCAAATGCCTTATTCCATAACTCCGAAGAAAGCTTCACTAAATATTGCCCTATCTCGACGTCCCCATACCGTCGGATCCTCATGTGGGCAAATAAAAGATATTCGAAAATGGCTTTACCCCTAGCCAACTGAATCATCAAAGGGTCATCATCCTGTGTAACACCCAGCTAATGGAAGCCATGACAGTGGTCTACATACCACGAATAAACGATAAGGGCCGAAAAGACCCTATTCATAGGGAGCCCAAGCCGAACCAAAAAAAAGCAGCAACCTGCAGGTCGGTGCACAAATAGGAGTAAAGAGCTGGCACCAAAGCAAGCCGCTCTCTGATCGCCATCTGATAAGCCGGATAAATACAATGTGGCCTGACGTGCGTTCCATCTCCACCAGCAAAGACAGTCTCACCCAGCTAGTAAGTGAGGTAAACAACGAGATCCCTCCGCAGCGCAATGTTAGAACAAATGGCACATGTGCTCGTAAAGAGATCCTTCAAGTTTTCTCGCATGAAAGAAGTCTCCTTCGAACCCGGATTCTTAGCCCTGGCTTCTCGGGTCGTGCTATCAGAAGACACTCTACTATCAAAGAAGTTGGGGAACAAAGAGCTAAAACTCTTCCAACTGATGGACCTGACTTTGGAGCCCTCCTTCTCCTTAGAAAAATCATAGAAGGCGACAAACTGAAAGTATAGAAGCCGAAACTCCTCAAACTGCTCCTCAAGGACGTTATCAATAGGCATGAACTCCTTATAGCGTTTGCCAAAGATAGGCAACCCAGTGATGGTGCTCAACTCCTTTAGAGAAAAACCAATCTCACCATTCGTGATAACGAAGGTACTGGTTTGTGGAATGAAAGATTCCAACATAGCCATGAAGGCCTTGTCGGAAAAGATCACGGTCTCCTTAAAAGAGCGGACCGCATCAAAGATCTCGGCTTCCTTCAGAATGGTGCCACCAGTCAGCAGGACGTGATCAGTCCATGACTCCCAATCTGAGTCGGCACTAAAACGACCATGAAGTCGAAAAGGCTTCACCCAATTATCGCCGTCACCACTGAAAATACCAAGGCCCACAGGTCTCAAATTGATCGACGAATGATCAGAACCCTGGTAGTCACTGGCCGGCATCAACATGTCCATATGGGTAGGCGACTTCTCCGCATATCCGGAAAGACCTCCAACAAAAATCCCAGTCTTGACCACATTGGTCCACTTCTCCCACCTTGGAGGATCCTCCCTCTTAAAGCATGTCAGAGAAAGGCTCATGATCGAGATAGTACGATCGAAAGTCGACCAGGTACCGATAGTCCTTTCCTCACCATTAGTGGTGTAAGAGAACTGAAAACATCTTCTCTGGCATTCATGTCGTCAGGGACTGCATCATCAAAGAGAAAGGTAGGCTTGGGCACAACGTTCTGATCGTCCATGACCCAAGGACGATTGCTTACCATGATCTTGTAAAACTCCTCATCCTTAAAGGCAGTCAATCGCTGCCTCATCTCATCCTAGTTGAGGGAGTCACACTCTTTCAAGTTTCTCTCCACATACTGGACCTTGTCCCAGGCCTGCTGAACGACAGCATTAAAAGATCTAGCAGATCGGCGGGGTGCGCCGGTAACATGCCCCTTACCCTTGTTAGTTCTGGTGGAACCACCTGCGAAGGTCAGAAAAGAAAAAGATCAATCATCAAATTGATAGAATTTTGCTAGAAAAGATCTGGCAAAATTTTGGAATGGTTCCGAGGTAATTCCAAAGAAAAGGTCAACATCCCAAAAGAGATAGAAATCTTGAAGATGGGCTCAACATTGCTGCGAGTTCCAGAACTTGCAAAGCTTCTCAAATCTTCACAAGATTGGGAAAGGGCTCAACATTACTGCGAGCTCCAAACTCCAAAACTTGCAAAGATTTTCAAGTATGCATCATCATATCATGTTTCCAATTCAATTTACAAAAATTATACACAGAAAGGAAATTGTCATGCATTAGATGCTAGGAAACCCTTGACAAAAATTTGACCAATTCCAACCCAACTTGGTCAAAACCAATCAAACTTTGTCTAAGCCAAAAACTCATGTTGGCTTGACCTAGAAACTCTAGCCTTTTACTTGATGCATCAAAAAAAAAAAAAAGAAAAACAAAGTGCCAAAAAAAAAAAAGAAAGAAAAAAAAAGTGTAAAAAAAAGGGAAGAAAACACTTGAAGAAAAAAAAAGAAAGAAAAAAAAAAGAAAAAAAGAATTTAACCATCCTACTTCTACAATGGAGTTTTCTTGAAAGAGAAGACTTACTTGAAGCAATTGATGGAGAAGAAGAATAAAAGCTTGAAGATCCTTGAAGAAGAAGAGCTCTTGGCCTTGAAGGTTTTTGCAAAAGAAAGCAATAAAAGAAAATGATCCAATCTCCCTTTGTTGTTATAGAAGAGAGCAAGCCAAACAAGGAAACAAGAAGAAAAGCGAGGGAAGTGCTACAAATTAGCAACCTTCCCAAAAGAAAGATACTTTGAGGGATTCTTTTCCAAAAGAAAGATACTTTGAGAGATTCTCTCCCAAACAAAGATACTCTGAGATATTCTCTCCCAAAAGAAAGGAAACTTGAGAGATTCTCTCCAAGTAAGGATATTTTAAGATATTCTCTATCCAAAAGAGATATTTTTAGATATTCTTTAAAAATGACACCACGTGAGATCTAAGCCATCTTTAAAGCTTAAGGTCCTATGGGTTAGCCCACATGAGCCAGGTCTGACCACCTAGGCACTAAAAGGGGCTTTCTATTAAAAAAAATCCCTCTTACCAAGAGCATACAAAATGGTTCCATGCCTCTTTTTAAGTTGATTGGACCACACACAAAAAAAAATTCAAGCCTCATGAGCTTCCAAAATTCAAACCATCCAACCTCATATACCAAATTGAGCCATCTACCAAATTGAGCCAAAATCTTGAAATTGAAATTCCACAAAAATTCAAACCACTCCAATGGACCCAAAATAGTCCTAAAGAGTGACAAAAAACCAATCATGATCCCCTAACTTTCCACATACAGCTTGTTAGGTCACAAGATCAAAACCAAAAAACAAATCCTGACCCCTTAACTTGCCACATACATCTTGCTAGGTCACAAGGTCAAAACCAAAAAATAAATCTTGACCCCCCAACTTGCCACATATAGCTTGTTGGGTCACAAGGTCAAAATAAAAAAATCGAACCCCGATCCCCTAACCTACCACATACAGCTTGTTAGGTCACAAGGTCAAAAACCAAAAAAACCTTCTTGACCGCTTGATGCGCCGCATAAAGCCCTTAGGTTCACAAGGTCAAAAGGAAAACACAAAATCCAAAACCCAAATCCAAATCCCTCTTGTCATTTTCAAAACTTTGCCTTGAGATAGTACGTGACCCTTTTCACTACCATAAAATCCCCTTGGAAACTCAAAAGGCTACCCTACCAAAAAGAAAACTGCTCAAAGACTATTGGTCAAGTTAGAAATTCTCCTTCAAACTTCTCTTCGATGCACATCAACTTCAAAAGTTATGCAACTCGTCACTGTACCTCGAGGGGGCATTTGTTGACACCGAAAATGTCACTTTGCCTCTTCAACATCTAGAAGTTACATGAAGCAGCATCCTACCACAAACAGGCAATGTTACTTCAAGCGACAAATCTTGTCAGAATCAAACAAAAACTGCAAGATCCTTCAAAACAGCCAAAAGAAGAGTACACATAAAGTTTCGGGCCATTCCAGCATCATTTGACCTAACTTCACTCCTCTAGCAGCCAAATAGAAGCTCCTGGTGGCTCGAAGACATCAAATATTTGATCTGGGCCTATGGATGGTCTCAAAATACCTCCAAAAGACTACATGACAAGTTTCAAGCCAAACCGACAACGTTTGACCCCACATTAATCCTTGAAAAGCAAAATCAAGCCTCTTGGTGGCAAGAACCTCCAAGACCATCACTCATCAAACAGAGTACATGGGTGACTCCAAAAGGCTTCCAGAGGGCTACATGTCAAATTTCAGGTCACTTCGACAACATTTGACCGGACTTTGACTCTCGGAAGCCAAATCAGGCCTACCGACGGCGAAGCTCCCCGGGACCATGATTTCGAAATCAGAGCTAATGGATCGTCTCAAAATGACTCCTATAGGCTCCCTATCAAATTTCAGGTCAATCAGACATCAGTTGACTGCACATCAAAGCGTGGGATCTCCCATCGCAACAAATCAAGTCTACTAGCGACAGGACTCCACACGGCTTCAAAACTCAAAAAAAAAAAAAAAAAAAAGGAAGCCTCTGGTTGGTCTTATTTATTGCTCAAGAAGCTTCACCTCCAATTTCAAGTCATTCCGACAACGTTTGACCCAGTTTTGGCTTCTGACGGCAAATCGGCAGCTTTGCTCAACAAAGTCTTCGGCTTTTCCAGAAAATAGGATACTTTTCTCTTCAATGTGCAAGGCTTCTCATCAAGTTTTCTGCAGTGAAATCGGGCCAAAACATGTACAAAAATTTCATAAAAATATTGAAGAAAAGAGAATCGGAAAAACATGAGAAACGACCGAAAAACGGCGACCAAAAGGGGAAAAATCCCCCATGGTCGCCAGCGACCCTGGAAGTCTGGGTCGCCGGATTTTCACCGAATTACCATTTTTCAGTCCCTTTTCGTGTTTCGAGATGTCTGGCCCCTATGGTTTTCCAAAATTCAGACTTTTGAGGCCCGGACGTCGATCTTCATCAACATCACGGATATGCCGTCAGGAGCATCATATCATCATTGATCGCTTCGAAATCACCAATCAGCCAACCAAGAACGCACACTTTCTGCCTCATCGATCGAGAAATCGACAAGACAGATGGCACCGGCCCACTGGTAGCAATCAATACCTAAAGCTGCATGGTCATTCGACATCGATCAGCATGAAGATCCATCAGCGACCATCACAAGAAGAATTCCAAAAGACGCAGCACGGCCCGCTACTCTTCAAGACCACTTAATGCAGTTAAATGACCATATTCATGATAATTGAATGCAGTCATTAACTTGTTATTTCAGACGGCCCAATCAGAAGCGAGCAAATGAGAGTTACAAACACGGTATTAAATCGTGTAACTCCTCCCATCATTGAGCTTAAAGGCGATTAAAGGCTCTTAATTCTCCATCGACCAATCAAAATCCAAGGAAAAAGAGTTACAAAAGTAATGAATTAAATCATGTAACTCCTCCCATTGTGGCGCTTTAATACATTTAAAGCCCATAAACCCACCTAATGGCTACCAAAGGCCTATAAAAGGTGGGTCATTCTAAAAGAAACGGATCCCGAATTCCAAACACGAAAGAAAACTCTGCAACAAGCTCTCCTCTGTTGCAGAAGTTCTGCATCGACCACCACTACATGGTGACTGAAAGTCCTTTGGGGGGACACCCCCCAAGGTCCTTCTCATTTTGTCTCTATGGCTTAGACGTGGCTTTTCAGCTCGTCTATTCGGCTTTTTATTGGACATAGGGCCTTCCCTTAGTCTTTATCCTCTAAAAATTTGAAGTTTAAGCCAAGCCAAGGAATTAAGAGCAACCTCTGTTCTCATCCGAAGGATAATGGCAAAGTCCACACATGGCTTGCAATCGTCAATCTGAATGAGTCCCCACAATCTCCTGAGAAGTTAGATCCCTTTTTCTTACTTTTTTATTGTATTTTGTATTTTTCTAAAGAAACATAAAAAAAATTACAACTCTTGTCTTTCATTGTTGATAAGAATTGTAAATCGCCTTTTACGGCAAAAAATCGTCTTTCATGGTAAAAAACCTCCTTTCACAGTGAACAAACCATATCTCTTTTCTTAAATATATGTGCAATGGAAAACTAGAAAAAAGTTGATTTCATTTTCTACTTGTGAAGGTGGATCTATGGACCACCACTTGTCAATTCCAAGTAGTGTAGAAAATCTGACATACCCGTACAAAAAATGTTGATGCTCGCATTTTGACACCGGTTGCGAAAAGGTTGGACCCTACAGACTCTCACGTCCGTTGATCTCGTAGCGCCACGTGCAGAAGAGCGAGTCCATCAGTGGGCGGGGGTCCAGCCGTGGAACCGGAAACAAAATAGAGATGTATATATAAATATACGACTAATCTACAGATAATCCAAGTGTTTAAGGACCCCCAAACATTGGATCAGACTGAAGGGACAGTCCAAGCTCAGTGGTATTCACCTGTAGTCATGAATGCACAAAACAAGGCAAAACGTATACATAACAGCAAACATAGGGAAGATTCACTTATCGAAACAAAACAAACATGAGAAAGCCAAATAGCATGTGCTACAAGCATTTCGAAACAGAAGAAGTGATCCCCTTTTTGGTTCTTGAACAGTCCGAAACAGAGCTGATATTTCCAAATCAAAACAGATGCAAAACGATACTCATCGTATCAAAAGCAAAGTTCAAAACAAGGTTCTCAAGCATATGCTAAGACCTTTCATTGACCTTTGTGTATTTGAAACCCAATGTCGGAAATAAAATGAATTAGTGCCCCGAAGTTAGAATACATTTCAGATTTCAAATGCACAATGTCAAGCTAAAACCCTTAACATAGTCTAGTTTTCATTTCCCAAGAAAACCTTCAAAAAAAACCAGTTTCGAAAACAGCACAGATTAGCTCTAGCGGTCATCCATCCACTCGAGTGAACTGGCACAGAGGCTTTCTCACTCGAGTTGCCCTAATGCTCGCTCGAGTGTGCAGGTCTCTGGCCTGCTCCGCACCAGGCAGCGGCCTAGTCGCTCAAGTGGACAGGTTTTTGGCCTGCTCCACGCCAGATAGTGGCCTGGTCGCTCGAGTGGACCCAATGGTCGCTCGAGCGGACAGGCTCCTACCTGGGCTCGATGAATGCAGAAAATGTATTCTTTTTGCAATGTTTTCTGATCTCTTTCTCTCTTCTTCTCATTTCTGAACCAACCTGCAATTCCCTGAGCCTCCATGCTTTCCAAGGGATCATTCCAAACATTTCAAACCATTCTTATCACAACTAAACCATTCATCTCCATTTCTTCATCAAAACAATTTAAATCACCAAACAAGACATAGGTTTCCAAATCAAAACAGGAATTCAGGATTTTGGAAAGCAATTAACATCAAATGCATGTGAAAGAATGGAATCCAAACTATGTTTGATTGACATACAACAAAATTTGAAAGCTTACTAGACATAACCAAAGAACTTTGCAAATAAAATGTACCAATCATTCTTGCATGTTCATACAACTAAGAGGATCACTTGCCTTAGCCCAAAGTAACAATCAAAACCTCCTCAAAGATCCTACCCAAGAGCCGAGCCGAGCCAAGAAATGTACAAAAGCCCCAAAATCAACTTCAAAATTAATAAATTTGAAGAAATAAGAACCCATTTCGAAATCGGTGTTCCATGCTTAAAAAACAAGATCCTTAGGAGTCCAAAAGACTCCATGAAAGAGATGGGAAGAGGCTCTTACCTATAGCTGTCTAAACAAGAATAAATCAGCTGGAAGAAGGTGGAAAAGTTTAGGGTGTCATGAGGACGGCAAATCGAGTTGCCTTGATGCATGCGCATCTGTCCACATCCACCGGATCTGAATATACTCTTTTATCCTTTGAGACACCCCATTCCCTGCTAGATTGTTATCCAACAGTTTCCAGACCCTAGGCTTGATTTCAAAACTGTTTTACTCGTTTTTACTCTAAAATACTCGATTTGATAGATTTGTCATGTTTGGCCTTTATTTTGCCAGTTTTGGATCCCTGGGAGACTACTCAATCTGTTTAGCCGGATTTATCATGTCCGAGAGTAGATTCCACTACACTGGCTACCACCTTTATGGTAGTGCCTGGTTAGTCTGTTTGTATTGGATCCTCGAGTAAGGCATCACTAGGCTTCGACCGTTGCTTGGTTAGGCAAACCTTGTTTGGGTATGGGTTATACTTGTTATTTATGCTGCTATAGTTGATTTCTCTGTTGGCTCTGCATTCATGCCGCACACAACCATGAGTTAGCCGCCACACCGGCCACGCCGCACACAGCCAAGAGTGTGCCTTGCTTGTTCTGGATTTGCAGTTTGCCCCTGTCACAGTCATGCTGCATGCAATCATGATGGAGATATAGCTTATGTGAGTTGCCTCTTGGTTTTCTAGGATTGATAGTATACATGTACATGCACCTTGATTCTTTTATATGCTTTTCAATATCTATTTATCCATGATTTACCTAGTTCTATTATCCTTTACGTCTTGATACTTATCTGCCTATTTAGATTCTGTTTGGCCGCAATCATATTATATTTTGTTATTAATCACCTACCATGCCATCGTGTCCAATATGCTACACCTTTGGTGCTTTAGGTAGCAGGACCTTGCATGAGTTGGAGCGCGGGGAGACAGTTGTGAACCGTAGTAATCCGAGGTTTGTTATGCCGACAATGTCATTTAGATGTCGAGCTTGGCGCCGGTGTTGTGTCACACTTGGGGTAGTATTTGTACTTTGTTATGTTCCTTGTACGACTTTTATTACCCTATTCTTTTGGGTTTGTAATTAATAAACTATATAATTTGTAACTTGAGCAATTGGGAAATATATATCCTGTTACTGTCAACTCTGTATTATCTTCATGCATGGCTTGTTCCGGTGTGATGATGGCCCCCTTGATGATAGCTTTCTTGCTAAGCGGTTGAGTGCAATACAAAATCCGATAGCCACAGACTCCATGTCTCAATGCCACGTAAGCTTTTGTGAAAATATTCATTTTTGTGTTGGAATTTGGATCTCCTCACACGCGTGGATCCTGGTTATTTTCCACGCGCCCCGAGATCGGGTAGATGCAGAAATCCAATTTTGGGACGTGACACATCTTATTAATGAAGCATAAAATTATATATAAATTAAAATAATAAATAAATTTATTCACATCATCTACTGAATGAAGGACATGATAAAATCAAACATATGCATCAACAAACCACTTTTTTGGGCCTCCCTCCAAAAGTTTGCAGTCAGTAATAGATAAAATTCTAATAAGAAGATACCCCCCACTTTTAATATGGCTTCATTAGCATCGACACCCACCATTAATTCCACTCTTGATAGAAAAGTTGCCTTCATATGCTTACTTGGCATCATCCCAACCATAAGATCCATAGATGCGTGTATAAAGACCTGCACTTGACACTAGATTGTGCAATGAGGTGCGTGCTAGTTGCCTTATAGTTTAGAAGGAAATATTGCAGAAAAGGAAAGGTAATCTCCAAAATCATCTGGGCTTTCAATAAGTAGTCTTTAGAAGAGGGTTTCTAAATACACAACGATTTTTACCTTTTACACACAGAATTTTTTAAAACTTTTTTATTACATTTATTCCCCTATATGAAATTACCGAAAAGGACAATCACCTATGACACCTGAACCTCTAATTTCTCTTTGCACACAGTCTCATTTCACTTTCATCATTCCATTCCCATTACTCTCGTTCCTCCCATTCCACCATCTCATTCATCCCTTCACTCTTATTCCCTTCTTCCTCAAATCTCATTCTTCCCTTCACATCACCATCTCTCCATTTATCACATTCTACTTTCCCTTCATATCCCACCATTGTCAAACTTATTACTTCTTAGTGAAACCTCACTCTAAATATCATTTTTTTGTCTAATGGATGAGCAAACTAATAAGAAAAATGTAGTTTCCGAACATAACATCAATGAGAAGATGGGTTGTTGTGTTGTTTATTTTGATTTCCACCATTTCTCGAAGCTTGTAAAGCCTTTTTTTAATTTCTATTGCTGCGAAACGTTCAAACATTCAATGTAGAACAAACAACCAATGTTCAGCCTCTTATAGTTGAACATATCAATTTTGTTCACCCGTATCTGGCTGAACAAAAAGTTTACGTTCAGCCACATAGAGCTGAACATATCGATTATTTTCTCTCGTTTTCCTTTACTTTGTAATCAACAACGAGTTTGCCGTGGGTTTTATTGTGGACTAGTTGTAAGTGCTAAAATCCAGATTAGACATGGCATATCATAGTCTATGATGACCCTATCTATGACGACGCTCAAATAAACATTCAGAGGTGATCAGCAAATGGAGAAAATGTAGCAAACATTACTTGATTGAAAGAGGGCAAGATAGAATATGATAGATGGATGGATGGCTGGAAAAATAGATAGAGGAGAAGGAGACAAAGAAGATGATGATCTTTAGTATACTCACCATATGACAAATAGAGAGGAATAAGAAGAAAAGGAGGAGGAGGGTTTTCATCGATTGGAAGAAAGGCTCCAAATGATGGTGGTGAGTTGTGTGTAGAGAGAAAGGGGATATGGATATTTGAGGTATGTTTTGAGTGTGTGGAAAGCAAACCCAGAATTTTAAAATTTTAATGCTGTGTGGATAGCATTTGTGTGTAAAGGGCTAAAATCGTTGTGCATTTAGAAGCCCTCCTCTAGAAAATGGATGGCTGGTAGGATTAGGAGAGCAGATTAGGATTATTAGAAGTAAAAGTAAAGGATAGTTTAGCATAAAAGTATACAAAATATAAATATGATTATCAGGTATTCCTATCAATTCATTCGTAGAGGATCGACTTGGTCTCTATATGTAAGGGACCATAGTAATCAATTACCCATTCTGGTCTTTCCAGAAGCCAAAAAAATTCAGTCACCATGATTCCTTAAATGTGGTCAAGGGTGCATACAGCTCGAATGTACTATTTTCTAAAAAAATTGATATCAATCATCTCTATCTCATATAATTTCATAAAAGTTGCTAATGTTATCAACATTGCATTCAAGATTTACGAGAGAGAAGAACGGCCTCTTTCCCTAGTAGTCTCCACAGTTCTTACCTACTTGTATTGGGTTCGAATCCGGACAGGCACCTTTCTTTACCCGAGGCTATGATATCTCACCAGAGGCCTCCCCACCTCTTCTGAGGATTACTCCCCTCACCAGAGGCCTCCCCACCTCTTCTGAGGATTACTCCCCTCACCCGAGGGCCCCTTCTCCAGAGGGATAGGGGCCCTAGCCCCCTCAAAGCTGGGATACCAAAAATAAAATAAAATTTAAAAGAGATTTTAGGAGGTACAGAGAGATTTTAGGAAAGAAAGATTGCGCTGCCACATGTCATTTGTGAGAGCTCTCATGTGGCATCATGAGGTTTAAGAGTGATGATGCGGCACCCTCCAGAGCATACCTCCCTATTGCTTTGATATATATATACCGTCTCCAACACGGGCTAATAAAGAAAAAAATATATTCCAATATAAAGCAAGATCTATACATATAAAAAAACCATAAATTTTTTTATTGAAATACTAATAAAAAAATATTTATAGAGGAAGCAAGATGAGGAAAGGAATAAGGAAAAGATAAAGATTTGGACTGAGTAGGTGAACCCATAATGATATAGTGCTCCTTAGTGGCCAGGAATAAAACTTTTTTAGCAACACTAACCTATATAAACTTAGGTTAAGACATTAATTTAAATAAAGTCAAATTAATGGCAGAGACCATACCAATCATTACCAAAATTATTGTATTTAATAAATCTAAGATATAACACTAAAACTATAACATAAAAATAAATTAGTATATTTAACTATAAAATCTAATGTTATTTTAATTTTAATTAGAATATTAAAAGTTATATTAAGTTAAAATTAATTTAAAATATAAAAATATTAATATCAATAATAATTAACATTACATTTAATATCACGTTTATTTCATGCTTTGCAGCCACGGATCATCAGTTGATTGGATGTCGAATCATAGATAAGCGAGTGGGCTTATATTGAGCAATTGTATATTGCTCAATTCATGCTATACAGCCACGACTCATTTCTCGACTATGTGCTGGATTATAAATAAGGTAATGTGTGAGAAATATAACATGAATACTTGATTGGACCATGTTATTTAGTAAATTCGTCTAAATAATTAAAACGCTAACGCAATCGTGTTCAAATAATTAGCAGAGTTTCAAATTTTAAATATTAAATTAATTTTAAATACTCTACCTTTAGAAATGATAGCAAGTTATTTGGACCATCATCAACAGGAGAATCATCATCAAAGCCAACATATATAAATATAAAAACTATGATCAGTAAAGCATACGCCAACTTTGGAAATGGAAGCAAGTTATTTGCACCATCATCATCATTGTTGTGCGTGCCTAAAAATTACGGACTTGGTTTAGATGGTAATGGGGGTTGTGAAGATGCTGTATAAATGATCGGGAACTTTGCCGATGGCCTGAAACCTAAAAGGGAGAAGAAATAAAGGTCAGGGCTCCGAGCTGCTGCCAGCCAAAGGCACTCTGACGCCTGAGTTAGTGCAGTCACTGAACTAGGGTGAAGTGAGAAAGAAGGTTTGAGCAAGATAGCACAGTGCAGTGTATTTGCATACCTGTTCATGGCTCACCATACAAGTATATATAGCGGAGAGTAGAAGGTTCCAAAGTGGAGATAGGTGAGGATACTTGTCCCATCAGCCCATACCTAGGACCCTTGGTGGGGGTAGGTGAGGGTACTGTCCCATTGGATTTCTCCTCAAATCCCTCACATAAATGTGGACGTGATAAGGAAAGCCCCTTATCAGTATTCGGCGGCCACCCTATCTGTCAGAGTGCTCTGCAATGCAGCTGTCCATTCCCATAATGGAGATTAGACGCTCGGATTTCACCTCGGTAAGTGGCCGAACTGGGGAAGTCACCGAGGCCAAGAGCGCAAGCTCGGGAGCTACTGCAAAGATACGAGATACCGAATTCAACGGAGTGTGCTCGGTACTTTTACCGAGGTGGACCTAGACTCGGTGCTAGCTAGCGCTATCACCGAACTGACCGAGGTCGGGCCCAAGGCAAGCCCAATTGGTACTATTACCGAACTGGGAGTAATTTCTGGATCACGGAAATACCCCGCACAACTGCCCCCCAGCCCCTGACTTCGGTAGTTCCGTAATTATCCGAGGTTGGGGGCTGAGTGATGGGGAATTTCCTCATACCGAGCTCATAGCTCTGGTGGCCGCAGTCGTCCGATCTTTATTGCTTTGCTCTGCTGGCCGATGGCGCCAACGTCGTTTCGTCTGCCCGTGGTAATTGATTACAAAGGCTGCACGGAAGCGGAAGGCGTACCGTCCGCTACGTGCCATCACTTGATAGGCTGTACGGCTAAACCGAAGCTATGCGTGTGGCTCCCGAAGCGACGCTCTGTCAGCGTGCCTTAGGGATTCGAATAGACGCCTACTCTGTTCTATAAAAACAGGGCGTCTTCTCCATCCTCCTACTTTGGCACCCTGAGACCTGCACCCCGAGAAAAGAGGTTTTCGCTGCAAGAGCTTTCCACAGGAAGAGCCTGTTTCTGCAACTTTCCTGCGCTTTCAGATTTTTGTGAGTCTTTCCTTGCTTTCCTTTCTTTGTATTCGCCTTGTCCCTTCTAGGACCTTTCGCTAGGGTTTTTCTGCCTTTCTGTCGAGTCTTTATGCCTCGGCCCTCGGGGATGGGGGCGTACAGGCATTGGGTTGATACTCCACAGGCCTTAGCAAGTTTTAGGAGGGCATACAACATCCCAGAAGACGTCCCCGCTAGGATAGATGACCCGGATGACGGTTTCGACGGCATGACTTGTCGGAATGGGTGGATGCCATTCCCTTTGGTATCCATTGTGGAAGGTGGGGTCCGGTTCCCCATTCACCCTCTCCTGAGGGAGTGCCTCCGGGCCTGGAGGCTCTGCCCCTGTCAGCTGATGCCCAACAGTTACAAAATAGTGATGGGTACAGCCGAGCTGAATAGGATTCTAGGGATCAACCTTGGTGTCCATGACATTGAGGATGTGTACGATCTGTGCAAGATCGCGGGATCCGAGAACCACTATTAGCTCCGTAGGAGGCCAAAAACGCAGCTTTTTGTCAATTATTTAGAAGATTCGAGCCGGCATGCCGGGGACGATCGCCTGTTCGTCTCCAGAGAATGGGAGTTCGCAGCGTCCGAGCATGCGGCGGCCAGATTCTCCAAGATTCCTCGCCGTCTTGGGAAACCCCCAAGTAATTGCCGAGCTTGCTGATCTATTCCTTTTGTACTGCCTTTTTTTACCGAGCTCATGGATTTTTCGTGCCGAGCAGGTCACAACGAGAGGAAAAGGGAGGCGCGCAGGGTTGGCTGGAGGAGAAACGTCGAGTGGCTCAAGGCTGTGTACCGCTACCAAGGCCACAACAGTCGGGCTGCTTGGGATCTCCTGGGGTACCAGCCCATCTACCACTCCTTCATTCCTCTGAGGCTCGAGAACCTTCCTCCTGGTGAAGAGCCCAAGGACGTAAAGCCCGATCTCGGCCTAGGAGACCGTACCTCCACCTCGGCACCCTTCCACCCATTTGTTGAAGTGAAGCCAGAGCCCGACCTCGGAGCCGGTGCCTCCACCTCGGCGTCAGCGCAGCAGCCCGTTGATCCTCAACAGGCGGTGGACGCCTTTCCTTCGAGCTCGGAGGAAAAGGAGGAAAAGGAGATGCCGCTGCAGAAGCGCCGTCCCGTTGTCCAGTTCGTGGACTTGGAATCCCAGGCGTTTGGGGATCCTGCCTGGCTGGCGTCGATCCCTCCGGTCTCCGGCGGAAAGGAGCCTTCCACCATGCCTATCGCTCCCCCGGGGGGGTGGGGCATGAAGCGCCCAGCAGAGGCCCCTCAGAAGCCCCCCGTCGAGGGCAGTAAGAAGGTAGGCCCTAGTCGAGAAGAGGCCTCGGCAGGAGGGGCCGACGGAGAAGGAGCTCGGGAAGGGGGGGGCCCTTGTGGAGAAAAGCTCCATACTGGAGAAGGGGGTCGTCCCTCCGAAAAAAGGGGGTGCCCCGCCGGCGAAGTAGGTTGTTCCTCCAGAGAAGTTTGAGAAGCTGGAGGGAGCTTCTCAGAAGAAGGCCATCGAGCTCGACCCGACGAAAAGGATCATTTGTGCCCCACCCTTCGAGCCGAACTTGATGTTGGAGCCGGGAAGGCCTCTGACGATCAATGACCGACTATGTGACCGTTCTGCTATCTTGGCCACGATTACCAGAGCTTGCTGCCTCCCTCGCGACATGGAGAAATTTGAGAAGATTGAGGGCGCGGCTCTAGTTATGGCAACGTCATAGGCGCTGATATCAGTAAGTCCGGTCTTCCCCTGTCTTCTTGATTTTGAAGCTTTCCATCTTGGTAATGTTCTAAACGGCCGTTTTTGTGCAGGGTGTTCAGAAACTCGAGGTGGTGCTGACTAGGGCCTTGCATGGCTCCTTCAAGGCCTCTCAACTAGAGGGTGAAAAGAGGAAGATTGCAGTTGCCCTTGAGGTGAGCACTGAGCGGGTACGGGAGCTGGAGGAGAAGAATAAGAAGCTCTCCTCGGAGATGGACTCGGTGGGAGCCGAGATCATCAGGTTGAGGACCGAGACGAGCGACCTGAAGGGGGCGGTCGATGTAAAGGCAAGGAGGGCTGCTGAGCTGGAGGTCGAAGTGCGGAAACACCAGGCCGAGCTGGCAACCCTAGCCAAATCAAAGACCGAAGCTGAAACCAATCTGCAAAAAAAGAAGGCCGAGAGGGAATCCACGCGGAAAGAGATGGCCGAACTCGAGGAATCTCTGCAGGCCGAGGTGGATGCTGCTTATCTGGACGGAGTAAGGGATGCGACGAAGACCTACGAGGATTAGCTCGACGGTGTATGCAAGAGGTCGTTCGAGCTTGGGTGCAGAGCTGCATTGAAAGAAACGGGGATCTCCGAAGATCACCCCGTGTATCGTGACCAGCCCAAGTTCGTCCATCGTGCGCCCGCTTCGGTCCCTCCTCCTGAGGATCCTCCCAGCTCCAACGTTCCGCCTTCCTCCTCGGATGCCCCTCCTGCTTCAACATCTGGAGAATTTAACGCCAAGGCCGGGGAGGGGCAGAAAAAAGGCTGATGATGATGATGATGTATCTTCTTTTTTACTTTTCTGTTTTTGGGGAGAAATTGTATTTTTTCTTTTTCTTTATACATGTAAAATTCTTCCGAGATAAATTCGACACCAAAGCCTTTTACCAAGTTCAAGCGACTAAGCTAGGTTCTGCAACCGTCACGAGCCAATGAGTTAGGTAGGCCGAAGGGAGCTCGGTCCAATGACCAAAGCTAGAGGGCCAACCTTAGCCAAGTTTGGTTTTGTAATCAGTGGCTGGTTCTTGATCGAGCCGAAGTAACTGATCTTGTAACCGAACTGATGTGGCTAGTCCTGTGACCGAGCCAAGGCAGCTGATCCTAGAACTGAGCTGAGGGGCGGCTAGTCCTGTGACTGAGCCAAAACGTAAGCTGGTCCCATGACCGAGCTGTCCGCATATGCCGAGTTTGGTGACTTGGCGAAATTGGAAAGTAGCAAAACACATTCTTCCAAAAGAACTGATTTTATTGACTTTCATCATTAAGTACAACCTAAAAGTAGTACTTCTGGAGGTGCGTGGCATTCCATGGGCATGGTAGCTCTCTACCTTCCATGTCCTCAAGCTTGTATGCAGATTGCCCAGCCACCGAGGTCACCTTGAATGGCCCATGCCAGTTTGGTGCTAGTTTTCCTTCGGTGGGTTTTTATCTGCTAGAAGCGTTTTCTTCAAGACCAGTTCTCCAGGTGAGAACTTCCTTTCTTTAACCTTTTGATTGTATCCTCTGGCCAGTTGCTGCTGGTAGGAAGCGAGGCGGATGGCTGCTGCATCCCTTCGTTCCTCAGCCAGGTCAAGCTTCGTGGCGAGGCTCACATCGTTCTGGCCTTGATCGAATAGTTCCGACCTAAGGGTTGGGAGACCAACCTCAAGCGGACTTACGGCTTCCATCCCGTAGGCCAGGGAGAAGGGTGTAGCCGAGGTCGAGCGCCTTGGGGTAGTTTTATATGCCCAAAGGACACTTGGAAGTTCCTCTACCCATCTCCCTTTGGCTCGGTCCAGTCTCTTCTTGAGCCCGTCGAGTATTACCTTATTAGAGATTTCAGCCTATCCATTGCTTTGGGGGTATGCTGGAGTGGAGTAGTGGTTCCTGATGCCAAGCTCCTGACAGAAGTTCTTGAAGAAGTTGGAGTCGAACTGAGTCCCATTGTCCGAGATCAAGGCTCGGGGCACTCCAAATCTTGTCACGATGTTTCTCCACACGAAGTTTTTAGTATCCTTCTCAGTAATGGAGGACAATACTTCAGCTTCTATCCACTTGGTAAAATAGTCAGTCGCTACTATTAACCACCTCTTATTTCCGGGAGCTCGGTGGAGAGGTCCCACCAGGTCCAGTCCCCATTGGGCAAAAGGCCAAGGACTGGAAAGAGGACTTAGGTCATGTGCTGGTTGATGGAGAGAGTGAGAGAACTTTTGGCACTTCTCACATTTCCTGGCATAGACCTGTGCGTCCTTCTGTATGTATGGCCACCAGTAACCTTGGCTGATAGCTCGGTAAGCCAGTGATCGACCTCCAATGTGACTGCCGCAGATCCCTTCATGAATTTCATAAAGGAAGTCTTCGACATTGCTCCGGTGAACGCACTGGAGGTAGGGGCCATTGTAGGACTTTTTATAGAGCTTGCCATCAGGAGAGAGCCAAAACTGAGCTGTTTTTATCCTGATTTTGTGGGCTTGGTTCTTGTCTTCGGGGAGTTGGTCGTCCTTGAGGTAGGAAATGAATTCGTCCATCCATTTCGGACCGAGGTCGGCACATAGGATCTGCCGAGGTGGGTGGCGCTCTATACTCGGTCTGTCCAGTGCTTCCACTTCGACAGTCCTTTTTCTTCCTGCCTCAACAGCAGAGGCCAGGTTGGCAAGTGTATCGGCGTGAGAATTGGAATCTCTGCCGATCCGCCTGACTACAGCTTTTTGGAATTGAGAGAGAAGTCGCTTGGCTTAGGCTAGGTAAGCTGTCATCCTATCGTCACTGGCTTGGTAGTCTCCATTCAGTTGGCTCATCACCAGCTGTGAATCACTGAAGACCACCAGTTGTCGTGCCCTAGAATTTTCGCGCTGCCCAGCCCTGCGATCCGAGCTTCGTACTCAGCTTCGTTGTTTGATGCTTTGAAGTCCAAAGTCAAGGCTTGCTCGATGATGAGGCCCTCGAGAGATTGGAGGACTATGCCTGCACCAGCCCTCTTGGAGGTTGAGGATCCATCGACGAAGACCTTCCAAGATGAGTCGAGGAACTGTTTCCATGACCGCTTCTGTTCTGTCTCGGTCTCGGTGGTTACCCCCACCTCCTTGCCCCCTAGTTCGGTGTCGAGGTGGCTCGGTACCGAGCTTGGAGAGGTGAACTCCACAATGAAGTCTGCCAGTACCTGGGCTTTGATTGCCGTCCTGGGTTGATATTGGATATCATACTGCCCCAGTTCGACAGCCCATTTGGACACTCTTCCGGAGAAGTCTTCTTTTCTGAAGAGAGACTTGAGTGGGTGTTCTGTCACAACCACTATGGAGTACTTCTGGAAGTAGTGGGAGAGATTGCGGGAGGCACTAACGAGCGCAAACGCTAGCTTTTCCAATGCAGGTATCTCGTCTCGGCATTCAGCAGGATTTTGCTCCCGTAATAGATTGGCCTTTGCTGCCTGTCTTCTTCTCTGACGAGCACTGAGCTCACTGCATGGTCCGAAACTGCCAAGTATAGGTATAAGACCTCACCTTGCGTCGGGGTAGACAGCAGGGGAGGTGAAGAGAGGTATCCTTTGAGCTCCTAAAGGGCACTTTCACACTCCGGAGTTCAGTGGAACATCGAGCTCTTCTTCAAGAGTTGAAAGAAGGGACGGCATTTATCAGAAGCTCTGCTAATAAATCGGTTCAATGCTGCTGCCATCCCTGTAAGCCTCTGGACTTGTTTTGCCGTGGTCGGACTTTGGATGGCCTGGATCGCTGAGATTTGCTCGGGATTGGCCTCTATTCCGCGTCTGGTGACCAGGCTGCCCAGGAACTTGCCCGAGCCGATGCCAAATGCGCATTTGGAGGCGTTCAGCTTGAGCTTGTATTGTTTGAAGACGGCGAAGGTTTGATGCAGGTCAGTCAAGTGGTCCTGTGACCGTTTAGACTTGACGACCATGTAGTCAATGTAGACTTCAACCGTCATGCCGAGCTGGGCCTGAAACATCTTGGTTACCAGCCTCTGGTAAGTGGCACCGGCGTTTTTTAACCTGAAGGGCATCACTTTGTAACAGTAGATGCCTCTGGGTGTTATGAACGAGGTCTTTTCTTCGCCAGCCCCATGCATCGGAATCTGATGGTAACCTCGGTAAGCATCGAGGAAACTCATCCTATCATGCCCGGCGGTGGCATCGATCAGTTGGTCTATCTTTGGAAGGGGAAAGCTGTCTTTGGGAAAAGCTTTGTTGAGGTCAGTGAAATCCACGCAGACCCTCCAGCTTCCATTCTTTTTCTTGACTACTACTGTGTTGGCTAACCACACAGGGTAGTGGACTTCCTTGATGGCTTCTGCCTCCAACAATTTCTTGACCTCTTCGGTCACTGCCTCTGCTTGCTGGATTCCGGTCCTGCGAGTTTTTTGGACTACAGGTTTGTGCTTGGGGTCCACATTCAACCTGTGGCTCATGATCTCGAGGTCGATGCCGGGCATTTCGTAAGGGGTCCAAGCGAAAACCTCCCTGTTCTGTAACAGGAAGTCAAGTAGCTCGGCTCTCTCTTCGTCTGGAAGCTGACTCCCGAGCAGGAAGTACCTCTCCGGATCG
Organism: Umbellularia californica; assembly: GCA_028538565.1. NCBI lineage: Eukaryota > Viridiplantae > Streptophyta > Magnoliopsida > Laurales > Lauraceae > Umbellularia > Umbellularia californica. Next base: position 46,443,270 of record JAPQWN010000008.1, read on the forward strand.
TTAGGGTCGATCCTGGCTTCGGTGAGGTCCTCTATGCTCTTCTGCTCGGGGGCTCGGCCAACAGCTTCGAGCTCGGCTTCGAGCTCGACCATATGGACTTGCTGCAGCTCTGCTTCGCCGGGGACCACAGCCATGAGGCATTCTTTGGCCATCTGCTGGTCGCCGCGGACTATAATCACCTCAAAGCTTCCATCGCTATTCTGCAACGGGAATTTGAGCCTTTAGTGATGGGTGGAGGGAATAGCTTCCATACTGTGCAGCCATGTCCTTCCCATGATGGCGTTATATGGAGATGGTGCATCTACCACCAGGAAGTCTGCTGTCATGGAGGCTCCTCCCACTTCGACTTTGAGGGAGATCTTCCCTTTGGGGTATACAGACTTGGAGCTGAAACCCACCAATGGTGTGCGGGCTTCCTGCAGGTCCTCCTCTCTCAGACCCATCTTCTTGAAGCAGTCAAAATAGAGGATCTCCGAGGAGCTCCCGGGGTCTACCAAGATCCTTTTGACATTGAAGTTCCGCAACCTCAGAGTCAGGAGCAGGGGATCATTGTGAGGCAGCTGGACCACGTCCAAGTCTTTGTCCGAGAACCAAATCTTTGGTCTCTCTTGGCGTGCATTCTTCGCTGAGGGACCGAGCTCAGCCGTCATCACTTGTTTATCGTGCTGGGCCCTCCTGGCCTCAGTACGAACCCGGCCGCTTCCCTTAGGAGCGGGACCTACATGGATGACGTTGATGGTCCCTATCGGTTCATCACTGTCCCGTTCGTCGGGCTGATGTTGTTGAGCACGGTTTACCCTCCCCTCCTCCTTGACGAGGTCCTTCAAATGTCCATCCTTTACGAACCTCTCGAGGTGCGCTTTGAAGGCGTAGCAGTCCTCGGTTCTGTGCCCAATCTGTTTATGGTAGCCACAGAACCTGTTCTAATCTCGGGTGGAATCGCCACCCTTCATAGGCTGGGGCCATTTGAAGAAGGGTTGTGTCTGGATCTTGCCAAGGAGCTTGTAAATAGGCTCATTGAAGACTATATTGACGGCTTTGTAAGAGGCACCACTTGACTTCGGCTTTGTACTGCCTCCCGAAGTGGGAGCAGGACGTGCCGTTGAGCTGGATGGTTCTCTGTTTCGGTCCGCCTCTCTCTTGGCTAACTTCTTGTCCTTCTAGGAAGGTCGGCCCTCCTGCCAGAAGTTATGGATCTCCCGAGCTCGGACCTCGTCTTCTTCCTGTTCAACGAATTGATTCACCCGGGCCATCAGTGCTTTCACCAAGATCACGGGGAACCGCACAGGTCCCTCCGGAGCTCGTTGCCTGGCAACAGAGCGTGTTGGAAGGACTTGATGGCGACTTCGTCGTTGGCATCCTCGATCTGACTGTAAATGGTCCAGAACCTCTTGGCGAACCGAGTGATATTTTTCGGCTGGCCTCATTCTGATAGTCATTAGGTCGGAGTCCGTCTTCGGGATGACTTGGTGCGCTTGGAACTTCTCGACGAAGGAGTTTCGGAGCTGCTGCCAGCTCGAAATTGATCCCTCGGAGAGCACGCAGAACCACCGAAGTGGGAGGTCACCCAAACTAGAGGAGAAGACCTTGTAGTCCAGGTTGCCGTTGCCGCCGCACACCGTCATCCTCTGGGTGAAGTGGCTGAGGTGCCCCTCGGGGTCCGAGGTCCCGTCATAGAGATTGAACCTCGGGACGCTGAACTTATCGGGGAGAGCGTGCTCTCTGATCTCCCGAGTGAATGGGGAGGTACCATGGTTGTCGCTGTCATTGGTAGCTAGCCGACCTCGAGTGAGGCCAGTAAACTCCATGTTCTGCTGCATAGCTAGTTTTATTTGTTGGCTGATATAGTCCCTCATCTCGGGGTCTGCTTCTTGTCTCCTCGGCCTCTGGTGCTACCGCCGAGGATCAGCGCTGGCGTGAGTGCTGCTTGAGCCTTCATCGCAGGCTCGGTCACGCCTCTTATTTATGATTTGCCTCAGTTCCGGCCGGGTTTGGGACCCTTTCGAGCTTGTTGCCGAGGAGGTGGCACGTGTGATGTCCCGGCCGGGACTCTCTCCTTTCCCCCGAGTTGTCGCTGGAGCTGGAGGATCTGCTCTTTTTGCTCTTGAATAAGGCGGTTTTGAGCCCTGATTACTTCGACGTGTGCCTCGTCGTCCTCCTCTAGGACCATGTCGTCGTCGCCCTTGTCATCGAGGTGCACGTGGTCCTCCTCCACGTGGTTCTGATGATGAGGCTGACGTGATCTGGAAAGTGCTGGAGTATTTCCTTGTCGGGAACGTTCCTGAGGAGGAATATTCTGGCGGGGCTGCTCCAACAGGATGACGTCCTGACGAGGACGCTCTATCTGGGAAGTATTCTGCTGAGCTCGTCCCAAAACGGGGCCATGGCGACATGCTGTTGCACTTTTCAACGAGGAATGTGTCTGGGTGACAGGCGATCCCACTCTTCTCATCCCGGGTCCTCCACCAACCCTCCTCTGCTGAGGGTCAAGCGGTACTTACCTAGCCGCTTCTGCCTGGTTCGTCACCAGTGGAGGCGGCATGAGGGGCAGAAACGTTTCTGGCGGTATGGACCAAGATGGTCCAGCAATGCTCTTTCCCTTCCTAGTCTTCGGTGGCATGGCTTTCAGGATAAGGATATGCAATCGTTCCCCACAGACGGCACCAAATTGTACGTGCCTAAAAATTACGGACTTGGTTTAGATGGTAATGGGGGTTGTGAAGATGCTGTATAAATGATCGGGAACTTTGTCGATGACCTGAAACCTGAAAGGGATAAGAAATAAAGGTCAGGGCCCCGGGCTGCTGCCAGCCAAAGTCACTCTGATGCCTGAGTTAGTGCAGTCACTGAACTAGGGTGAAGTGAGAAAGAAGGTTTGAGCAAGATAGCACAGTGCAGTGTATTTGCATACCTGTTCATGGCTCACCATACAAGTATATATAGCGGAGAGTAGAAGGTTCCAAAGTGGAGATAGGTGAGGATACTTGTCCCATCAGCCCATACCTAGGACCTTTGGTGGGGGTAGGTGAGGGTACTGTCCCATTGGATCTCTCCTCAAATCCCTCACATAAATGTGGACGTGATAAGAAAAGCCCCTTATCAGTATTCGGCGGCCACCCTATTTGTCAGAGTGCTCTGCAATGCAGCTGTCCATTCCCATAATGGAGATTAGACGCTCGGTGTTCACCTCGGCAAGTGGCCGAACTGGGGAAGTCACCGAGGCCAAGAGCACAAGCTCGGGAGCTACTACCGAGATACGAAATGCCGAACTCAACGGAGTGTGCTCGGTACTTTTACCGAGGTGGACCTGGACTCGGTGCCAGCTGGCGCTATCGCCGAACTGTCCGAGGCAAGCCCAATTGGTACTATTACCGAACTGGGAGTAATTTCTTGATCACGGAAATACCCCGCACAATTGCCATGGACATCATCAAGGTCTACATATATAAACAGATTATATTAGATTTTTTGTAATGAATAACTGTCATATATTTTAAAATATAAAAATATACTTGGAACACTAAACGTGGGTGGCATTTTTAATTAATATGATAACAAATTAATATGAATAATCTTTAAAAGATTTAAGAGTCAGCCCTATTATGATGATTCCATATGCGGAATGGCCAGGGTTCATACGACCCATTATCTATTGGCATAGTTAGTAGATAGTGCAAATAATGATATCGTCATCTAAATGTGGAAAATATTCTACTAGGACACTTTGCACATGAGAACCGTACAACACATTTGCCACGGGTGAATTCCAAAGATGGGTCCTATCTCAGCCTAAGTCCATATGCGCCATTCGCCTAAGTCGTACCAAACTCAGCCTTTTGTCATTTATAATAATACGGTTTGATTGTTTGTATAAAATACATGGGAATCGATGTATATGAATTCATGAAAAAAATGGTTAACAATGAAAATCCAAGGTAAATATATAAAAGGTGGCTATAAAAAAACCTCTCATTCAAATCTTTTGAAAGGATGGTAGAGATTGATATAAAGATATCCTAACATAAAGAGAAACTAGCAACAAAGGCTCGTGCTAGGCCCAAAATGAAAAATACATGAAAAAATAAGATCCATTTAAATGTTATTAAGAAAAAAAAACCCACCTCCCTTTTTTTTTATATTGATCTTTCTACTTTGGTTTATCTTTTGGACTTAGGGCCTAAGGACGAATACATGATGAATACAAATGGTAAAAAAATTAAAACAAAATAAATATTAATATTCTTATATGTGCACAACTAATGTTTATCATTAACACTGTCATGTTTCTCCTTGCCTGTCCCACAATTTGATGTGAAGGATTTTGCAAGGTCAATTTGTCAATAAAGAATCTCATTATGAGAGTATGCCATTGCGTTTCAAACAAACCGACTAAGTCAATGTAATCCATTTAAAAAAAATTGCCTATTTCTCTATACCCATGAATTATGAAATCAGCAATAAAGAGGTGGCCAAGAAGAAGAGTCATGACCAAATTCCAAACAGTCATGACCACTCCGAGGCCCTCCACATGTTTGAAATTACCTTTCAGTCACATTTTAATTATTCAAATATAATGCACATTAAAACATTTAGATGTAAAACTATAAATGCAATTGAAAATTTTAGGTCTGTTGAAATAGTCAACTTGTTGCTCCATGGACCATATTTGATAATTATGAGTTAACTGGAAGGTATATTGTCCATATGGCTGCAAAAGGCCCAGGCCAGGCAGACCGAATCTTTCCAACTTGAAATTGTTTAATTATCAAGTCTAATATTTAGCCCAAGATGTAGTCAATGGGCCAAACGTTAAGTCAGAGCCCAAACATCTGCTAACAGATAGGTCCAATGGAATTAGATGTGTTAGGCTAGCTGGGCTGTACAATCGGTTGTTTGGGTTTGTTTTTTGGCAATTTTTTTTGTTAAAATTGGATGATTTCGTTTAAGAGGAATAATGAAAGGCTAAAATTATAGTTCCCTCCACAACCTTATGAGCATCTACCAAGTTCACAATTTTAAATTATGATGGCAAACATTCTATAGGCCTAGTAGATGAAAATGCAAACCCATCTTTTTTAATATATGACAACAAACAGTGCAGATCACGCCGGTCTGGTCCAGCCTGGCTTACTTACAACCCATCTTTTTTTTTCCATCTATCTGAGATTGGGCTTATGTTCTTTGGAAAAATGGGTTAGTGAATTGTTTAATTATCAGGTCTAATATTTAGCTCAGGATGTAGTCAATGGGCCAAAGCACAAAAAACATATGCTAACAGATAGGCCCAATGGGCTTAGATGTGTCAGGCTAGCCAGGGTGTACAATCGGGCATTCCCTTGACAATATTTAGTTTCTGGGTTTAAGAATTTTTAGCCCAAAGGCATAGGAATGAACCCAAACCCAGCCTAAATAGTGCAAATCACGTTGGTCTGGTCCAGCCTTGCTCACTTGAAAACCCATCTTTTTTTCCATCTATCTTAGATTGGGCTTATATTCTTTGGAAAAATGGGTCTCTAGAATTGATGTGGGTGAAAACCCATCTTCCTTCTGTTTCAGATGATAGAGAGAGATGACAACTCGTCTTTGTAAAAATGGGTTGGTGGTATTAAGGCTCTGAGAGAGAGAGAGAAAGAAAGATCTTTTTGGTGTCCCTTCTTCTTTTTGAGTTTTGTTTGTAATGGGTTGGAAATATAGAGCCGGGTTGTTTTCATATGGGTGGCGTTTGCAGAAGTCACATAGGTGAGTCTCCTTCGCACGAGGCTCTCCTCTCTGTAAGATTGAAGTACTATGGCTCTGTTATTTGTTTTTTTGATAAGGATTTTTTTTTTTTTTTTGTGATGGAGGAAGCTTCTTGAACTATTATTAGTCTGTTACTGGTTACTCAAAATCCTCTGTGTTTTTGGGGAGAGAAAGAAAAATGCAAGGTGTGATGCAGATCTGTATGTGAAAGAAGAAGAAAGAGAATGAAGTAAAGAGAGGAAAAGAAAAGAAGAAGTGCAGTGTAGATGGTTATGCAGGTGGCAGTGCAGGGAAGCAGTGCAGGGAAAAGGGAAAGGACAGGGAGGCACACTTACCTTTGATGAAGTTGCACGATGACCGCTGCCATTGCAATGTCAGCAAAAACAGCAGGAGTTGAGGTAGCAGAAGACAATCTGGCAATTGACGATGGGCTAGAGGAAAATGGGCACGATGACAACTTGAAGTAGAGAAAGATCTTGATGAAAAATATCTTGAAGCAGAGATGGGCATTGGAAGAAGATGGGCTAGAATAAGAGTGTTGGAAGAAGATGGGCTAGAAGAAGATGGGCACGAAAAAGAATTGCCGTGAGATGATATCGGGGATAGGAAGGGATAGAGAGAATTTAGGGAAGATGGGAGGGGATGGAGAAATTTTAGGAGATTTGATGAGATGATAGGATGGTACTCTAAAGTTTCCTCGTTTTTTAAGGAGAGAATTTTTAGGGATGAGGTGGCACCCCAACAACCCACCTCTTTCTTTGTTTTAATATATATAACTAGAGATTTGATTTTGAAAGATAAAAGGGATATATATTGATTGGTCAAGTCAAGTTTTAAAATTTGATGGAGGCAAGTTGAAGATAATTAAGGATTCTTTACGAGAGGGTATGCCACATGTCATTGTGAAAGTCTAAGAGAATGTGCCACTTGCCGCTCTCCTGCGAAGGGGCTGCTGTTTTAATATGTATAATTGTTCGAACAAGCAAATCACAACGTGGATGTCTTCGATAGCAACCCGCTCCCAACGGTACCACCCACGGATTGATTATTGGGTGGGTAGGTTTTCTTTCTCTCCCCTGGACACCAGGCCAATTTGGCCCAAACGAAATAAATAAATAAATAAATAGAAATAAAAAAAAAAGTTATCATACAAGTAATTGCTCGTGCTTCCAGCTTTATTGGGCCCACATTGAATTGGTGCAACCCTTTGATAATGTTATCATCCCATGATCCATCACAAGTCTAATTTTACATTGGTCGAATCTTCACATTCCATTGAATTGAATCTAAAGAAAATCTATTGTTGTGATGTCCTTTAACTTTTAAGATAGTTAAATTAAGGAATATGATAATCTTGTGGGCCTTATTTTTCCCTCTTGTTTATAGGGAGACCTTTGAGCCTGTTATCCGTAGAAACGGTCAGCCTGATTTTGATTGGAGCTAGATTTGGCAATAATCCTTCTCAGGAGTAGAGTCTTTGGATCCGTTCTCTGTCAGCCAATAGGCCCCTCGGCCATGCCAGGCGTAACTACGAGCAAGTGGCAAGTTAACCGGATGCAAAGTCGCAGTACGATACGTTAACTGCCCGCTTCCGTAGCCAAAAGAAAACCCAAAAGACAAATTCCATTTCTACCTTTACAATCCTTCCTTTCTCCACACCTGCTGCTTTTCCTGTGTGTACATTTCACATTGATTAAAGCCCTAAACACACCAAATAATACAAAGAGTAAACAAAAGAGCGCGAATATTCAAAAGGAATGCGTGTTGTTATTTCCATGGTATCTCGTCGCTCGTTGTCTCTCTCCCACCAGGTGTTCGATAAAAAGTATTGAGTGAAATCGGAAAACAAAGGAAGAAGAAGAAGAAGGATGCCGAGCATTGGGTGGGAAGATAGGCCTCGGTTTAAACAGTGCTTCTCGCCATTGGCTTCTAAGGAAGATGGCCGTAGTTTCTCCTATTACAAGCTTCCTGAGCAGCTCATTAACCTTTCTGTCCTCAAATTGGATGGTTCTAGCTTCGGTACCAATCCATCTTCCTTTCTTTTCTCAAACTTGTCTTCTGATTTTGTGTCCTCATTTCGCTGAGCTTGGCGTGTTCTTGTTCATTATATATATATATATATATATATATATACAAATTTTTTTTCTTCAGATATACAGATCTCGAGGTGTGCTACTATTGGGGAAGTGAAGCTGGCGGTGGAGGAGCTTTTTAGCCGGTCAACCAAGGAGGAGGGGGAAGGAGAGATTTCCTGGTATGTTACATTGATTTGGGTGGTTTTGTTGTTGAATTGTGAATGGGGTTTAATGAGTTTTAGAATGTGAATGAGAAATGGGATGCTATTTGATTAATCTCCATTGTGTAAAAGCTTTCTAGGATGTTGGTTGGTGGTGTCCACTTTCCCAATTAGATTCATGAGAGGTTGGGAATCCTGATATTTTACATATGATGGTTCGATCCTACTCACTGCTGCCTAAGAAGAGGATCGAACCACATCTTCTGTACCGGGGTCCTTTTGTGTGATTATGTGTACAGCTCCATCATTGATGTGGAGCGCCCTGAATGTGGTGTCTCAAGCTCTCTACAGCACACGATCCATGTTGTGTAAAGTCGCTTGTGAGTTGTGACCATGAGGCTCATGGTTTAAAATCACAGTCGCTATTGATGCTGTCCTGATCTTGCGGCTAGAATTTCTTTGTCAAAAAAAAAAAGTCTGAAAAAATATTTGAAGAATCCACAATATTGGAAATTCTAGAATCTATGTTTTATGAGGAATAAAATATTGGTACCACAAACTCATAAACATTTTGCGTCATTGTTAAATTTTTAACAGTTAAAATTACTATATTTCTATTGTTTCCATCATTTACATAGAGCCTGTCAATTCAACAATTTGAGTCATTGGATGGCGTAGACCGGATCTGCGATCGAATCAATAGATCGATCTCCTGAAGGATTGATCGAACCTAAGATGGATTCCAGCCACTAGGGCTCGAGCAGAACAATAAGACACTCCATAACTGACGATTAACTCAATCAACTTTATTAATTGGAATAAGCGTGTCCTAATGCAATGAAGGGCTTCTCTATATATAATGTAATTATGTAATGAGAATTCTAAAAGGGAGCTTCTATTGGCACGTAAGAAATTATTCTCCCCACATAGAAATTTTTTTTCCTAAAGTACGCCTCTTCTTTCCTCCCTCCTCCCCTTCCCCCTTCCACCCTCTCTGTTGGCCTCCCCCCCCCCGTTTTCCCTTCCTCTCTCTCTCTCTCTCCCTCTCTCTCTCCCAGCCTCCCACCGGTTCCCTTTCCCCCTGCCGAGTCACCCCACCCCCTCCCCCCTACCCAGCCCACTTCCCCACCTTTCTTTTCCTTTTCTTCCTCTCTCCCCCTTTGTTCTCTCTCTTCCTTGCTCCCTCTCTATTCTCTCTCTTCCTTTTCCTTTTTTTTCTCCCTCCCTCCCTCCCTCTTCCTTTCCCTCCCATAGCGACATCTGGGCCACCCGATTGGATGGGGCTGTCGCCGAGGAAGGGAGAGAGGGAGGAGGGTGGGAGGGAGAGAAAAAGAGGAAGGGAGAGGGAGAGAAAATAAAGGAGGGAGGGAGGAAGAGAGAGGAGGGGGAGGGGGAGGGGGAGGGGGAGGGAGGGAGGAAGAAGGAGGGGTACTTTAGGAACTTTTTTTTTCTTCTGTGTGGGGAGAGTAATTTCCTGTGTGCAAATAGAAGCTCCTTTCTAAAATAGAAAGTTACTAATCCTAGTAAACAGTAAAACAAGAAACAAGTCCATAATTAGACTTAAGAGAAAATAAGCATGCCCCAATAGCTTCTCAACCAATTTAGGCCTGTGGGCTGAACCCAAAGGGCTGGGTTTGATATCTAGGTCCATCATGTTGGCCCATGGATTCTTTTGGACTTTCGTACTGCATCAACTCTCCCCGGCTTGGAAGAACTCGACTCCGGCAAGTCAATAGCTTGATAACGTTCATAGAGATTTGGATTCAAGCACTGGAAGTTGGTAACAGTAATCCATGAAGCGTCAGAGATAAGTCGGTTTTGCTAATGGACAAGGAACTTGTGAAAGCCTCCTTGACGAGTAGAAATAATTTGATCATCGAGAACATCAATGATTCTATCTGCCGGTGGAGGAACATGTGGTAGTATAATGGCTTGTTCTTCATAATCTTCCTCATTGTCATGCCCACGATAGAGTGTGAGATCTACAACATTGAATGTGGGACCGATACCAAGATCTGAAGGTAACTTAGTATATGCATTGGAATTGAGCTTCTGCAACACTTTGAATGGACCTGTGTTTCTCGGATGCAACTTCTTGTTAGCTCTTGGCGGTAATCTTTCCGGATGAATACAGACCATAACCATGTCTCTTTCAGAATACTCTAGGAAACGATGACGTTTGTTTGCATGAGCTTTGTAACTGTCATTGCTAGCGGCAATATGTCGTCGAATTTCATCATGATGAAGTTATCTGCTTAAGCACTAGGGTGTGCTTCAAGAAACAATGAGACAAGATCAGTAAGCAAGTGCGGTCGAACACCTGTGACTGATTCAAATGGGGAGGTGCCTGTGGAGCGATTGACTGAATTGTTGTAAGCAAATTCAGCCATGGGTAGAACTTGATCCCATGTTGTGATATCATCATGTACGAGACATCGTAATAGTTGTCCAAGGCTTCTATTGACAACGTCGGTTTGTCCATCAGTTTGCGGATGGTAAACAGTAAAGAAGTGAAACTTTGTCTTTGCTGTCATCCACCAACTCTTCCAGAAGTAACTCATAAATTTGGTGTCACGATCTGAAACGATTGTCTTGGGGATGCCACGAAGACGGACAACTTCCTTGAAGAATAATTGAGTTACATTGTAAGTATTTGCTGTGTTGTTGCATGAAATTAAATGTGTCATTTTAGATAAAAAGATCAACAACAATAAAGATGGAAGCAACTTTCCGTGCAGTCTTGGGAAGTCCTAATACAAAATCCATGCGGACCATGCTAATATCTTCCCGCAATGCATTAGGAATATGCAATGGCTGATATAACCCTATATTCTTCGTGTTACCTTTAGTCGGTTGACAGGTACAACATTTTCACATATGCCGATAATATTAACTCTCATGCACGACCAATAAAAGCGATCATCCACGAGAGCAAATGTTTTGTCACATCCCAAGTGACAACTATAACCTCCTAAATGCAATTCAGGAACAACATGTTCTCGAATAGATGTAGGAGGGAGGCAAAGTTTGGTACCTTTGAATAAGAAGCCATCATGTATGCTAAAATGAGGGTGCTTGTCTTGGTCACCATTAAGAAGATCCAAATAGATTGGACCAAAATCCTTGTTAGCTGTATACTCTTGCTTTATTTTCTCAAAACCTGCTTCTGTGATTGCCATGGTAGTGAGGAGATATTTCTGACGGCTTAATGCATCAGCTACCATAATTTCTTTGCAGGCTTTGTAACGGAGATTGAATTGAATTCCTGAAGGTAAGAGCTCCATTTAATTCGACGATCACTTACATGCTGTTGTGATTGTAGATGTTTCAATGCCTCGTGATCGGAATATAAGAGTCTTTGCCAACCAAGTAATGACGCCAATGTTGCAACTCTTGCACAACGGTGTAAAATTCCATATCATAGAATATTTGCACTTGGCATCGGGTCAAAATCTAGAAGTCGTAATACAGATCTTGCGTTTGATCTCTGCAAAAGCTCTTATTGCACTTGTCCATTTAAATTCACCCTTTTTCATACAATCAGTGATGGGAGCCATAATATTGCTGAAATCTTGAATGAACCTTTTATAGAAAGTAACAAGTCCTTGAAAACTATGAACTTCAGTGAGACTAGTCGGAATAGGCCAATCGAGGATAGCTAGAACCTTGGATGGATCCATTTCAATACCCTTTGAAGAGACAGCAAAGCCAAGGAAAACCACAAAATTTCTCATAAAAGTACACATCTTCAGATTAACATAGAAGCACTCTCGGCGAAGAAGTTGAAGTATGATCTTTAAGTGATCAAGATGCTCCTTTTTTGATTTGCTGTAAATCAAAATATCATCGAAATAGACAACAACTAACTTTCCAATAAAAGGTTTCAACAATTGATTTATAACACTCATGAACATGCTTGGAGCATTATTAAGACCGAAAGGCATAACCAGCCATTCATAAAGACCATTTGTAGTTTTAAAGGTTGTTTTCCATTCATCACCTGGTCTAATTCTGATTTGATGATATGCATTGCGAAGATCGATCTTAGAAAAGACAGAAGCACTAGTCAGAAGATCTAGCATATCATTAAGTCTAGTGATAATGAAGCGATACTTTATGGTGATTTTATTGATGGTAAGACTATCTACACACATATGCCAGCTTACATCCTTCTTTGGTGTAAGTAGAGCTGGTGCTGCACATGGACTAAGGCTTTTCCGAATATATCCCCGGTGCAAAAGGTCAGCAACTTGTTTCTTAAGTTCAACATGTTCGGATGGGCTCATTCGATAAACACGAAGATTAGGGAGAGATGCTCTAGGAGTTAAATCTATTGCATGTTGAATGTCTTGCATTGGTGGCGATTCATTTAGCAATTCTTCAGAAATTAAAGCAGAAAAATCATTAAGCAATGGCTGTACATCTTGGGGAATTGATGGCTTTGAATCTCCTTTTGAGTCGGTCACCAATTTGGTAACCAAAGCATACATCACACCTTTTTACTTTCAACTCCAAAATTTCGCATGGTGAGGATGTGAGGAGATGCAGAAGGAGTAGCTTGCTTTGTTGAGAATGGAGTTTCCATGGGCTTCAATTGCATTCGGCGTCCATTCCATTTAAAGTATAGGTGTTATCTGCATGATCAGTAATGACCTTCAAGCATTTTAGCCCAGGCCTACCAAATAAGTTGTGGGCAACATTCATCGGAATAACATCACACTTAACATTATCTTCATATGAGCCAAGCTTTAAGGGAACAATGCACTGTAGGTTGACGGGAATAGGATAATCATCTACCCATGCAACTCTATAAGGCCTCAAGTGTTTCAATGTTGGCAACTGAAGTTTGTCAAGTGCTTTTTTTTGATATGACATTCATAGCAGTTCCACCATCAATGATAACGTTGCAAGCTCTTCCTTTACAAGTGAATCTTGTTTTGAAAATTGGAGCTTTGATTTTCGTCACCTTCTGCGGTACCATCTGCCAGTAAAAGAAGACGGTGAAGGATAAGCAATGAGCTTACCTCATCAGCTATTAATACCTCACGTGGTAATTTTGGCTTTGGTGGAGGTTCGACTTCAGGTTTTTCCATCTCAATTTCCTCATCATACCTTCATCATCATAAGGTTCACCTTCACAATGCAGATTTCTGTGTGGACATTCTTTAGCATAATGGCCTCGCTACTTGCAAGAATGACATACAATATCTCGCTTGGCTGCTATCCCAGTTCCTCGAGCATTATTCTGTTTTGTTTGCCATTTCTGATTGTACTGAGGATTCTGTTGACCCTGTGGTGGAGCTTGTTACTACCTTTGAAATTGGTTTTGTGGTTGGCCTAGGGGTGGTCGAAATCCTTGCTGTGGGGCCCGATGAAGTAGAATCTGGACCCTTTTTATAGGACTCCTCGGCTTGGTTGCCGAAGCATTGCCCAGTTTGTTGATGCAACCCTTGCTCAATGCGTCACCCAATTTGCTGATGCAACACTTGCTTAACAAAGCGCGCCTTGCTAGAGAGTGCATCAATTGTGGTAAACTCAAATACTGCCAACTTATCCTGTAATTTTGGGCGCAATCTTGCCCGATAGCCGGTGACCATCATGCGATCACCTTCATTTGTTTTGCATCAAATACAAAGCTAATGGAACTTATGAGTGTATTCATCTATGGTCATGGAACCTTGCTGAATATTGATAAACTATCTTTTGGATGAGTCAATGTAGTCAGATGGAAAAAATTTGTCTTCCAATCTTTCTTTCATAACTTCCCGACAAGTGATAAGAGGGCGAGTTTTTCCACCAAATTATAGCAGGACCTTTTAGCTTCATCTTGGCCAAAGTTACTCGTTGAGGATCTTTGATGTGATACCAAGTGAAATAATCCTCAATTGAAGTAAGCCAATCAAGAAAGGCTTGAGCATCACCTTACCCAGAAAATTCAGCAACTACTAGTTTGATTTTCTTAGAGAGATCATCTTGGCGTGGGCCCATTTGTACATTGTGGTCATCAATATTTTTCCACCAAATTATAGCAGGACCTTTTAGCTTCATCTTGACCAAAGTTACTCGTTGAGGATCTTTGATGTGATACCAAGTGAAATAATCCTCAATTGAAGTAAGCCAGTCAAGAAAGGCTCAAGCATCGCCTTGCCTAGAAAATTCAGCAACTACTAGTTTGATTTTCTTAGAGAGATCATCTTGGCGTGGGCCCTATGGTATGTCTTCAGCGTCCCTTGCATCAAAGAGACATTGAAGGAATTCTTAGACTGATTCATGGGGAAAATTATCCAAGTGTCGTTGCTGAGGTTGTGGGACAGAAAGATTCACCATTAGGTTTCGAGGTGGCCTTACTGAGTTCATCTGCCATGTTTTGTAAGGGTTCGACCCACTCATATAGATCTCTTATGCAGTTGTCGTGCTGAATATCGGTGAATCTTCTATGAAAAACTTGTCTAATGCGGGAGGCCATGGGTGAGAAAAGTATTTTTTTTTTTTCATAGCTAATGGGTCGGATTTGGGCTCGAGTTCAGGTTGGATCCGAATTGCAAGTTAGGCCTAGGCTGCCAAAGGACAGACATGTGGGAGGCTGTTTTGGCTTTGTATTGTAAGTCATATAGAAAGAAAAACAAGAGGTTTTGGGCCTCTTACCTGCTCGACTTGGAGAAACGAGAGGAGTGGTTGGGCGATGGAGCAGAGGGCGATGGCAGCAGGCGATGGCTGCTGTTGGGTCGCTGCTGCTGCTGTGGATGACCGAGGACAAGCACGGGTTATAGTGGACCCCACTCACGAGCCACATAAAATTCCCTCTGTCTGGATGATGGAAAAGAGAAAAAATGGAAGGCTCATATAATGAGAATTCAAAAATAAGGCAAGATGTCCAAATCTGTATCAAAATGTTGGGGAAGGAGAAGTCTCCTTTGGAGACTTACTTTTGGAGGAAAGAGGAGATGGATGGAAATATTTACATTTGCAGATTTGAGTGTAATCTCTCTTTAAATCTTGGAAGAATGGTTACTTAAAATTTGCAAGAAAACTTTAAAAAGACAATTACCCTCGACACCTTTTAAAATATCTCCTTTTAAGTGAACGAGGGGGGACAAAATTGTAAAGGATCCGAAATGCGTTTAAAAAACTTTGAACCTTTCTATGTACTCAAACTGTTTTCAAACCAATCAAAAGAAATCCAGGAGGGGCAATTGCCCCTTCTCGACCCCTTCCCTCCATCACTGTTCCTAATTAGGGTTGAGCGACCATCTCTATCTGATATTTGTTCTTTTACTTGGATATCTCTTTTTTTTAATTTCTTGAATGATACGACTTTGACAACTGATATTTTGGTTGTATTTTAAGTGATTGAGTATATAATTGATATCCTAGCAAGATATTGAGGCGATTCCAATTGATACTCGATACGCCATACACATTGGTCAATATGTACCATGGATCAAAATAGTGGCCACTATGCTGTGGGCGTAGCGGCAAATACCACTACACTAAATTGTATTTAGCGCCACAGCTTCGCTCTCAACTGCTACGGCTACTACGGGCCACTACGAACTGCAACGGAGTGAGACTAACTGATACTTTCCAAATACTTCTAAAATGTATAATATGGATTATTTCTTTTCTTCTTCTCTCCAAATCATAGTTGTCAATTCCGTTTCGTTCCGGCCGGAATTGGCGAAATGTTCTAGAATTGTCCTTGGGCGGAATGGAATGACCCCCTAAAAGTTTCTGGTCCCAATTCGGGTCCGTTCTTGTCATTCCGGTCTATTCAGTCCCAATTCTAGACCAATTCTGCCCCATTCCGACTAAGGTTTCATACTTCCATTCATATCTAGCGAAAACTAGAAAATGGTCAATTGTAGAGTTTAGTTTAATTTAAGTGATGTAAGTATGCATTTTTAGTATTATCTTAGCATTATTCCCACTATTTTTTTTTTCAATTTTAGGTATTCTTTTATATATTTTTTTCATTTTTCAATCACGTCTTTTCTAGAACTAAATACCGGAATTGACTGGAATGCCGAAACGTTGCACCACATTGTTAAATCGGAATGGCTATCAGAACATAATCGACAACTATCACTTTAATAGGAGTTGACCCACAATCACTTTGATCACATTAATGAGATTGGAATAAATTGATCACACTTAAAAAACACATGAATAAAATATTTACAATTGAATTAAGTATCCGAATTTTTTTTTATTTGACCTATACACTCTAATAAAACCTACTTATGAAAATTGCAAACCACTAAAATAAATGCCCCTTCTTGAATATGGCCTTAATAATATTTACTCCAAGAAAAGTTTGACCTATAATGAAGTGAAATTAAACTGTGTTTGAGGCCTAAAATTCATTGAATTGTAAGGAGAATTTATATAATTCCAAATAAGACAACAATAAATGATGTCATGACTTAGGGGGACCGATATTTTGATTTATTATTGTTACTAATGGAAAAAACATTTTTTTCCAGCATTTTATAATATTTTGGATTTTTTGGATATTTTTCAAACTTTTTTGGACTAAAAAAAAATCACACCATGATCACCGCGATGGACCAATAACCTCGACCAATACCAATTCTGTATCGGTTTTTTGGCCCTACCGAAACCACAACTTTGAACCATGTTCACAATCATCCCTACATAGAGAATGGGATAAGTAGACTTTAAATTAACCATAACCCTAATTCAAACCTAGTAATTCCAATTTATTAGGGGTTGTTTATTTGCACTCTACATATGTAAATGATGTACATGCATAATGGTGAAGGATGATCACGTATGTTTGAGCTCATTTATGCATTTGAGTTGTAAATGAGTTGTGAAAATGAGGTGATATCCAGCCTCTTATTTTTATACTTGAGGAGGTGGTAATAGGTTACATATCTAAATTAGGAGAACCAATGGTACAGGTTGCAATATGAGTGTCCGCTCAAATGGGTTGCGGGTTTGAATCACTACAATCACTTTTTCTTGCACTTTTATGGGCCCCAAATTCGCAATCTTCTTTATTAGTCTAATGAGCCCTAATAAGTTTAATTTCATATCTTAAATCTTCATGGATTTTGAGAAACTTGTGGAAAACAACCAAAAAATCCCATTCTATATATCTAATTTTCAGCACTTTTGTTCTCTCCCAAGTCATGATCCAAACCATGCAATATCCTCGTAATAGTGATAAGCATCAAGACATTTAGTTTCAATTTCAAAGCTTCAGCTATTTTGAGAAATTTGTGAAAAATGTCTAAAAATTCAAAAAACATCTAAAATTGTTGGATGTACTCATTTACACGTGAAAATGGTGATTTTGACAAAAATATTGATGTGTTTCACACGTGTAGCATTTGCATATAAATCCTTTACATATTCAAAGCTCATTTCCCTGTTGTATTCATTAAACACAAACTATTTAAACAAATCTTACCATCGAACACCCTCCTGCAATCGCATGGTACTTTTAAGAAAGGATCGTTTCTTGATATTCGGCTTATAGACATTTAAGACATAATGCAAGGATCTTCAATCTTCTTGGAAATTGATTTTTGTAGCAAGCCTCATCAAAATCATATTTGTTTTGGAGATGTGGAAGATGGCGATGTGATCTTTAAGATACTAATTACTGCAAGTGCATGACTGTCTTGAAGCGACAGTGGCAAATATGGGTCGAACCAACAAGGAACCTAATTTAAAGAAACTTTTGAAACAAGGCAACTAACTAATTAACAAAGAATCTGAATTTGGAATGAATTAAAAATAAAATGAAATCAAACGACCAATTAGAAGATGAAAAATAACAAATGCTAAATGTGATTCGAGCAATAAGAATCCAATAAGCATCCACCACTTTATTTTTCCAATTTTTACTTCAAATCAAAGACAAATCAAGGTTTTTTATTTGGATAATCTAACTTTAAAATCCCTTTTTTATTTTTAAAATTTAAAATCCAAGACTTTCTTTACTTTATAAAAGAATAAAAATAACCTAAGCACTACTCATCAAAAGTAAGCATAAACTATCAAAAGATCAAAAGATCTAGATCCTAAGCATGGCCTATCAAACCTGAGCATGAATAGTCAAAAATTAATTTTTATTTTCAGAAATTAAGAATGGAAGCTCGCCTAGGACACGGAAACAAGTCTATTAATCAATTAAGCTCATTAACATCTGGAATCATGCAACAAATACTAAATAAATAAAGAAGCAACTACTTATCTTCATCCATAGCTCTAATCAATAAACTTAGCCAGCCATTGCAAAGAAAATCACTTGATTTTTCGTTGTAAACATAATTCTTTACAATCTTCTCCTTCAATTAATTACTTGGACAAAGCCCAAAGCTACCCAAAAAAATAAAACTAATGGAAGAAGTGGGGAGAGAAGAGAAGAAACAGAAGAGGAGGGAGGGGGAGTGTGGAAAGTGTGGAGTGGAGTGGGGATGTGTTTGGACGTCCAGGCCCCTTTGCTCTTTATATACTAGCTGGTCCCTGCCTTCTTAGCATGCAAGAATTTGATATTTAGGGACTTTCTTGCTTAATCTCCAGGCTAACAATTATTTTAGCAAGTTTGCAAAAGGATCTTTGACTTTTCAAATAATTTCATTGCTTGGTTACTTGGTGAGCAAGAACCTTCTATTTTTGAATTTCTCTTTGTTGCTTTGATTCTTCATACTACTACAAAAGCTACAAGGAGATGACAGTTTCAATTATGGATTCGATGATCAATGATGATATCATCGACTTTCTTAAATATTTATTATGTTATGATTTATAGTTAGTAAAACCCTTGATTTGGGTGATATTCAAATATTAATGGAAACTAATCTAAAGATTACAATAAAGCTAGCTGTACACAAACTGGCTGATGACTACGTCATTTGGGCTTGCTGTTTTGGGTTTGGACTAACCCAATAGGCTAAGTTGACCCATTTGGGTTACTCCTGTCTTTACAAACCACACCCCCCCCCCCCCAACCCCACCCCACCCCAAGCACTGGATAAGAAAATGTGAGCATCGAGAGCTTGTGAACCGGATTTTGGAACCTTGATGATGTCTGAGTTTTGGTGAAGAAATCTGCAGTTTGATCAGTGGAAGGGATGAAAGAGAGTTGGATTGTGCCATCTCGAACATGTTGGCGTATGAAGTGACAATCAACTTCAACATGTTTTGTTCGTTCATGAAACACCTCATTGAAAGCTAATTTCCTAGCACTTTCACTATCAGTATAAAGAGGTGTGGATTTGGTAATAGCTAAATCTTCAAGTAACCACCGAAGCCAGATGATCTAAGTAGTGGTGTGTCCAATAGCTCGATACTCAGATTCTAATGATGATTTAGAAACCACTTCTTGTTTCTTGCTTTTCCAAGAAATCAATGAAGAACCAAGGAAGATACCAAGGAAGATAGCAAAGCCAGTTGTCGAGTGCCTATCATTCACATCTCCAGCCCAATCAGAATTAGTAAAACCATGCTAGTTAAGACTTGAACGGGAGGACATAAAGAGGGCTTTGTTCGTGGTCCCTTGTAAATAGCGTAGAATCCGAAGAATAACAGCCCAATGAACAGATGTAGGATGAGCAACGAATTGACTAACAATATGAACTGAGTGAGCAATATCAGGCCTGGTTGTGGTCAGATATACCAAACTGCCAACTATCTCACGATAGTGAGTAGCATCCACAAGAGGGACACCTTCTGTAGTCTGAAGTTTGCAATTGTGCTCAATTGGAGTGGAAACGGATTTAATATCAGTTGGACTTGCTCGTTGAATAACATCATTGCAGTACTTGGTTTGAGAGAGAAGATATCCAGCCGAAGAATAGGCTACTTCAATCCCTAAAAAATACCGAAGTGGACCCAGATCCTTCATTTCAAACTGCTGATGTAAAAATTCTTTAAGGGAGACAATACCCATACTATCATCACCGGAAATTATCATATCATCCACATAGAATAAAAGGAAAACACAACCTTTTTCTGAATAGCTTGTGAATAAGGCAGAATTGTGAGCACTTTGACGGTAACCAATACTAATAACAACAATGCTGAAACGATCAAACCAAGCACGAGGAGCTTGTTTAAGGCCGTAAAGTGCTCATTTAAGTCTGCAGACATGATGTGGTGGATGACTAAGACTAGGCAGAACAGTATATAAATTTCTTCATGAAGAAATCCATTTAAGAATGCATTTTTGACATCAAGTTGATACAGAGGCCATTGTCTAACGGCTGCCACCGAAATAAATGTTCTAAAAGTAGCCATCTTGGCTACCGGAGCAAATATTTCTTCATAATTGATGCCATATTCTTGGTTATATCCCTTTGTAACTAGGCGAGCTTTATACCGATCTATGGAGCCATCGGACTTGGTCTTAATCTTAAAAACCCATTTAAACCCAATAATATTTCTGTCAGGAGGTGGAGGAACAAGTTCCCGTGTATTTGTTTTCTGAAGTGCAGCTAGTTATTCCTCTATGGCAGATCTCCATTCTGGAGTGGTAATGGCTTCTTTGTATGACTGTGGTTCGGAGATGGAATGTATGGCTGCTTGAAAAGACTGATAGGAAGAAGATAGGTGATTAGTGCAAACAAAGCCAAAATGAGACAGGTTTTCAGGTGCGAATCGGATGCCTTCTATCAGGAGGAACACTTGCATTAGGAATAGTTGATCTAAGCATAGGTACATGAGAGTCTCCTTTTGGGCGACGATGATAGACTTTGAAGATTGGTGGAGGAGGTGGCAGCGGCGGCGAAGATGACTACTCAGACAAAAACAGGTCAGGGAAGGGATCAAGTGGACAAAATGTATTTGTGGCAGGAGCAGAAATAGGTAAGGTATAAAAAGGAATCTGTTCAAGAAACGACATTACGAGAGATTCGCAATCGATTTGATTTAGGATCATAGCAATGATATCCTTTTTGTTCAATTCCATAGCCCAGGAAAACACATACAACGGATTTGGGTGAAAGTTTTGTTCGTTCATTGTTATTGAGAAGGACAAAGCAGGTGGAACCAAATATTTTCAAATGAGACAAATCTGGTTTTGCAGAAACTAATTTCTCATAGTGTGGAAGACCACCTAAAACAATGGAGGGGAATCTATTTATTAAATAAAAAGAAGTTAAAATTGCTTTCCCCCCAAAACATTAGCAGAACATGAGAGGAGTAGATCAAGAAGCAAGCCGTATCAAGGATATGACGATGTTTCCTTTCTGCAACGCCATTCTGCTGTGGAGTGGCAGAACAGGACAACTGAGCCTGGGTTTCTTGAGTGTCTAAAAAATTTTGGAATCTATGACTGATGTATTCCCCCCCAAATCCGACCTAAAGATTTTTTCCCGTGTACCAAATTGTGTTCAAATCATATTAGAAAAAGTAATGTAAATACTAAATAGAATAGAATTCAGACCTATGTTTCATTAGATAGAGCCATGTAAAACGAGTAAAATCATCAATAAACAAAACATAATAGAGCGAACCACCTTTTGTTGGTTGTGAAGCAGGTCCCCAAACGTTAAAATGGATCAAGTCAAATGGAGCATGGGTAAAAGAAGAACTTTTATTATAAGGTAAAGCATGCTGCTTACCAAGTCGACAACCAAAACAATCTAAAATGTCACAGAAATGTTTCCAAGACAGCCAGCAGAATGTAAGTTTTTCATTTTATTCAAAGATAAATGTCCTAATCTAGAATGCCATAAAGAGAAAGGTGCTACTGTAGAAGCAAGAGCGACGAAAGAAGAAGCTTGTTACGGCAGGTGTAACGAGTGAAGATAATAGAGACCTCCAGACCTATGGCCTGTCCCAATTTGTATCCTAGTGCGAGTATCCTGTACAGAACAACCATTCGATGTAAATGAGACAAGATAACCAGATGAGGTCAATTGACTAATAGAGATCAAATTTACAGATAGGTTTGGAACACATAGTACAATACTAAGAGATAGATTCTTAGTGGAAACTGAACCAATTGTAATGACTGGAAGTGGTGTATCATTTGCTGTATTTATTTTCAGATTTCTATAAGGAGGATGACAACTATGTATGTAATAAGGAAGAATCACAAGTCACATGATAAGAGGCACCAGAATAAAAAATCCATACAGAATTTGCTTTACCTGATGCATCAGACATAGTCATTGCCGAACTTGGATCAAAAGGAGATGCGGCCATAGGAGAAGGAGAACTGGATGCTAGAAATAGCTGTTCCATGTGCTCATCAATCATGGACTGAATTTGAGAAGTGGAAAGAACCTCTTCAACATTTGTTGTTGTTAGATTGTATGGACTCAATCCATCAGTTGATGTCATAAATTGATTAATTTCTTTATTTATCAATAAAATCATGTTATACTTTCATGAGATGAATGTTATTTTATTACTTTATGCACATGACCAATACATATGACATAATGGTTCATGAGTTGAACCGGGTCCCATTAGTATATTAGATGTGATATATGTGTATGGATGAGATCCACACACGGGAGATATATTTCACAAATCTTATACTTAAAATATCTTCACAACCAGTGATGAGACTGGGCATCTCATCTGATAAGGTTGCAACACTTTGATCACTATGAGATAGTGCGATTTGTCTCGATCATCAGAATGGAAGATTCTGGATCAATGTGCTAGTACATTGGATGTATTGAAGGACCATGAGAAGCACCTTAAGAATACTGTCTTTACTTTAAGGTCTGCTCTCATAATTCCCTAGCAATAGGCTCTCAATCCTGAGACATTAATGAACTCAAGTTTCTATCTATTCATTTGTTTTGAGTCACCAATGAGTGAGGCCAATTGTAGGTCAACACCTCGGTGATTTGGGTGAATGGTAGTAGAGCTGTGAGAACATTCAATGGTCAAGATGGAATCTATCCTGATTATCCCCTTGTGCCAATTAATGGATTTATCATTGGTAAGTGCGCACCCATTCCGATTAAGAGTTAATTGGATAGGTACCAATCGATCATTAATTAATTGGGGCTCAAGGATAATAAGATATGGATCTAATTTGGTGGACAGGTCCAATTGATCCATGGATATAGATGGAGGGGCCTACTTGTGGTCATAGGGAAGTTTAGGGTCTTCTATGTAATTTATTCCTAAGACTGGAGTTCAATTGCATTTATATAGTGGAGTTATTTGCAATTAACTGTGGGCCCGGATTGCACATGAGATGTGGGGTCGTGTGTCCCAGTTGGAGCCAGCTTTCTAAGGAATCCCTAGTGGTTCCCACACTAGCCCAAGTATTGGATAGATACTAATTCTAGTGGAACTCTAGATAGAAAGGAATTAGAGAATTACTATTTCTGTTTGAAGTGAGACTTCTAATAGTGGTAATAGTAAGCTACTAATTATTAATGGAAGTAGGACTTCTATTTTAATTAGAAAGAGAAGGTTACTAATTAATGGAAGTGAGACTTCTATGGGAATTAGTATTAGAGGAGTTGCAAGAGGCTATAAAAGGGGAGCAAACCCCTTTGGACGTCCCAAGCATTATTGTGCAAGGCTAGCCCTCTCTCTATTCTCCTCTCTTGTGCAAGTTGTTGCACATCTCTTCTAGTTCCTTTTCTAGTTGTTCTCTAGTAGTTTTCTTTAGGAGATCCCACCCATCTCCTTGAGAAAAGAAATCTGATAAGGGATATAGTGTGGAAGACTATTGGGTCTTGGAGATCTTGATTTGATTTGCGAAAGAGTTCGACATCAAATAAAGAAGCAACTTCTCCATTAGAGCACAACCGAGCTCCGAAGGTATAATCTACTTCCTTGCATGTTGTAGATTTATTTGAAGCTTTTATGTTGTTGATTCTATATTCTAGATAGATGTTTTTGCTGATCTTGATATGTGAGATTGAGGGTTTGCATCCTGGATTGGGTTTTTGGCCTTATGGATACTTGATCCCTGAGTCAAGTGGGTCAAAAGTTTTGAAATTCTATCCACGAGGCCCACCAACTTCCAACAGTTGTATTAGCAGCATATTGCTTGGATTGATGGGACTGATTTTGGTTTGATGGACGCATGTGTTAAGGAGGTGCATATTGCTGATCCTCGGAAGTTTTTCTTTTGAGAAGTCCGACTGTACTTGTTATTGCCTATTTGGGTGAACGGAACAGTTATACTTCCAGTGGCCATTTTCTTTACAGTAGTTGCATATATCTGAAACACCAGGAGGAACTGAGCGCTTAGCTTTCGGCGGGATTACATGCTGATAAAATATGTTCAGGGTCTACATGTTTCTTTCTGGTAAGGGATCTTTGTGTTTGTTCTTCTGCTAATAACTCAGATAATGCCATATCAACTGCTGGGAGTGGACATCAATGCAACAATAATCTATGGACATGTTCAAAATCAGATCGCAAAACCATGAGAAACTGAACTAGCCGAGTTTCTTCCCAATAGGTATGGAAAGTTGCAGTATCATCGGCAGATTTGAATTGAGGCTCCATTAAAGCAAGTTGATCCCATAAAGAAGTCATTTTAACATAGAAATCATGAATAAAATCATTTCCTTGCTCAGCAGTTTTAATTTCCCATTCAATTTGATAGCGACGAGCAGTATTAGTCTGAGTGTAGAGTCTTGCTAAATAATCCCTAGCTTCTTTTGGATAATCAAATTTAGCTAATTGATTACCAATAGAGGGAATGACAGAATTAGCAATCTATGAATTGATTTTTCCAACTGCAGATTCCCATTCTTCATACTTGCTGTCTTTAGAATCTGGTTGGGCTATGGAACTGACAATGTATTTCCAAAGCTTTTGTACTTTCAGAAAATTTTGCATAAGGTGAGACCAATATGCATAATTGGTCCCATCAAGAATGACATTGATCCCACTAGCACGGTCAGAAGGCATTTGAAACAAGACAGAAGATCCCAAATAACTCTTAGAAGGTTTAGATCTGATTTCAGATGGTGCAGATCTGAACAAAATGGCACAAACCAGCCTGGGCGACCTCTCTGGAGAGGAAAAATCTGGAAGCGTGGGCCCCAGATGATGATCAACAGTCAATCAACTCTTGAAATAATGTGAAACAGACTAATGTCGATCCTCCTAGAGCAGGTTGTGCTAAAAAAGAATGGAAATCCAGGTATTTCAACGGAGTTGATGAAGACCAGTACCAAAAAAGTGAAAACTACAAATCAGATCCAATGGCTTACCTCTGATGTAGTAAATATCTTGAGAAATGTTTAGAAATCCCAAAGTATGCAGATGACCCAGAGTATGTAGGCTGTCAAGGCTGAAATGATCCTAGGTGGGCCACGTTAGATCACAGTGGATTTTTGACACTGCCGAACCTGTGTCTGGAACATGCTGATGTAGAAAATCCCACAAACTCTTGAATAGATCTCTTGCATAGACAGATGATGGCGAGAGATGAGTATTCCAGAGCCTGACTGACCAAAAGAGCTATCTAGTCTCTGATACCATATTACAAAAGCTACAAGGAGACGACAGTTTGAGTTATGGATTCGATGATCAATGATGATAGCATCGACTGTCTTAAATATATATTTTGCTATGTACATTTACAGTTAGTATAACCCTTGATTTGGGTGATATTCAGATATTAAATGAAACTAATCTAAAGATTACAATAAAGCTAGCTGTACACAAACTGTCCGATGACTAAGTCATTTGGGCTTGCTGTTTTGGATTTGGACTGGCCTAATAGGCTGAGTTGACCCATTTGGGTTACTCCTGTCTTTACACATACTAGGGCCCCTCAAAAAATCTCCAACTCTGATTTTGGAATTGTTGCTCATGTGAATTAAGTGGACCCATCATTGAGCTTGCAACAATTAGTGGGTCCTCCACAAGGGACATCCAAGCTTGGCTTGAGAATTCTCAAATCTGAATTTCAGGTTTTATTTCAAACTTTGAACACATGATGAGTCCCACTTTGGACGTGTCTTGTTTTTAATGGACCCCAACTTGGCTGGTAGGTGTAAGTGTAACGTCCCTTACTATCTTGGAAAGTCTTCTAGGTCTGATTTTCATATTTGAGTCGCAATCTTGGATGAATGGTGGACCCACATGGAGTACCTTGGATATGCCATTGCATGCGCGTGCAACATCTTGTTGCAATTTTTTTTTCTTCTTTCCTCTTTCTTTCTTCCCTCTTTTAGTTTTCTTTCTCCTGTGGGCCCCAAAAGCTGAATTTCCTACACAAAAATATGAAATAAAATTAAAAGAATAATTTTATGAGGTAAAGAATAATGCATTACATGGGACCCGATTCACATCGTAGGAACTCATATGAATACACTGATTTTTCCTGTAGAATGCAAAGATGCAATGAAACTACATGAGTTACGCGTGAATCAAAAGTTAATAATCAAATAATCAAAAAGAATAATTTTATGAAAACCATGCAATTATGTGAAATTTGTTTGATTTTGACTTGAATTCAACCGTAAATGCCTAGATGCATGATTTTATGAAATTCAATGTAAATCCATAAAATTACCCTACATAAGTCCATAAAGTCACTAAAATAATACGACTAAAATGCAGTTTGCATGGACTTATCAGATGGCCACAGGAAAAGCAGAAGTAAGGCTTCTAGGAATGGCTGTTGATGGTATTTGGATTTACAAATGCATTGAGTATTTTATGTAGTAATGACCAGGATATTGTCGTTGTTCCTCAAAAAATTTGTAGGTGTGTGTGTCGATGACAATCTCATTTATAGCTAGACATTAGGAAGAGCATATTGAGAATCTGAGGCATGTCATGAGTAAGAATGCCTTGGATTTGAATAAAAGAGATGATTGTCACAACCCTACACAACTCAACATGATATATTCTCTTTACCAAAAAAAAAAAAAAAAAACTCAACATGATATTCTTTGCTTAGGCCCACGTGCGCGCTCGAGGACTTCTTGGGTGGTCACCCATCTCAGTATTGCTCCACCTCGAGCACACTTAACTCCGGAGTTCTTATGAGATGTGGGGCCGCACGGTTTTAAAACGCATCATGTTTAATTAACACGTGGTTAGACTTATAAGCCCAGAGTCAGGACTTGGATATTTTTGATGTGGGACTTGGACAAAGCCTCACGTTGCTAATCGGAGCACTCCGCCCTTACCGCTGTGGATTCCGCTTTCTTGGCTCACAAGATTACTTGACTTGGTCTTGCCTCAAGGGATTATTCAGGCCGATTATGGTCTCACGTGATGCTTTGAAGTTGGGTGCCCATCTGTCTGAAATGATATACAATTATATAATCCATGTATAAATAGATTGCAACTATTGATTTCCCTTAATTAGGGATATTATGCTCTGCTATAGCTATTATAGTTATCCACTACGATGAAGGCATTGTAAAGATATAGGTCAGCTCGACGCCTCGAACTAATGGGTTGGACCCATTAGGTCGAGCTGACCTATATCTTTAGAGGCATATCTTCCTATATTCCTATAGTATGGTACACTATAAATACATTTTAATACACACCTCTCAGAATTGTATGGTAGTTTGAAGGACTACCTAATATATTTAATACCCTTCTCCCCACCACCTCACCTCCACCCCCAAACTTGATCTGGCAAATCAATGAGCATCAATTTGTATATGAAGAATTGATGATGATCACATGTTAATGCTTTGGTCAAGATATCCGCATTTTGAAGTTTGGAGGAAGCATGTAGGAGAGCAATAATGTGTTGATCATTAGCATTGCGTCTAAAATGCCAATCCACTTCGATGTGTATGCTCCTGGAAAGGTGGATTGGCTAGAATTCTTATGGTACTTCTGTTAGGAGAAGATAATGCTGGTTCGAGGGAAGCTAAGTTCAAATAGTAGACCTCGGAACCAAAGGATTTAGGAGCAAGATGAAGACATATCATGGTATTCAGTTTCAATGCAGGACCTGGAAACTTTTATCTTGTTGCATTTTCATGAATCAATGAATCACCGAGATACATTCACCTCCCAGTGGTAGACCAACATGTATTGGGGACATCCAGCCCCATCCAACATCAGAGTAAGTGGTGACTTGAAGGGGATTCCTAGATGAGGTGCCTAGATGATAGCAGATCATCCTCTATACTGCAATCATATGAAGATGATGAGGCTTGGTCACTATTTGTTTGATGTATGGACAACATGAGAAATGTCTGATAAAAAAGGAGGTTGCCTTTTATCTTGTTGATTTTTAACATTAACATCCAATGGAGTATCTACTAGAGTGGAATTATGCAATCGAGCAATGGCTAAGATCTTTGATTGGTGTATGGACAACATGATAAGTGTTTGATAAAAAAGGAGGTTGCCTTTATCTTGTCGATTTTTAACGTTAACATCCAATGGAGTATCTATTAGAGTGGAATTATGCAATCGAGCAATGGCTAAGATCTTTGGTATACTTCTACTGCTTAATAAAGAGGTCTTTCTCTGTGGAGTGAACTTCAAGTCCCAAAAAATAAGTGGCCCAAGGTCTTTTATATGAAAAGAGCTATGAGATAGTGCTGCAATTGATGAATGGTGTTTGAATTTGTGGAAGTAATGATTATAACATCAACATAAACAAGAAGAATAGTAAGTGCTGCAAAGGATCAATGAAAAAACATAGAGGGATCATAATCACTATGGTGAAACTAGAATTCATGAAGGGTTTGACAAAATTTCTCAAACTGAGTCCGAGGTGCCTATTGTAAAGATACAGGTCAGCTCGACCCATGAATTGGGTCAGCCCACAAATCAAGTCATTGTATGAGTTGTCAATAGATACTAGTTACCTTAACAATACCTGTAATCATGTAATTAGATTCTCTAATCTAGGCAATACTGTATTATATATGGATCCATCGTCAATACAAGTATACAACATTCTCTTGCAAACTCTCTCTCTTGTATGCTTCTAGTTTTGTTCTGGGTAATCTTACATGGTATCAGAGCCCTAGAGCCCTGATAGTCTATCCATTCAAGCATAAGAGGAATTTCGAAACTGTGCTGTTCGTCTGTGACTGTTCTGTCAACCTGATCAATAGTGGGCCCCATCTCAGATAAGCGATCACACCAGCAAGCAGCAACACCACCAGGGTCGCCCATTTATCCTAGGTTTTTTTAAGCATTTTCTCAAGATTTATCAGCTTCATCAAGTCAGTGATTTACCCATTTTTCTGGATCGACAGTTTTTCAAGGCAGTTTTACCTTTTTCTCATCAGACTCACATCCAACCATTGAATCAGACTGGTTCTTCTTCCAATAGGGTCGAAAATCCATTTGGATGATAACTTGGAAGACTGATTGGTGCATAAATCATTCTGTGAGAAGATCTGGTCATTCTAGCACAAAATTTTTGGCCGCCTAGGCACTTTTTTTTTCCTTCTAAATTGAAAACAGTCATTCTACTTGAAGCATTTCTCACTACTTCTCATCTCAAATTAAGTTCTGTGATCTTTGCTTCAATCCAAGGTCAGCCGGACCTCATTTACTGGGATTTCAGATCTGGGTACCGTTTCTATGGTTGGATTTCGGATCTAACCTAATTCTAAATAGTCTGTGATCATTTTGGTTTGTTCCAAATGTCTTTTGATCGGATTGTATCGGGTATTACTGTCCAACTTGATGGCACCAATTATCCCTATTGGTCCTATCTAATGCAAAATTTCCTCAAAGGACAAAAACTTTGGAAGTATATTGCTACGCAGATCCCTACACCAGATAGTAAGGATGCTACATTTGAGGAATGGGAAGCTTCAGTCGGGAAGATCAATTCTTAGATTGCCAATTCGGTCACTCCATCTATTGGGAATCAACTGGCTAAATTCAATTATCCTAAGGATGCTTGGGATTATTTAGCTAGATTGTATACTCAATCTAATGCTGCTCGCCGGTATCAGTTAGAATGGGACATTAAAAATGCAGACCAAGGAAATGACTCCATTCATGATTTCTTTATCAAAATGACTACCTTATGGGATCAACTGGCTATAATCGAACCCACTTTTGTAACAACTGATGATGCCCATACCTTTGAGGTCTACAGGCAGTAGACTCGCCTGGTTCAGTTTCTTATGGCTCTTCGCCCTGATTTTGAACATGTTCGTGGTCTATTATTACATCGGTCCCCACTGCCTTCTATTGATACGGCACTCTCGGAACTTTGGGCAAAAGAACAAACTCAGCTTTCTCTTACAAAGACATGTGGAACCTACACATGTTCTGTCAGCAAATGTTAGTACTCAGAATGATCGCTCTTTTCCACCTGGTACCAATGACTTTTGCAATTATTGTAAGAAGAAAGGACACTGGAAACGGGACTGCCCAACCAGACCTCAAAGGCCAAATAACAGGAACAAACAATATGGTCAACAGCCCAATCGTGGTCCCAAGCAATCTTATTCTCAGCAATCTTATGTTGCCAATGTTATTGAAGATGATAGTTTTGTGCCTCCGCAAATGGATCTTACATCTCAGATCCAGGCTATGGTTGATGAGCGCATGCAACAGTTGTTTCTGGCTTCCTCCACTGGTTCTGCTTCTCAGATGGCCACTACCCCCTCAGCCTTTGGTTCTGCCATGACCATTTCTGGTCCTTTAGGTACACGTGATACTACATGGATTTTTGATTCTGGTGCTTCATATCATATGACAAATGATGCTTCCAAACTTCATAATTGTTATCTATCACCATCCATACAGCAGATGCTACTCCTCTACCAGTCTCCCTTATTGCCTCCGTTTCAAATAAGTTGCTCTCTCTCACTAATGTTTTGTGTGTTCTCCGCCTCTCAATCTATTGGTCAGGAGGACTTTACTATCTTCGCTCGCTGCACCTTTCATCATCAAGCATCTCCCTTGTCGCCCTTGTTTCCTCTACATCACCTTTTGCTCTTTGGCACTCTTGTTTAGGCCATTTATCTTTAAATAAAATGAAATTTTTATTTAATAGTGGTGTTTTTGGTAACATTTCTGTATCAGACATTTCTACTTGTTTTGGTTGCCACTTTGGTAAACAACATGCATTTTCTTATAATAAAAGCACTTCTTTTACTACTCTCCTTTCACTTTGGTGCATTCTGATGTCTGGGGACCTACCTCTCAGCCAACGAAAGGTGGTTCCATTTATTATGTGTTGTTTATTGATGATTTCACTGGATATACATGGTTGTATTTGATGAAGAATCGTTCTGAGTTATATAACATCTACAATGCTTTCTCTACCATGGTTTCCACTCAATTTGACTTGAGGATTAAAATATTCAGGTCTGACCCCGGGGCAGAATACATGTCCCACAAATTTCGTTCTTACCTGACGAGTCAAGGGACTCTAGCTCAATTATCATGTCCTACCACACCACAGCAGAATGGAGTGGCAGAACGGAAACATAGACATATACTCGAGACTGCTAGATCCTTGATTTAGTCCTCACATGTTCCTCTGCAATTTTGGGGGGAAGCAGTCCTGATTGCCACCTATTTGATTAACAGAACACCATCCACTGTCTTATCTGGCACATCTCCGTATGAAAAATTGTTCTGTAAACCTGACTTGTCCTATCTCAAAGTATTTGGCTGCACCTGTTTTGTTCTGTTGCCTGATAATGAGAGAACCAAACTTGCACCCAAATCCACTGTCTGTGTTTTCTTAGGGTATGGCATCGAACAAAAAGGATATCGATGCTATGATCCTAAAACCAATAAGTTACGGGTGTCTCGTAATGTCATCTTCTTGGAGCATATACCTTTCTATACATTACCCATTGCATCCTCTTCTCCTGAGCAACCTACGGTCTATCCTCTTGAACCCTTTCCAGACCTGTTTCCCTCCGATACCCCTTCTCCTCCACCCCTGCAGG